>OY757906.1:111258002-111273002 GCA_963585895.1 Sepioteuthis lessoniana
TACATATCTATCTATCTATCTATCTATCTATCTATCTATCTAAGTACTTTCATACCAATTTGAATTTAAACATATCTATCACATTCCACATCTATCTATATATCTATCTATATATCAATGTATCTATCAAGGTATCGGTCTATCTGTCTATTTATCTATGCCTTATTTTCATACCTATTTCAATCTTTACATATCTATCTATATATCTATCCATATTTACCAACCCCTCCGCTCGAGCAGGATATGACACAAGGTCAATTTTTAAGCGGAGTTTAGCAGGTTTGAATTCAGAGTTTTCCTTCTCCTAGACTAGTTGCCTCATCAACCAAGGCTGAAGAACCAGTCTGCCATACTATTTACCCATAACTGGAGGGAGAATAATTGGATTCATACCGTTCCCAATGGTATTAGTGCTATGTGAAATGCAATCAGCCTCGTTCAGGATTTGAACTTGTGTCTACGTGTCCTTTTCCTACGACGATAGCCATTACACCACGGGCACCTCCTTTTCAGGATATGACACAAGATCAATTTTTAAACAGAGTTTAACAGGTTTGAATTCAGAGTTTTCCTTCTCCTAGACTAGTTGCCTCACCAAGTCTGTAAGAACCCAGTCTGCCTAACTATTTACCCATAGCTGGAGGGAGAATAACTGGATTCATACCTTTCCCAAGGGTATTAGTGCTATGTAAAAGGCAATCAGTCTCGTCCAGGATTTGAGCTCGTGTCGTCGCGTCCATTTCCTACGACAATAACCATTACACCACGGGCACCTCCAATCTAATGCCCAAATAAAGGTGTGAAGCCCCTTACCTCTGCCCCATCAATGAGTTAGATAGTGTAGTATTCCTGCTTTTTTACAAGGATAGTTTTGGCATTAAATAATCCATGAAGGTTGATATGCTATAGAACAAAAGACACCTATCTTTTTCAGTTGGTTCATATCTATCTCTCGATTTCAACCAGTCTTTCACTCTCTCGCTCAATCTGTACGAAGAGTGTCCCCAATCAGTCTACAGATCAATGACTCTGTCCACTCTATTTTAAGGAAACATGTTTATTTGTTTATCACCTTATACACCGCCATTTGGTTGTATCTATCACAACTTTTTCCTCAACGTTTCAATATTTCTGCTACTCCAGTTTATCTATTCTTACTAAACCTGGCTTTCTACGGCCAATCGATTTTTCAATGTCTACCCGTAACTGTCAATTTCAGGCAGTTTTCGGATTTCCTCAATAAATCAAAGAATTTCTTCCTCTCTCTCTCTTCCTCCCCCCTCTCTCTCTCTCTTCTCTCTCTCTCTCTCTCTCTCTCTCTCTCTCTCTTCGTGCCTGTCTGTGTCCAGATTTTCCTCAGTGAATCTATTTGTAGATACCTATCTATTTGTCTCTCTTTACTTGTTACGGTCGTAAGTATGTGTCTCAACTGACGTGTATGTTTTCCTTAGTGTTTCACAACCAACCATTTTTGTTTTTATCTCAGTCTACCCGTAACTGGCAATTTCACCCAGACCCCCGTTAGTCAATCAATCAATGTAACGATCTATATCAATTTGCTTGTATGAATCTACTTTCAGATTTACCACAATAAACCAATTTCTCTCTCTCTCTCTCTCTCTCTCACTCACACACACTCTCTCTCTCTCTTTCTCTCTTTCACCTCTCTCTTAATTCTTTATCGTTTCTTATTCTCTTTCCCTTATTCTTATCTCTCTCTTCATATATATATATATATATATATATATATATATATATATATATGTATATGAATATATATATATGTATATATATATCTTAATCAACACTCTCCTACTTCTTTATTTTTAGCTTTACTTATGGACTTTCTTTTGCATGTTATCATCTTTCTTTCTGTCTCTCTCTCTCTCTCTCTCTCTCTCTCTCTCTCTCTCACACACACACACACACACACACACACTCTCTCTCTCTCTCTCTCTCTTTCTTTCTTTCTATCTTTTGATCACTCCTCTCTTAATTCTTTATCGTTTCTTACTCCCTTTCTCTTATTGTTATCTCTCTCTCTCTCTCTCTCTCTCTCTCTCTTCATATATATATATATATATATGTGTGTGTGTGTGTGTGTGTGTGTGTGTGTGTGTGTGTGTATCTTAATCAACACTCAACAACTTTTTTTTATTTTTAGCTTTACTTATGGACTTTCTCTCACATGTTATCATCTCTCTCTCTCTCTCTCTTTCTCTCTCTCTCTCTCTCTCTCTCTCTTTATTGAGTATCTCTTTGTTTATCTATTCATCTTTATTAGTTTTATTCATCTATTTTCATTGATCTGCCAGTTCATTCTCATCTATTTATTTATCACACCGGATATCTATAAATCACTATATCTTTCTATAACATTCTACTCATATCTGCAATCCCAGCCTATTTCTAAATTTTCATCAATCAAACAACCAACTTATTGATATATTTAGCTCCGTTTGATCTAATCTAACTCTCTGTCTCGGTCTGAATCCAAAGCAGAACATTCCACTAACTCATGCTTATTTACTTGCTACAACAACTGACCATTTTGTATGTTACCATATTGTATTTGTGTTAAACTGCTTGAAAACGTTATAACAAAGTAACGGCAATAGTTAAAGAATGCAACAAATACAAATATATGATTGATGGATTGATTGATTTTAACGGCATGTCAACCTGTGTAAGGTTATTTAATGCCAAGAGACTAAGGAATTGTAATGATTATATTTACATTTTTGTGTAGTTGATTTTTAAATTTGGTTTTGACACCATCATATAGAATGTGAATAAATCTTAAACGAATCTATTTAACCCATTGATGAGACACTAATAGATTCTACCACTCCAGATCAGAGTAGAACTGGGAGTAATGGCAATAGAGAGCAAAGCCACACTCCCCCTATGTCCAGAACTGCAGTTTAATATCATATGCACTGGACACCTTTTTTTCGGAGTCATATGCAGGAGATAGAGTCAGCGTACTCTAAACCTTGTCTACTTGGCCTGAAGCGTAATAAAGGAAAAAATGTTGTTTGCAGCAAATAACAGCTTTTAAAAATGTTACAGTGTAAGAATCGAAAGCTAAGATATTACAGTTGCCCTGGATATACCCAACCTAGGTGTAAAAGAGACATTCCTTAGGGGATAGGAAAACTGGAAGAAAAGTAAAATTCTTGGATTAATGTTCTGCAACTTCTCTGATATAGCCGAACATTGTTAGATGTGGTACCTTTCTTTCTAATGTACCTCAATGATATAAATTCGAGGACTGAAGATTCCTCAAACAAAGGGACATCGCCTATACGATGCAACGCGTGTGTCTTTGACGATGTACAATTGCAGTAGATGGGCAGCTCGAAAAGCAGCTATGATAAACTAGATTACTTCCACTAAAAATATCTGAGAACTGTCACTGGACACCAATAGCCAAACAGCTGAATCTCCAACAAGACATCGTATAAGATGTGCAAAACTATTAAACTATCAACAAGCGTAGCGCAACTACTATGGTCCAAGCTTGCTTATGTACTTCAAATAGCTTGGAGGTAGCGTGAAAATTAATAGAATTTGCTGTAATAGGACCCAATAACTACTGTGGGATAAGGGGTCGTAACTGCACTAAGTTGTAAGATTAGCTGCGGGTGAACATCCAAAATGCAGGGAAAGGAGCCGCAAGATCTGTCAAACGGCTGAGAGACATGATAACACTCGCAAAAGAAATAACAGAGCGGCTTCAAATGTAGAGGGACTGAATGCTCATTTAAGATAGATAGATAGAGAAAGAGAGAGAGAGAGAGAGAGAGATACAGAGATAGGTAAACAGATATGAATGAACAGATAGATAGATAGATAGATAGATAGATAGATAGATAGATCATCTAACAGTTTAATAATTACACCTTCGTCTAGGGAATGAGGTGAATTTAAATCAGTTCTTTACATTTGGAGAAAATTTTTTTAGAGATCTTCTCATCAGTTTGATGCGTCTTCAACACGAAAATAAAAACACTTAACATAGAAACACGCCATTAGAAAATTGACAGTGACATTAAATCTCAGCATTGGTAACTTCTTGTTAGTTTTATTGGTTTTGTTTCGTTTTGTTTTTAATCTATAATAAACTAGTCTACTTTGAGTTCCATTATTCATTTAGCATATCTACATATATTTGAATACATAAAACAAACATACATGTGCATTAAGCTTTGAAATAAAAACTTGTGTGCACGAATCTGTTTTTTATACCTGTTTGCTAAAACAAAAGTCTACTTTAGAGCATTCATAAAAAATACATCTAATTATGTTACACTTTTTAATAGGCTATTTCCATTATGTAAATAGTTTCCGTGTGTTTAAGTGCACGTAAAAACAAACATACATATATATATATATATATATATATATATATATATATGTGTGTGTGTGTGTGTGTGTGCGAATATAAAATATGAAAAAAAATGTATTCCTATGATGTATTTTTTTATATGAAATTAGTCAACGTCTCCATCTTTACAACCATCTTCAGGGAAACGTTTAATGTTTTATCTGAGAATATAATTTTCAAATGAAAAACATGAAACGACAAAATGATAAAGAAAAAATATTAGAGACCTTAAAGGTTGAAAAAGTTCCTTTTAAAATATAGAATATATTTGTGCTCGAAAATTCACAAAGAAAATAATATCTTTCGTCATTGTTTACAAATATTGAAAGTTAGTATAATTTAGTTATGATTAATAAAAACTAATTTACGTAACAGATATTGCAACTATTTAAAATATATATATATATGTAAATACACACACACCCACACACATTCACACACACACACACACACACACACACACATATATATATATATATATATATATATATATATATATATATATATATATTTATATATGTGTAAATAAACACACACACACACATATACATATTTACCAAAACCTCCGCTAAGGCAGGATAAGACAAGGTTAATTTTTAAGCGGAGTTTAACAGGTTTGAATTCAGAGTTTTCCTTCTCCTTGACAAGTTTCCTCACCAAGGCTGAAGAACACAGTCTACCCTACTATTTACCCATATATACATATATATATATATATATATATATATATATATATATATATATATATATATATATATATATATATATGAAAATCCTTTATAAATTATTAGTATGATTATGCACAGATTATTACAATTCAATAGAAATCCTTGAAACCATACAACTGTGAGCAAATTATTTGTATTAGATTTCAAATTCAAATATTTAACTTATCTTTGTTTGGGTTTTATGGCATATCAACCTTTGTAGATTATTTAATGCCAAATCCATTTTATACAAATAATCAGTTCTATTTCAAATTATTAAGTTTAGCATAGGTACACAGTTTAGTCTTTAGTCGAGGGTTACCCGAAGGCTCCCTTTTCAATAGCTACTACACTGAGGTGTAAAAAGAGTGCTACTCAATTTCCTGTATTGCTCCACTTTACCTTTGATCCTTACCTTATAATGCTGAGTGCTAAGCAAGGCGGCATCGAGTACCATTTTTTGAGTCTTTAGTATGACTCGACCTGGGATTGAAGCCCTGTCGCGATTGTCAAAAACATTTCCATTTCAAGCTATTCAGTTTAGTCAAACCGTTCTAATTCAAACAATTCAGTTTAGTCAAAGTATAGTTTTTGTTTAAACACAGTTAAATGTCAAAATAGTTCTATTTCAAACCATTCAGTTTAGCGTGGGTACAGTTGCAATGTCAAAAACAGTTTTATTTCAAACAATTCAGTTTAGCATAAGTAAGTAGTTTAAGAGTCAAAATAGTTCTATTTCAAGCAATTCAGTTTAGCATAAATACGCAGTTTAAAGGTCAAAACAGTTCCATTTCAAGCAATATAGTTTATCGTAAGTACACAGTTTAGTTCTGCTTGACCGATAGATAGGACTCTATCAGGTGCTACCACTCCAGGCCAGAAAGGACCTGGGAGCGATCCAATGAAGGGGTACTTTGCATTCCCCCAAAGCTCCAGCATTACTGGAACTTCACCATCAGATTGTTTAGTGTCATAACTCAGGACAATCATTGTGAGGGGGGAGGGTCTTACTCCTCTGCAGAGATACAGTCGGTGTATTCTACTGTCCCAGCTGACTGGGCAATTTAAGTTAAGGCATCAATTATTGTATTGGATAGGAATACTTGATATATAATTGAGTGCAAAAAACTCTTAAGAAAAAACTGGAAAACTGGAAATATAAACAAAGAATGTAGACTATCCCCTAATCTCTAGGCATAAGTTAACCCCAAACGGGTTAACATGCTATTAAAATCAATCAATCAGAATTAAACTGAACTTAATAATATTACTATCTTTACAGGAAGCTATCATTATTTTGACATACGTTCATAATCTTATGTTGACAAGTATAATATTTACAAAATGAGAATAAAACATATTGGGAATGAATTTTTTAATTATAAATTTTGATATTTAAATTCGAATGAAGTGTTTTGGGCAGGTGAGTTATAAAGGAGTAATGAATATATGTCTAGATTGTTGTTTTGATTTCTATTCTTGGTTTAAATTAACCACTACTAATTCTCAATACTTTTTCATAAACACTGTCAATATTTTTTAATGAGCAGTTTTCGGCATGACACTGGTTTGTACAATTGCTGCACCTTCCATATCAACTGTCTTTGGGTATCTTTTTCTTCTTTCCTGAACTGAATATTCATATTCGAATATGTGATGAACATTAAAAGAAATCCAATGCTGAGGCTTAACTCAATTCCAAAATAATTGTTTCAGACATCCGTCAACCAATGAAAAACTCGCTGTAATGCTTCGGGGACTATTTTAAAGAAAATGAACGTTTCATTCATTAATCATTTCTCTCTTAGTAAAGACAGCTTTAACCTCGATACTTTTTGAACACATCTTTCAGATACAATCATGAACTTTACTACATATATCTTCAATGCCTGTTCGTTTTTATCTGCATCAGCGTTTGTACATATATTGGAACGTTGATAGTGCCATGTACAGATGTCTTGACCTTCCTGTTTCGTTATTCACCATCGCTCGCTGAGATTGATAAGTTTAGACTAAAAAGGAATCTATCTGACTACCGTCGAACAATCTGATGTATTTTTGCTGAATATATTTATGAGTTTTGATATGTTTTAAGCTGAGTGTTTCTAGTCTACGGGCATGACAAACAAAGGAAAAGAAAACAAAAAACGAAAACATGAAAAAGAAAGTTTGTCACTGAAAGTCAAAGAAATAAAATATTTCTGCCAGTCAGAATATGTGGTAAGAGTTTGGAAAGAAAAAAAAAAAAGGAATAGAAATTGATAAAGCAAAGACAACGAAAACTGAAAGAGCAGAAGACTCTTTTTGTAGGCCGATGTCATTCGCAAGACCTTTTTGCTAATCGATACTTCCGGTCGTAAAAATCTTTATCCGGTGCATTTAATTAGTCCTGAATACCACACACACACACACACACACACACACACACACACACACATATATATATATATATATATATATATATATATATATATATATATTCGATCTAATGTCCTTAGAAAAGGTATTATTCCACCAATCCTCCAGAAGAGACTGAGCTTCTTAACTTTGGTATAGCAACCAGTCTTAGAAAAAGAAAACTCTGTATTCAAACCTACTAATATTGATCTTGTGTCCCACTCTGCACGTACAGAGGGGCTGGGTATATATATATATATATATATATATATATATATATATATTTGTGAGACCACTATTTCTGTTGGATGGGTTATTTGAATCATTGTTTCTCTGCTCTGAACAAGGCTAGGGACCAAAAACAACTTCTAGAAATGTTAGAAACGTTAAAGATATATATATATATATATATATGTGTGTGTGGGGGGGAAGTGTTGTTGTAGAACTAGAGAGAGAGTGAAGTAAACATTTTGTTATATCCGCAGAATAGTTTGATTTTTTTCAATTTCTTTTGAAAATCATTTTCAACGCTACACGTGTTTTTCAGCGCTACACGTGTTTCCGATTTTAATAATTTTCTTCAAGCTTAAGAATATTTTTTAGAGAAAAAACTTCTAAGAAAGGTTTTTGAGAGAGAGAATAAAAAATTCTTTCTCTGGCTTTTTTAAAACTAAAAACTTTTTTTTAAAAAGCCATAGAAAGAAGTTTTGCAAGAGAGAATCTTTATTTGAAGCTTTTTTCTTTAAAAAAATTCTTTAAAATTCATTTAAGCATGAAAAATTTTTTAAATCGAAAACACATGAAGTGCTGCAAAAGAATTTTCAAAAGAATTTTAAAAAAAACCTATTCTGTGGACCTTCTTTATCAATATATATATATATATATATATATATATATATATATATATATATATATATATATATATATGTTCACTGCAGCTTTTTCTCTTTCTTTGCTTCGCTAACCGAGTCGGTTGGAACTGTAGAATATACTTGACTGTATCTGCAGTAGGGTAAGGCCTCTCTATCAAGTATCCTGGAGATAACACTACACTTCATCCGATGGCGAGGATCCAGTCTTGAAGATTTGGGGAATGTGAAGCACCTCTTCATTGTCATTGCTCCCAGGTCTACTCTGACCCAGAGTGGTAGCACCTGCTAGGATTCCATCTATGGATCAAAAAGAAGTGTTTAAATATTTACCATAATTGAAACCACTTAGTTGTGAGCAAACAAATGACAGATTCTAAAGTGAATAATTAGCATTATCTCGCAATACTTAGAACCATCTAACTGTGTGCTAATAGAATTATTAGTGTAAGATAGTAATACTCGAAAACATTCAACTCTTAAACGTCTTCGGCATTGAATAACCCAAAAGTTGGCTTGCCGTAGAATCCAACCAACCAACCAGCCAACCACTTATTTTTGTTTGCATTTAGATTCAGTCTTTTCTCTCTTTCTTTCTTTGTGATTTTTATTTTTTTATCTATTCCTCTCTTTATTTACCCCTGTATGTCTCTCCCGCTTATTAATTCTACCCTAACTTTAATCTCTTTCTCTGATACTGTACAAAACTTGTAATGTCTTTAACTTGACAGTGGGTCCTGTCTTATTGCAAGAATTGTTCGAGGATAGTTTCAAAGACAGAAAGAAAGTTTCACCGTATCCCTAACACCAAAACTTTTCAGATCTCCGTCTTAAAGAACACTCAAAAAAAAACTTATACTACGTAATTTTCAACAATTAAAAATCTGGAGCCAGTTCCCAGAAGAAACTTTAGAAATCTATGATCGACAAAAAGCTATTTTGCTAGCGAATGATGAATCCACACTCTATTAGGCTGTTGATGATAATGTTTTGATACCTCGTTTTCAATATCCTATTTACCAACCCCTCCGCTCGGGCAGGATATGACACAAGGTCAATTTTTAAGCGGAGTTTAGCAGGTTTGAATTCAGAGTTTTCCTTCTCACCAAGGCTGAAGAACCTAGTCTGCCCTACTATTTACCCATAGCTGGAGGGAGGATATTTGGATTCATACCTTTTCCTATGTGAAATGTAATCAGGCTCGTCCAGGATTTGAACTCGTGTCGTCATGTCCACGTCCTGCGACGATAACCATTACACCACGGGCACCTCCATAAAAACCTCGTTTTCAATATAGAGACTATTCCGACATTTTGACAATATCGAACATGGACTATAACCGAAAACTATTGTCAATACCGTGCGAATTAAAGTTAATGCATTTCATTATAAGTGTTGTGCTTATATCCAGTATTTTTCCGCCAATATTAGATATGACGTATTTAACACTTTTCGTAAACATGTATGAATAAATAAAAAATATGCCACGGAGCAACAATATGTAAATAAAGTATCTTGAAATATAGGAAGATGTCTGGTTTAACAAAAGGTCTTAAGAGAAGAGAAACCAAATCCCAGACACAAAGATGTAAATAAATAATATAAAAGATAGATAGATTATCATCATCATCATCATGTCGTGCCGCTAACACGGATATCCCTGACCCTCTCTCGCCACTTCTCCCTATCGTTCATCGCCTCAGGCAGGTCTTCTTGGCTACATCCCGTATCCTCACATAGCTGCAGAATGTATGTTCTAGCTGGTCGTCCTGCTTTTGTCCGGCCATATGTGGGGGTCCATAGGAGTACATCACTTATGAGCTCGTCCCTATTTCTCCAGCAGTGTCCTGCATGTCTGGTTCGTCTAACTTTTCGTGATGGGAGGCAGGTAGCCGTATAGTTGGTGTCTTGTGGGGTGTTGCCGCCTGGACTTGTTCAAGTACGTTGCAAATATGGTATAATGGAACAGGTCTTTTGCATGATACAAAATATGATAGTCTGAATGGGATAAGTCGGCTTTCTTTGTTCTTTAAAGCCATATAAATTTTCATGGGTTATTCAATGCCAAAGGCATCCTTGTTGAAGACAGTGGTGATACAATTTAATCTATAGCTGATGGGGATAAGTGGGTTCATAATTTTCCTAAAAGTCATCATTATCATCATCATGTTATGCTGCTCTCTCTCTCTCTCTCTCTCTCTCTCTCTCTCGCAATTCGTCTCTATTATCCATTGTTTCCGGCAGGTCTTCTAGACTACATCCTGTGTCCTTACAAAGCTGTGGTAGATAAGTTCTAGTTGGTCGTCCAACAGTTGTACATCCGTGTGAAGGAGTCCATATGAGAACGTCGCTTACGAGTTCGTCCTTTCTTCACCATCAGTGTCCCGCATATCTAATCCCTCTTATTTGGATGTTTTTAGAGATGGGAGGAAGGTGGCCGTACAGCTGCTTTTTTTTCTGGGATGTTTCTACCAGGGTTTGTTCATTGTAGCTTAGAGCATTCCTGTGCACTAGTGGATAAGTTCACCTACTTCGGAAGCAGCGTCTCATTTACTGAAAATGAAATCAATATGCGCCTAGCGAAGGCATAGACTGTTATCGAGAGTTTATCGATCATATGGAAGTCAGACTTAACCGATAAAGGAAAACCCAATTTTTTCCAAGTAGCGGTTGTGTCAGTTCTACTATATGGATGCACCACATGGACGCTGGCTCAGAGTACAGAGAAAAAGCTAGACTGGAATTGCACAAAAAAGGTTTGAGTTCCCATGAGTATAAATCCGCAACTGGAGTTCGTACAAGCTTACTACGACGTCGTAGTCCATCATGTTAACCATTACGCAACGGGGACTCTTTCTGTGATTGACCTGGAAAACACGCCGGATATATTAATAGATACTTAGCACATAAATCTGTAGTCAGTTCAACTACTGAATATTGTAAACATATGTATATATGAATGAGAGGGAGTCCCCGTCGTGTAGTTGCAAACGTGCTTGACTGCGGAATCATAGTAAGCGAGTTCGAACTCCAGTTGCGCTATAACGTTCCCTTTCGGACAAATACCCTTGGGAAAGGTATGAGCCTCCTTATCCTCCAAGGAATGGGTTAAATAGTACCACTAGTGTCTTTCTAGAAGGATGGATTTGGCATTAGATTACCCAAGAAGTTTTATATGCCATTAAACAACAAAAACAACAAAGCCTTATCCCCCAGTTATGGATTTAAAAGTATTAATTCTGTTCTACAAAGATTGGTTTGGCATGGAATAACCCGCGAAGGTTGATATGCCATTAAACAAAGATAACAAACCAGACCTATATGTGAATTTCATATATATATATATATATAAATAATGTACTGGTGGCGTAGCATATCCATCGGTCAAGTGAAAAATATTTTCTGATCAAAGGGTCTTTGATTGGTCTTATATATATATTCATCAGGTTCTCTAAACACACACACACACACACACACACACATATATATATATATATATATAACTCTGTGTATGTTGAGGGCACCTGGTGAATGTGTTTTATTAGGTTTTGGAGGAGTGCGTTTCCAATTAGCTGTGACTTGGCAGGCTTGTTTGTTTATCTAAACTGGGGTGGTGTTGGCGGTGTGTAATCTATTTGTTTGTATAGATCTTTTTGATTGTCGATTTTTTTATTTCAAGGTCGGGTGATTAATTTCCATATTAAATCCAAATAGCACAGATGTTTTCAGACTTTTTATTCATTTGTTTTTGGTTTGTTTGTTTTTTTCAATTATTGATTTTATGTTTATTCCTTTTAAATTCTTTCTATGATGGGGAATTTTGCATCTCTGTTAAAATCGTGATCGATTGAGCGGAAGCGTTGTTCTAATAATGTTAGATTTTACTGATCCATACATTTGATCCTGTGTCTGTCTTTTCTCATAGAATATCACAACCATTAAAATGATTTTCTTTATACTCAGAAAATTTCTATAAAAAACTCTTTTTCAACAAAAGCGTTTTTTCTCGACGATGACCTTAGGTCGAAAATAGTTGAGAACAATAAAAAATAAACGAGATAAAAGAAATATTCTTATTAGTTTTACAACTTATATATATATATATATATATTGTTGATAACGAAGTTCTCAATTCGTTAGGAGAGCTTTGCATTACGCGAATGGCAACCGTTAATTCCTTCGCCAAAATGCTCAACACCCGGGGGAAGCATATATATTGTCAACCACAGACTCTTTCGTTGTATCCCAACTCTTCGGTGTTGCTAGACACGCGAGATGCTTCAAGCTGGAATCGAAACCCGCCTAACTTTACGCCTGACCGATAACATACCTCGCAACTAGCTAGGGAATTTAACGCATATATATTAACTTCCGCTTGTTTATATTTTACGCTATCATATTCCGAAGTGCTCTATTCGTTAGATCTTTACATTATGCGAGTGGCAACTGTAAATTCCTGTACCAAAGTGTTCAAACCCCCTTGGTGGGGGACCATATATACTGTCATCCACAGACTGACTGTTTCGTTGTTAGACTTGCGTGACGCTTAAAGCTGGATTGAAACCCGCCTAACTTTTTTTTACTCCCTATCCAGAGGCAGTTATTTCTCAACCACCCTTTCAAACGGTCAAAATATTTGAGTAACGATAAAAAATAATCATTTAAAACCTTAAAAAACGTTAAAATCAGCCATCATAAGCCTTTGATATTCATCCCACCCCACGAGGCTGCATTTTACTCTAGGTCATTTTACTGTGGGGGATTCGTGGCTGCCATAAAAATATGCTTGGT
The DNA here is from genome assembly GCA_963585895.1 of Sepioteuthis lessoniana. NCBI lineage: Eukaryota > Metazoa > Mollusca > Cephalopoda > Myopsida > Loliginidae > Sepioteuthis > Sepioteuthis lessoniana. The sequence continues at coordinate 111,271,157 of OY757906.1, forward strand.
CCCGTCGACATTTCCCATTTTTAGGGCACCTCAGGTATCAAGCAATAAACTCAGCCTTGCCAAGTAGGTATTGCCTGCGAGGAAAGCCCTCTGAGACAACCATGACAAGCGTTTAGTACAACCACCATTTTCACGCCCCAGGTCGATCATCAGATACAGATTGAAAGGATTGAAAAATTTAAAAGGACCGATTGCGAGCATCTTTCTCTCTACCCTTCACAACGGAGAATAATCAGAATCAGCAAGACCAAATATTCCTCGTTTCTTTTTTATTATTTTTTTCATTTCTTTACATCTTTTTTTCAAACTTTCGTTCGTTATTCTCCTTCTCCTTAATCGACAGTCAGTTGGCAAACTAAATACATATATATATATATATATATATATATATATATATATATATATGTATGTGTGTGTGTGTGTGTGTGTGCGCGTGTGTGTGTGCGCGTGTGTGTGTGTGTGTGTGTGGATCAGCTTCAGACAGATTTGTGTAATAAAATAAAGATCGAGTGTAACGGTTATTGTCGTAGGAAATGGACACGGCGACTCGAGTTCAAATCCGAGACGAGGCAGTTTGCATTTCATATAACGCCAATACCCTTAGGGAAGGTATGAATCCAACTATTCTCCCTATAGCTATGGATAAATTGTAGGGCAAATCGGTATCTTTAACCTTTGCACAGCAACTGGTCAAGGAGAAGGAAAGCTTAAACCAGTTAAACTCCGCTTAAAAATTGACCTTTTGCCGCATCCTGCTCGTGTGTAGTGGAGGTTAGGTTAACAACTATATATATATGAATATATATATGACCGAGATAGAGAGAGAGACAATGTATTTACACAAGCACTCTACCATAGACTGGAGGTGGTACAATGTCATTTCATGTGGAGCCTTTCTGGTTTTGAATTCAGTATTTATTCTTCTAGACGTTTTCTGTGCCTCAGCTAAAGAGCACAGCCTGACCTTCTATTTAGCCATAGCAAGGTGAAGAAAAGATGGTTTGATTTAGTTTTATGGCATATCAACCATTGCAAGTTATTTGATACAAAATCCGGTTTATTCAAATATAGTAGACATGATTTGTACACAGAGTCAAATAGTTCCAAGTATTGCTATGTATCACTAACAAGTCAATTAAACATCAGTCATTTATTGACACACAGTTAAATTATCAAACGGTTCTATTTCTCACAATTTACTTTAGCATAAGCCGTTTTTTTTGCATTCAGTTTAATGTCAAACGGTTCCACTCCGGGATAAGGCGGACCTGGGAACGATGAAAATGAAGAGGTAATCCCCATTCCTCAAATGGAGCCTCATAATCGGATCGTTTAATGTCATATCCGGGGCACTTGTTGGTTGGGGTTGGTCTTTCTCCTCTGCAGAGATACAGTCGATGTACTCTACTGCTCCTGTGGACTGGGCTCTTTCCAGAGTACGAGTAAGAGTGAGAATGTGTGTGAGGATAAAAGAAGTGTCAGGGTGATTTCTGTAAAATGTGGTTTATTAGGTGCACTGTCAAGTAGTATGTGCTCTAAATTATGTATAAGGAATATTTTGAAAAAAAGAGAAATTTTCGAGACCCTGCCGTAAACATACGGGAGATTTGTAGATTCCAAGTTTGATTTCAGGTTAAATTTCCTTCGCAGTGTAATTTTAAGGATCAAACTTTGAAAAGAAATCGTTGTGTCTCGGATAATACGGCAGATGTACCTAGAGGTGCAAGTATGCATTGATTCAAACTTTTCACCACGTGAAGTATATGACACAAGGTCAAACTCTTAGTGAAGTACACCTGGTTTGATTTCAGTGTGATTTCCTTTTTCAAGACTGGTTTCCTTACCA
>OY757906.1:111278002-111325502 GCA_963585895.1 Sepioteuthis lessoniana
CTTCTCCAGCAGTGTTTTGCATGTCTGGTTCGTCTGATTTAAATGGTTTTAAAGATGGGAGGTCGGTGACCATATAGCTGGTGTTTTGTGGGATGTTGCTTCCAGGATTTGTTCAATATGACTCGTAGCATTCTTGTACAATTGCTGTCAAGCTTTCCCGTCATGTGCTTAGGCAGCATCCATGTGGTGCATCCATACAGTAGTATGGACACGACTTCTGCCTAGAAAAAAAATGCGTTTTATTTCAACGGATAGATCTGAATTCCATATGACTGATAGTCAACCGATAGCTGACCATGCCTTTGCTAGTCGCGTGTTGATGTCATTTTCAGTAGATGAGACGCTGCTTCTGGGGTAGGTGAATTTGTCCACTAGTTTCAATGAGCTACCTGTTTGGCTGGACATGTCTCTTATTTGATTTTGATACTGATGGGTATATTTGTTTAAAAATAGAAACAAGTCCGATATGGGAAGTGCAAGATAGATAGATAGATAGATAGATAGATTTCGTCGCTCGTACTCTGGTTTTTACAGACGGTGGCAATTGAAGAAAAATATTTCAGCAATCGTTTCCCTGTGTTTCGAAGCAAATCGACAAACATTTTCAATTCCTATCGTAAGTTCAAAAAGTATTCGGCGTATTGAAAAAATGTTTATTTTAATGTACATTATACAGCTTAACAATCAATGAAATTTGTAAAAGCTCCATATAAAAACAATAGTTTATTTTTTTCAGACTGTAATACATTTGCTAAAACACTGACCAATGAAATATCAGGGGCAACACAATCTTTTCGTCTGTTACTAATCCTTCCTTTTTACTATTCAAATCAACTTTCATTCAAGATTGATTTTCCTTTATTCTTCCCTTCACACATTCCAAGTTCTTTTTTTCATTTTATTTTCTGGTCCTAATTAAATAAACTTTAATTCATATGTAGTCAACTATTTTTAAAATTATTATTCATACAACTGGCGACTTTTATTCCTATTTTTTCTTGAAGAATGATTGCCGATGAAACATCTGCATGGAATAAAAACGGGAATCGTTCTTTTATGACGAGGTACAAAATTTATCGTAAATTTGGCGTTAGATTATAGCATAAAAGTGATGACTAAATAATGATGCCATGAATTCAAAAAGAATTGTCAAGATCTGCTCGGAATTTTTGCCTTAAATTCATATATATATACGTCTACATATATATATATATATATATATATATATATATATATATATACCTTTAAGAAAAACAAAAACCGGTTTTTATTTGAATGTTCATAGTTAAATGATTTTTTGTCCTGACGGAATTATTCCCGACTCAGGTTTAACTGGATTGAATAATACATATATATATATATAAATATATATATATATATATATATATATATATATATATATATATATATATATATACAAACCCCTCCACACGGCCAGGATGCAACACAGGGTCAATTTAGCGAAGTTCAAAATGTTTGAATTCAGTTTTCCTTATCTTAGACTTGATGCATAACCATAGTTAAAGAACCTAGTCTGCCCTACTATTTATGCATACTTGGAGGGAGGATTATTGAATTCATACATATCCCAAGGGTATGAGTGCAATGTGAAATGCGATCAGCTTCGTCCATATCGGAACTCGTGTCGCCGGGTCCATTTCATATGATGATTACATATTTGTTCAATTAAGAATTCAGACGTGTTAAACATTGATTCAAGAGAAGATTGAAAACATGAAACAGTCTTTTTTGTTTTATTTTGTTTTATTTATCATCTTATACTCAAAATAATACTATATATATATATATATATATATATATATATATATATATATATATATATATATATATACTTCATTAAACATAATAGACACTTTCTGTCTACAAATTTTCTTCTGGATCCGTTCGTATTCCTGTATTGCTTTTATCGTATTCGGCGGGAATTGATTTATGTATTGTCCATAGTTGTATGTATCCCTAGTACTTTCTGCCCGACTTTGGGCCATCATCAGGGGAGGATCTATAACAAAAGGGATTTAACTTTTGTTTTTGCATATTAATACTATGTAAGAGCGTCTCTACCGTTGAAGATTATTAAAAGCAAACGCTATAATACGAAAGGATCCAGAAGAAAATATGTAGACAGAAAATGTCTATTATGTTTAATGAAATTTGTATTAACGAAGAAATGCTGCAAAAATACACACACATACACACACACACAAACACACACATATATATATATATATATATATATATATATATATATATATATATATAATTAAATTATTCTCTTGTACCATTCAGTCTTTTAAATATCATTATTATTCTACTCCTTTCGAGTTTGGCCCTGCCAGTTAGGGCCGTAAAATTCATCGACTGAATCTCTGCAGAGGGGTAAGACTTCCCCAACGAGTGCCCTCGATATGACACAAAACAATCTGATCGTGATACCCCAGTAATGAGGGCGCCTCTGGTAGCGTAATGGTTAGCAAGCTAGTCTCATTGGGTACCCCATTCATATGGCCTTTTGCCATATCTAAGCAAAAAGCTTAGTAAATTACTTCCAGGTGCCTCTGGTGGTGTAATGGTTAGCAAGCTCGACTAGCAAACCTACACGAGTGAGTTCGAGTCTCTTGGGTGCCTCTTTCATAGGCCCTTGTGCTACATCTAAGCAAAAAGCTTAGTCAATTACTACTCCAGTAATGCTGGAGCTTTTAGGAATGAGTAGTACCCCTTTATTGCTATCGCTCCCTGGTCCGTTCTGTTTTTTTTTTATTAACACTTATTGCAAACAAATACCTTATGCTAAATTGAATAGTCAGAAATAAAACTGTTTGATCATTCAACTCCCAGGTCCACTCATGCCCGTAGTTGATCCTATATATGGGTTAGATAGAACTTAACTGTATGCTTATGCTAAATTGAATAGTCAGAAATAGAACTGTTTTGATATTTAACTATGTGTAAATAAATGAATGATGTTTAATTGAATTTTTAGTGACACATAGCAATCCTTGGAACGATATAACTTTGTTGACTAAACTGGACAGCTTGAATTAGAACAGTTTTTACATTTAACTGTACTTATGCTAAACTGAATTTTTTTAGATAAATATGTTTATATGTATAAAAATGGATTTAGCGTTAAATAAGCAACAATGGTTGATATGCCATGTAACCAAACCAAACCAAACCAAATCTTTACGCGCTTTCACTCAGGTGTTATCAGGTTATTATTATTATTATTAATATTATTATTATTATTATTATTATTATTATTATTATTATTATTATTATATTGATCCTTGTGAGTTTTTCACAACATAATTAGCTGATGCTTTTTTTTTTGGTGAAGTTTAAGTGATTGCAAGTCTTCTCAAGTCTCCAGGGTTCTTTTTAGTATTCTGGCCGATTATTGTAAGGCTGTAGTTTGAATAGTCCTGGCACGTCCTTCGATTTCCAACTCTTTTAGTTCCCTTTTACCAAGCCTTTTCGGACCGTTCCAAGCGCACCAATTATAACTGGTTTCACTGTTATTTCTATATTCATAACATTTTAGTTCTCTGGCATGGTCCAAGAACTTGTCTCTCTTTTTGTTTTCTTCAATTTTCTCTCTGTGGTTCGCCGAGACGGCAAAATCCACTATTTAACAGTTTTTCTTTCTTTTCTTTTTTTCCTTTTTTTTCTAATTATCACTAAGTCTGGCCTTCTGGCCAAGATTACATGATATGTTTGTATCTCAAAAACCCAAAGAATTTTGTTTATTATTATTATTATTATTATTATTATACCTTGAGAGTTTTTCACATATTTTTATTATTACTAATATTAATATTATCATATAAACATTTAAATTGATTTAAAAAAAAAGATTAATATTAAATACAAATTGGAAATGTTATTTCGCCGATCCAATTCTATTTCGGCTTTTATGTGTGAACAAATTTGGAAGATTTTTCTAAAAATCCAAATTTTATGGAATAGCCTAAAATCAACCAGAACTACAGAGAATATTTTGCTGAAAGCTCACTTCAAATTCAGCCATGTTTTTTTCTTTTCATTTATACATATCTGGCTAAAATTTGTCAAATTTCCCAAATATTCAATTTCAACTCAACGATAATAAATTAAGGAAAACTATGAAATCATTTTTGCAAGCTAAGTGGATAATCTAGCGTTGGAAATTATCAATTTTCATTGAAATATTGCAACTTTAAAAAGTTCTGAATTAAATATTAGGGGGCATTTGATGGGATGTCATAACCAATTTGAGCAACAAGTGGATATTTGTTTTTCTGTTGATAGAAAAATATTTAAAATATTCTAAACGGCACCGTAAAGACCATTACGAAAGCTACTACATAATACCTTATAATCACCGACCTGACTTAGGTCGCCAGGTGGCTGAGCGCTATGATACTAAGTCTAATGTAAAGTTGGGCGGGTTTCGATCCAAGCTTCAGGCGTCCTACGGGTCTTGCCACACTGAAGAGTTGAGATACAACGAAACAGTCTGTCCATGGAAGACTATATATATTTATACACGAGGAAATGTTATAAGCCACAAGGAAATAATTGTATTTCCAAAGTCGTATATTAATTAGACAGCTAAGTACTATTTTGAAAACAAAATATAGTGTACTGATTGTATTGCCCAACGTCACTGCCTCTAATTGTTTACATAACGCAAATATAATTAATCCATAAACATGCAAGAATATAATGATGAAATTAGGCTAGATACGCCATAATAAATCAAAGAGTTTATCATAATATCTGCACATTCTTTATAACCATTTACACCAGAACTTTTTGTCTTATAGATGGCTCAACATGTGTCATTATAGACAGAAGAGTCCATCATGATATCTACACATTCTACGCAACTATTTGATTTTTAAAAAAACTGTATGATAATATTTCAAATGACATACGTCATAATAAACAGGAGTGCCCATCATATCTATCAATTCTTCGGTACCATTTCATCCAAAAACTGTAGGAATATATTTGGAACCAGATACATCGAGATAAACAGGAGAGTCTGTCAATTCTTCGATTCTATTTACTCCAAAAGCAAAAGAATTATATTTTGCATGATCTGCTTTGGTTTTATGGCATATCAACCATTATTGGTTATTTAATGGCAAATCATGTTTTTATTATATATTATATATACATGATTTGTAAACACATTTCGTAGATAGTCACAGTTTAAATAATGAAATAGTTCTATTTCTAAAAATTCACTTAAGCAAAAGTCAACAAATACACAAGGTTCCAATTATTGTTATGTATCACTAACAATTCAATTAAACATCAGTCTTTTGTTTACATATAGTTAATTGTCAAACAGTTATATTTCTAACAATTCAATTTGCCATATGGTATTTGTTTGCCCTCAATGTAAATGTCAAGCAGTTTTATTTAACTCATAGATCGGACCCTATCAGGTGCTCCCACTCCAAGCCAGAGTGGACCTGAAAGCAATGGCAATAAAAGGGTATTCTGCATTATCCAAAGCTCCAGCCTTACTGGAGCCTCGCCATCAGATTGTTTAGTGTCATATGCAGAAAACTCGTTGAAGGTGTCTAATCCCTCAGTATTCTACAAGCCCAGCTGACAGGGTTGTCTATATTTGGAACCGCATAAGTTATGATCAGCAGAACAGGATTCATGCCTTTTCCAACGGCATTAGCAAAAGGTGAAATTCAAGCAGTCCCGTCCAGGATTAGAACTCTAGTTGCAATATTTTTTTCCTCCAACGATAACCGTTACGTTGCGCGCACCTCCATGTATATATGTATGTATGTATGAATGAATGAATGTATGTATATATTTGTGTTAATTTTGTTTTATATCCGCTGCAAAAATTGCTGTAAAAACGCTAAATTTTGTATTTGTATGTAACAAGTAATTATCTAAGCCATTTTTTTTTACTTTGTTTTTATTTCTTAATGTTTCACTTCTCAATTATTTCAGACTTGATTCTTTTTTTTTTTTTTTGTTCATATTAACATTTCGTTTTTTTTTTCTCTCTTTCAGGTAAGTGAACCTTCGCCTCTTTTTGTGAAGCATCTTGTCGGTAATGTACGCCATTGTTATATTTCTTACGGAATATCAAAGGTTATCAAGTGAATTTATAAGATTCACTGACGCTAACAAGGCGAAATAATTGAGAGAAATCTTTAACGTATCTCAGTCATCAAAAATGCACCTATTCTATTGACATTTATTTCTTTTACTGCCAGGAATCACGTTTTATCACAAGTTTTAAACAAATTTTTTACCTACATATGTTTACATTTATTTCTTTATATTAGTGAGTGTAATGCTTTGACATTTAGCGAGATCAATTCAAGATAGATAGATAGATAGATAGATAGATAGATAGATAGATAGAAAAAAATGTCATCAATAAAGATATAAACTGACTAAAATCGATAGATATTAGAAGAATTAGATCGATATACATTAGTTATGAGTCGACTAGGACGTACTTATGAAGATAGATAGATAGATAGATAGATAGATATGGCTTGAGTGATTCTTTATAGTACGGTATATCTATGTGTCCGCCCATTAAAGCGTCTTTAACTTATATCTATCTATTAATTTGCACATCTCTCACTCTCTCTCTCTCTCTCTCGCTCTCTCTCTCTCTCGCTCGCTCTACCAATCTATCTATCTCTCTCTCCCTCTCTGGTTAGATAGGCCTTCTGATAGATAGATAGATAGATAGATTTGGGCTTCTTGGTTTAAATTTCAACCTTCATGGATTATTCAATGCCTAAACTCTCCCTGTAAAAGAAGAATAGTGGTACTATTTAACCTAAAGCTGAGGGAGGTAAGTAAGGGGAAGATCGATAGATAGATAGATATTATCAGATTGAGATGATAAGTATGGGAAAGTGCATTGTCCTAATGCTAAATTACCTACACTATAGCCCATTAACCACAATCGTAAGCAAATGTCAATGTGGTTTGTTATTTTGGGGAATGGGCAAGTACGCTGTTATGTGGTTTCATATCTTTTTAAACAGAAGACGTTTTAGTAGAATTCGAAGTTGGTTATTTGGTAATTTGATTCTGTTTTCTCTAGTTATAACTGTTTCTTAAACCATAAACAAGGAGAAAGCTTTAATTTTTTTGGAAATCAACAAATTCCTTGTATTACTTTTTTTCAAATATACTCAAGAATATAACAAGAAATATACACGGTGTGATCAAGAAAGTTTACGGACAGAAAATTTAATACTTTAAACTTTAAAATGTAAATAAAGACTTGTGTACAGCTGAATAATTTCTATAATAAAGAGATAATGTCTAGACGCCTAGACTACTGCAACTATCTAGAATTGTGGCGCGCTTAGCGTAACAGTATCGTCGGAAGACAATTGATTGGTTAGGTCTCTTTGTTTAAAGGCATATCAACCTTTGTGTGTTATTTAATACCAAAGCCATCCTTGCGGAAGAACTGTAGGGATACTATTTAATCCACAGCTAGGAGGATAAGGGGGTTCAATATTAGTCCGAAAGTAAACGTAATAACGCACTTGGAGGTTGTACTCGTTTTCTTCGAAGCTGCAATCGAACACTTTCGCCATTTTGTCAGAAAGACTCCTTCATGAAGGAAATGAAATCGGTAACTTGAGATTAAATTTGGAATGAGGATGTTTGCTTTTTCCCTTCACACTAATGCCTTAGGGAAAGGCATGAATCCAACTGTCCACATGATTCCCCATGTACAGGCAACTAATAGGGCATTCTGGCTTCTTTATATTTAGTTAGGTAACCTGTCTAAGAAAAGTTAAACAAACCAAATTCAAACCAGCTGTCATCATCATCATCATGTCGTGCTGGTAGCACGGATATCCCTGACCCTCTCTCGCCACTTTTCCCTATCGTTCATTGCCTCTGGCAGGTCTTCTGGACTACATCCCGTATCCTCACTTGCTGAATGTATGTACGTGCTCGTCGTCCTGCTTTTGCACGGCCATGTGTGGGGGTCCATAAGAGTACATCACTTATGACTTCGTCCCTGCTTCTTCATGTCTGGTTCGTCTAACTTGAATAGTTTTCGTGATAGGAGGCAGGTGGCCGTACAGTTGGTATCTTGTGGGGTGTTGCCGCCAGGACTTGTTCAAGATTGCTCGCAGCATTCTTGTGTAATTGCCGTCTAGCTTCTTCTCCAGCCGTTTTTTAGAATCCATGTAGTGTATCCATATAGCGGTATCGATGCGTCCGCTGCCTGGAAGAAGCTGTGTTTCATTTTATCGGTTAGGTCTGATTTCCATATAATCGATAGCCTATTGATAGCTGTCCATGCTTTCGTTAACCTCGTGTCGATGTCCTTTTCGGTTGATGCAACGCTGCTTCCTAGGTAAGTGAGTTTGTCTACTAGTTTAAGAGGGGTTCTGTCTAGAGTGGAGATGTCACCCATTTGATTATAGCACATATATTCCGTTTTATAAACCAGCTACATTGTACTCGAAAATTCGCTTTATATATCACATCCTCCTCATGGTGGAGGTTTGGGCAAATACTTTTTTGGTTAGCCCGACGCTTGTACCAACTGAACTAACTGGCAGCCGTAAGAATGAATACATACTTCGTTTAAAGATTGACATTGTGTCATATCTTTTCTGTGGCGGAGGGGTTGGGTAAATATATTTTTTGGTTAGTCCGATGTTCTTACCAACTGAACTAACTGGCCGCCGTAAGAATGAATACATACTTCACTTAAAGATTGACCTTGAATTACATCTTATCTGAGGCGGAGGGGTTGGGTAAATATTTTCTGGTTAGCCCAACGATCTTAAGAACTAAGCTAACTGACCAACGTTAGAGTGAATACGTACTTCGCTTAAAGATGCACCTTGTGTCACATCCTGTCGGCGGCGGAGGGGTTGGGTAAATATATTTTTTGGTTAGTCCGATGCTTTTACCAACTTAAGTAACTGGCAGCCGAAAGAATGAAGGCATACTTCACTTAAAGATTGACCTTGTGTCACTTCCTGTCTGTGGCGGAGGGATTGGGTAAATATTTTCTGGTTAGCCCAACGTTCTTAAGAGTTAAGCTAACTGACCGACGTTAGAGTGAATACGTTCTTCGCTTAAAGATTGACCTTGTGTCACATCCTGTCTGCGGCGGAGGGGTCGGGTAAATACTTTTTGGTTAGCCCGACGCTCCTACCAACGGAACGAACTGGCCACCGTGAGAGCGAGTAAATACTTCGCTTAAAGATTGACCTTGTGTCACATCCTACCCCCGCGTAAATACATACTAGCAAAATAATGGCTAGATTAATCAGTGACAATTTGAAAACGATCATGAAGCCAGCTTGATTGTTTTTATCGGTAATGTTTTTTGAAATACAGGACTGTGCAAGTTCAGCACTGCTAGACTTTACTTTATGCGACTTTTTCTTGTTACCTAAACAGAAAATTCATCCTGAACATTTAGGGCGTTGTGTTTCCGTAGCGCTTCTACAAATGGAAAACTCCTAAGAATAACTGCGTTGAATGTGTAGTGGACTCCATTGAAGAAAATCTCTGTCCAGACATTTTTGTCACGTGTTTCCTCATCGTCTTCTCTAAATACGACCACCCGTCTTCAGTTGGTGTGATAATATGAACGAAAAGATTACATCAGATGACGTCGACATGCTGGTGATTGAGTAGTCCGTGACCCGAATGCTAAAAGGTCACGTTCATATCGACTCTTACTTGGACTTGACGAGCATTCGATTAGGCCTGAATCGATCAATCAGCTGGCTATGTCGAGCGCTTGCACCTATATGATTACCTCCTGTTCGTATTCGTCAAATTGCACTTTCGCAAACAAACAGTAAATCCTTTTTATCTTAAAGAAGCCAGAAGAAGGTTGGTGGAGGTCATTCAGGGAAACAGTTAATGAAAATTATTTCAAGCTATCTATTAGTACAGCTGAAGTAAACAGAAATTATTCCTACCAGTATATCAATATACATGAAATCATAGAGAGAAAAAAAATAGATTTAACATTAAATAACCCACAAGGGTCGAACTGCCATTTAAAAATAGACACCTATGTGATGATTGTATGGATACAACACACATGAAACTCTTACTAATGGGCCGTTCATAAACAGAGGGCCATTCTTTAAGGTTATATGTATATATTTATATTATAACCGGCTAATTGTCCAAGTGGGAAGAGTATTCGCTAATGATCCGGGAGACCTGGGTTCAATCTTAGGTCGCGTCATACCAAAGGTTTTTAAAATGATACTTGATACCTCCTTGCTTAACACTCGGTAATATAAGGTACGTATCAAGGGTAAAGTAAAGCAACCATGGGCAAGGATTAGCGCCCTTCTCTACACCTCGGTGTAGTAGCTATTGAAAAGGGAGCCTTCTGGTCGCCCTCGACTACGGTCGCAAACTTCACTTACTTTGTATGTGTGTGTGTGTGTGTGTGTGTGTGTGTGTTCTCTATAAATACATTTAAATGTAGACGAATAGATCTTTTATTTGCAGATAACAGATGATCATATTGCGTGGGTCTATCGACTTCATAAGGTCGGCGTATGGATTTTTAGATCTTCTGCTACGCAGAATCAAAAGCAGATTGGCTTACTAGAAGCAGAATTTGCGGTTAAATTGGCATTGAATAGTTTTTAAAATCATCTTCAACGTTGCTCGACTTTTCCGTTTCATAAAATTGATATCGATTTACGATGTGAACTTGTATGTTTTCATCCCTACGTTCAAGATATTCATTTCTGTCAGCCATCCTTCCTCTCATTAATAAACACAAACACACACACACACACACACACACACACACGCACATATATATATATATATATATATATATACATTTGTGTGTATATATATATATATACATATATATATAATAGGAAGTATGTACCAATCTAATTTGTACAAGCACACATAAACATATATGTTTATACAAATCATTTAATTTTCAAAATTATATATATATATATATATATATATATATATACCCTTGGGAAAGTTATGAATTCTACAATTCTCCTCCTAGCTATGGATAAATTGTAGGGCAGACTTTCACTTTAAACTTGGTATGACAACCAGACAAAGATAGGGAAAACTGAATTCAAACCTGTACCACTTCGCTTAAAAAATTAACCTAACGTCACATCTTACTCGAACAGAAGGGTTGGGTAAATACATAATACACGGATTATTTCCTTTTCCAAAACATTGACTCGAGGTGAAATGCAAGCAGCTTCGTTCAGGATTTGAACTCGGTTCGCTGATTCCATTTCTTATGACGATCACCGATTCGCTTAGAGCACTTCCATGAACGTATGGGATTATCATGCACATGACATTATATTTATTATAGATTTGTGATTCTGTATTTATATATGTGAGAAGAAATGGTTTTTTCAATGGCAGTACTTACATGAATAAAAGTTATATATATATATATATATATGTATGTGTGTGTGTGTGTGTGTGTGTGTGTGTGTGTGTGTGTGTGTGTGTGTGTGTGTGTGTAAAATAGGCATCTCACTTCCACGAAAATTTAGTAATTCTAGAAAATTGCAATCCAGACGATAGATCTTAAACGGAATCGATATATGTGCAGGAGATGTCCTTGGTTTGGTTTTATTTGTTTAATGGCATATCAACATTTATGGGAAAGTTATTTAATGCCAAAGCCATTCTTCTAGAAGAAAAGGCAGTGGTACTATTTAACCCATAGCTGGGGGCATATTGACAGTTTAATAAAAGTAAATAAAAATAATGAACAATGATTGGTTGATTGGTTGGTTGGTTGGGGTTTTATGGCATATCAACCTTTGTAGGTTATTTAATGTCAAATCCATTTTTATACAAATAATAAGTTTTATTTCAAACAGTTCAGTTTAGTATTAGTACGCTGTTTAAATGCAAGTACACAATTTAATTGTCAAAAACAGTTCTATTTCAAGTTATTCAGTTTAGTCATTCAGTTTAGCATAAGTATGGGGGTGTCCTCGTGGTGTAATGGTTAAAGCGATGGGCTGCGGAATCGTAGTAAGCGAGTTCGTACTCCAGTCGTGCTATTACGTTCACTTTCGGGCAAATACCCTTGGGAAAAATATGAACCCCCTTATCCTCCCAGCTATGGGTTAAATAGTACCACGGCTTTTCTTCAGGGAAAATGGTTTTGGCATTAGATTACCTACAAAGATTTGATATGCCATTAAACAAAGAAGCCAAACCTTAGCATAAGTACGCAGTTTAGTTCTATTTGACCCATAGATAGGACCCTATCAGGTGCTACCACTCCGGGCCAGTGTGGACCTGGGAGCGATGGTAATGAAGGGGTACTCCGCATTCTCTAAAGCTCCAGTCTCACAGGAATCTCACCATGAGATTGTTTAGTGTTATATCCAGGTCACTCGGAGTGGGGTTACCTCCCTGCAGAGGTGCAGTCATTGTATTTTACAGCTCCAACTGACTGGACAAAATCAACAATGTTGGTAATCAATTCCACAAAAAAATACAAGACAGTGATCTGGAATTTGATATGTGTCTGCAAAATTCAAATAGATCAAGGAAAGCCAGGGTCTTTTGCGGGTGTGCACCTTTTACGTGTGTGCTGGTCTACCTTTTCTTCGCTCGCAAAGCCTGTCTGCTGTCTGTCTGCCATCAGTCTCAAAGGCCTGTCTACCGTCTGTCTGTCGTCACTTTCATGACCTGTCAACCATCTGTCTACCGTCTCTCCGTATTTCCAAAATCCAGCTGAATGTATGCATAATTCTCTAACCACGTATCAATCCGCTCAAATGCCAAAATAATTCAAATTTTTATTGTTTAATGTGGGATCACAGTTTATTTCCTTATGTTTATATTTTTCGCAATTTTAATCGAGACTACTTTTCACAAAACCTGTCCAATTTCGAGGTCACGCCTGGCTTTTTGAAAAATATGCTCGCCTGGGAAAATTAATAATCTAATACCACAGTATTTATTCAAAATAGATGCTTTGTTAAAATACTTTCCCATATTACAAGCCATGATATTCTTCAAACGCTAATTAACATGTTACAGAGGCATATATAACAAGACAAATGGAGAGTAATTATTCGTCTAGAAAATAGTTGTATTCAAAGTCCTTTCCACCTATAACATTTCTGAAACGTGTCCACTCACATCGTTCCTATAACCATACTATCATTTTTCAATCTACAATGTTCCTTTAAAGGTCTAGTTGAAAGGCTCCTATAAGATTCCTATGACGTGTCCGCCTAGAATGTCCTTATAATATTCGACCTATAACGTTCTCAATTCTTTCGAAGAGCTTTGTATTACGCGAGCGGTGGCCGACAATTCCTTCGCCAGAGTGCTGAACCCCCATGGGGGAGCGTATATATTGTCATCCACAGACAGACTGTTTCGTTCTATCAGAATTCTTCAGTGTGGCTAAACACGCAGGACGCTGGAAGCCGGGATCGAAACCCGTCCAACTTTACGTTAGACTAAGTTTCAGACCTCTCAGCCACCAAGCGGACCACGTTGGCTAAGGGAATTTTTAAGGTATTTATTTAGCAACAGCAGCAGCAGCCATTTGTTTACATTTTATGCATATAAATATGTATATATGTATCGATTAGTTAGAGTCTTTTGGTAAGGTAGTGTATAAAAATATATTAATAATAATAATAATAATAATAATAGATTCGCACCTGGCGATACCATGTGCTAGAATAGGTTAAGTTGACAAGTACACCAAGGTTGTTAACTGTGAGGGTCGAATCGGTCGATCTAGGTTTTCATTGACGGGATTGAAAAACAACATTTTATGTCAAATACTAATGTCAGCCGAGTGCGAATCTACGGAAAATTACGGCTAAAATCCTGGTTACGGCACCGATTGAAGTCCCATAAGTGCACGTTGCGCTGACAGCCTCTTATAGATCAAAGGCTGGTTCCGCAGACCAAATCAAGAAGCCCTTGCCACCCTTTTTGCCACCACAGCCGCTTTACCCAGAGTCCTCAACTTGACGGTTCTTACCAAAATTAATTTGCTCAAGACAGACTCGAGGCTAACTGTGATCGCCAGTCAACTTATCACTTCTTACTCCAAACTGAAACCCCTTGTGGTTGTTGTACATGATTTTTAATCCCTGAATAATGAATAAATGCTGTTTTATTTACAAGTGTTCCTGAGTTATTGAGGTAGTTGACTAGCTAACAGTACCGGTAAAGTTTGCTGTCTTCCGACCCAGCCAGAAACAAGAGGAGTCTGAATCAGCTCTTCCCCAACTTTTCCGTGGATCGAACACCACAACATGGGCACAGAAATCCGGACAAGCAGATTCACCAGAGATTTCTATTAATAAGTGGCTCGCAGCGCGATTTGCACTTATAGGACCATACATACATATATATATATATATATATATATATATATATATATATATATATATATACAAATGTACACAATATATATAATATATGCATATGTATTATTCAGTCCAGTTAAACCGGAGTCAGGAATATTTCCGTCAGGACAAAAAATCATTCAACTAAGATCATTTAGATTTTCCTGGTAAAGACCTCAATGTAACAGACATCACAGAGCAATAATTTCTTTAAGAAAAACAAAAAACCGGGCACATTAGGATTATAAATTTATTTCCATCCTGTTATGGGTATTGATATGAATCAATAACACCAAAAATAACAGGACTTCTTCAGATCTAATGGATAAAATAATTCAGAATAAACACAGGAAGGAAGGGTGGGTGGGGGTAGAAAAGGGGTGAAGAGTTTCCTCCCTATTTAGCCCACTTCCGGTTTTTAGTTTTTATTACCGGTTGAAATTACAGTTAATCAAAGTTTTTAATTTTTAAATTCTAAATACATTTAAACTATAAATTCCAGATATAATAATAATTTAGGGAAGTACAACATTCCTTAATAACCTTACGTAAGGATACAGTAATACTTAAATTGAATTCAAAATTTTAAATTAAAATTTTAAATTCAAAATTAATATTCGAGCCTATAAATTCAATTACCCTTCCATTGAAAAGTACGTATACATCACATGGTATCTTCTCGTCTTTTTATTTTTTTTTTTTTTCATTTCACCTCAAATTTCAAATTAATCCTATTTTTTGGTTAATTAAACTTTATCTATGATAATTTGTCTATAGTTTAAACTTATTCCTATGTCTAAATCTAGCTATTAATTCACATCGCTGATTTAATAATCTTTCAGGGTCTCGGTATATCATTATTTGTATTTTTTCTTCTAGGCACAGATTACATCTACTATCAAAGCATTTTGGAGTATTCGACTTTTTCAATATTGACCTTTGAATCTCAGGGGGTCAAACCTTTAAGGGCGAAATGAGGAGGAAACTCTTCACCACTCTTCCACCCCCTCCCACCCTTCCTTCCTGTGTCTATTCTGAATTATTTTATCCATTAGATCTGAAGAAGTTCTATTATTTTTTGTGTTATTGATTCATATCAATACCCATAACAGGATGGAAATAAATTTATAATCCTAATGTGTCCGTTTGTTTTTTGTTTTTCTTAAAGAAATATAATATATGTATATATATATATATACTAGTCTATGTGCCTCTGTGTGTGTTTACTAACCACTTCGCATGAGCAGGATACGAGACAAGGACAATTTTTAGCGGAGTTTGAAGTCAGAATTTTCCATTCTCCAAGACTTGTTACCATACCAAGACTAAAGAGCCTAGTCTGCCAAACTATTTACCAATAGCTTGTGGGAGAATAGTTGGATATATACCTTTCTCAAGGTAACAAGTAAAATGCTTCTTTCCTAAGGAAGCGCTATGCAAATTTCGAATGCCCTCATCCAGAATTAAAACTCAGGATTCCGTGTCCATTTCTTACGATGATAACCATTAGATCTCAAGCGCCACCGATATAGTGACAATACTGTAAATATTGAAAAGTATTCAATTATGTACCAAGAACCAATTTAAAGATCCAAATAAAAAAAAAGAAGCTTACTACCTAGATTTTACCAACAGGATCATCAGGGAAAATACTCTGGATAGATCGTTGGGACAAATGAATAAATACATACAAAATAAAGCCTAATTAGCAGAGAGAAGACCCAGAGGCAAATAAATGGATAGTTAAAGATTAAGCAGCTATTTATACATGTGCCTACACACATACGCATATATATATGTGTGTGTGCATGTGTGTGTGTGTGTGTATGCTTGAGAGAAAGAGAGAAGAGACTGTGTGTAAGCATCAGAGAGAGCAAGTGTGTGTGAAGAAGGTACTAAGCCTTAAGTCATGAGGAACTGATACACACACACACACACACACACACACACATGTATACAGGGTGTCTCAAAATAGATGTAACCCATTAATATTATTATGATTTATAATTGAGACAAGCGCGAAGGGGGTCATTCGGAGACATCAAATCGATAGTTTTTTAATTGATATTATATCAGCTTCCAAGACATGCAAACTTTTTTTGAGTTTCTGGTCTCAGAAATAAATCATTATCACATAATTGGGTTGAATCTATTTTGAGTCAGTTTTGAACGATTCTTGCCTCCAAATAAGTAGTGACGCAAAATACATTTCCTCTCTTGTCCAAGACATTGTGATCGACGATTAAAAGTTGTTATAGTACACTATTTTCAAATCTGAAACAAAAAAGAACACAATATTATTATTAGTAGTAGTAGAGTTATTGCAGTTACATGGGTCCCTTGTATATTGAGACACTCTCTCTCTCTCTCTCTATATATATATATATATATATACAAACACGCACTCACACATATACATATAGACTATATATATATATATATATATATAAAGACACACACACATATATATATATATATATATATATATATATATATATATATATATATATATGTCCATCTATCTATATACATATATATATAGAGAGAGACAGACAGAGATTATACATTCATGTGTTTATGCATTTATATATGTGTGCGAATAAATTTCTCACGAGGTTATGCTTAATAAGCTTTTACAGATCAATACTATTGTAGTGAGATTAATCTTGACTTTTTATCTCTTACATGTGAGCTTTACGATAATTAAATAATGAAATATCTTGCCTTGAACTAGACTGTGCTAAATTTAGCTAATACATACATAAGTATATATATATATGTGTGTGTGTGTGTGTGTGTGTGTGTGTGTGTCCGGGTTTTTATATATATATATATATATATATAATTGCATACACATATAGCTCATACAGCCTGTTTGAAGTAATTATGCAAATTAGTTCAACCTCAATAATTCAAAAAGTTCTGAACAAACATTTCTCAAATTTAAACTCATCTACTTACACCCTTACTAAAATATTTAGCAAAGTTTTCTGCCATTTTTAATCGTTACTTTTTGAGATATTTTGAATTTATGAAAAAAGACTGACGGAAGTTAATATGCAAATTAAACTAATATTACCCTAAGACCAATGAAATCTAACAAAAACTATTTTTCTGTTTGTCAATAATATATGTTGAAACATGACGAAAAGGGAAGATCGAACAACTGTTGAAAAAAAAAAAAGTTATCGAGTGAGGGAATGTCCACTTTTGAGATATCAAAAGAGCTTTGCTGAGATCATCAAATAAGAAAGAAAGCTGTTGAAAATATAACTAAGTTTAGAACTCGAAGTAAAGGAGTCTTTAAAAACTTTCTTCTTCTAGATGAACCTAGACTAAAGCAAGGTATAGCGAAACAACTACTTTTGATTAACACTCTGATATTCGAAAAGGTTGAAATTTAGGGAGTCAAAAAAGACAAAAGGTGTTGAATACTTTGTGAATTGGGACCTGTAAACTCATCTTAATAAAGCAAGTATTTCAAAGTGCCAAAATTGGACCGAGAAATACATGAAAATGGCTTTTTCTTAAGTTATTTTCACAGATAAATCTCGAGTGATAGTTGATGGACCTAATAGATGGGCCAAAAGGATGCATTTTATCCAATTCAGAGGTGTATGTGGCTCAAAGAAGACAACAAAGAGGCGATCATCATCATCATCATCATCATGTCACGCTATCAGCAAGGATATTTCTGCCCCTCTCTCACCACAACTCCCTATTGTCCATTGCTTCCGGCAGGTCCTCATAGCTACATTCCGTATCGGCACATAGCTGTTGTATACAGGTTCGAGCTGGACGTTCTGCCTTTGCTCGTCCATGTGAAGGGGTCCACAGGAGTACATCACTTATGAGCTCGTCCCTACTTCTCCAGCAGTGTCCCGCATGTCTGTTTCGTCTAATTTTGATAGTTTTCGTGATGGATGATAGGTGGGCGTATAGCTGCTGCTTTGTAAGGTGCTGTCTCCAGGACTTGTTCAATATTGCTCGCAGCATTCTTGGGTAAATGCCGTCAAGCTTTTTCTCCATACGTTTAATTAGCGTCCATGTGGTGCATCCATATAGCAGTATCGACACGACCGCTTCTTGGAAGAAACTGCGTTTTATTTCATCGGTCAGGTCTGACTTCCACATGACCGACAGCCTATCGATAGCTGTCCATGCCTTTGCTAGTCATGTGTTGAGGTCTGTCTCGGCTGATGAGACACTGCTCCCTAGGTAGGTGAATTATCAACTAGTTTCAGAGCGCTACTGTTTAGTGTGGAGATGTCGCCTGTTTGATTGAAGCACATATATTCCGTCTTCTGTGAATTGACAAGGAGGCCGATTCCTGCAGTGGCTCCCTTCAGACTATGTAGCAGGGTTTCGGCTTGGGCGGGTGCGTTTGGTATGATATGGGCTGGACTTGTCGACCAGATGATATTTGGACCATTCAAAGTCGCTGAAGTAATTAAACTGAACAATGTTAACAATTGTGATTTTATAGACAAGATATTCTTTTCATAGTACGGGTCTCAGCTTCGCAGTTTCAAAGTGAAGTGTGTATTTATGCACGACAATGCACCTTTTCATTTTTCTAAGCTTTGATCAAAAGCGACTTACTGAAGAGGAGATAATTGAATGACCTCTATCAAGTCCTGAACTGAATCCGATCGAAAATCTATGGTCAATTGAGAAGATGAAATCATATGAAGATGGCAAACATCATAATAGCTCAGCAGACTTATGGGAAGCTAGTAAAGCTATGATGTTGGAAAATTAAACCTGTGGATGTAAAAAAAAATTAACAATTTCAATGGATAATAGACTACTGGCCGTTATTGAGAAGAAAGGTCATTATATTAAAATGCGAAAGATTTAAAGTCTTATCATATGTGGTTGTTATTTGTTCTATTATAGGCGATGATCAATTTTTACTGATTTCATTACCTTTTTATTGATGTAAAATGTGATTATTTGGTTTTGCCTAATAACATCAGATGGCAGTTATTTTTAGAATACGTCAAATAACATCACAACGTCAATAAACTATATTGATTCCACCTAAAATTTTAATTCAAGCTTTGTTTTGACATCTAAATTGTTTAAAATTCGACAATCTTTTAACCAAATTTGAATTGTCAGAGACGATTTGCTAAATGACTTCAGATAGGATGTATACAATGTATATGATATATTCATAAAATATATCTTTCTTTTTAAAAAGTATATGTATATATATGCAAGAGGTATATCGTATATCTCAGTAAAATGTATCTACATATGTGCCTATGACTTCACACAAACGCACACACACACACACACACATATATATATATATATATAACCGCTCCTCACGAGCAGAATGCAACACAAAATCAACCTTCAAGCGGATTCTAACAGGTTTGAATTTGGAGTTTCCCTTTTCCTCGACCGGTTACCATACCAAGATAAAAGAGCATAGTCTGCCCTACAATTTACCAATAACTAGAGAGAAAATAGTTGGATAAATAACTTTCTCATGTAAAATACAAACAGCATCGTCCAGGCAATAACCATAACTGCGCGAGCGCCTCCTCAGAGAAATACACACACACACACATATATAGTAATTTACGAAGCTCTTTGCTTCGATGTGGCACAAGGCCGAACGAATGGGCACCCAATGAGACTCGAACTCACTCGTGTAGGTTTGCTAGTCTAGCTTGCTAATCGTTACACCACCAGAGGTGCCCACCCATATATATATATATATATATATATATACGTTTGTGTGTGTACAGATTCTATATTTACATACACATCAATAAAAATAACAACTTTCTATTTCTCGAAGTTAGTTCAAAGGCAACCCATCTCCCTCAAAAACTGGTTTATCATTGCAAACATCGATAATCGCATATCGATCGTCTGGTGTGTATTTACTGAATTATCTTGATGTGATCGCCATTGTCTTCGACGCATCTGTCTTTCGCAAAAGCGCTTCCGGGATGTTCAAGCCCTTTAATCTGCTTCTGATGTTTTATTGTTTGCTTCTTTCTATATCTCATTTTTCTGGTGAGATAGCGAAGAATAAACCGCCTTTTTGAATGAAGATGACGATCTTCTAATAAGCAAATATTAGTTTTCAGTAAATTACGGCCGGTTAGATCATTCAGTGTGAGGTTCATATCCCCACAATGATATCACATTTACACATAACATTAGAAAACTTCATCAAATATACTCAAGAAATATCTCCACGTTTCATGGCTCCATATATATATATATATATATACTGCTGTTTAGTAAAGTTCTTAAAAGGGCGTATCAAATCCTTTAGGGTGATTTAATTCCGAAATTTGATACTTTTATATTTTCTGCGTTCCATTGCACTTCTTTTTTATAAAACTTTTTTTTTTTTTTGTTATTTATAATAACCATTTGCTTGTACAGTTCTATAAATCAAGTATTCGTACTAAATAAAGTAGAAGGGCATGTGGCATAGTTGCTAACGTGCTTGACTGCGATATCGTAGTAAACGAGTTCGAACTCCACTTGTGGCTTTGCGTTCACTTTCAGACAAACAACCTTGGAAAAGGCATGAATTCCCTCATCTCTGTCACCTATCGGTTAACAATTACGAAGGTTGTCATGCCGTTAAACAAAGAAACTAAATCTATTTAATTAAATTATTTGAATGGTTATATAGTTTCTCGTATTCCTACTGAATACAAATAATTTCTGAAAAGATGTATTTTATACATTAATGGGACCTAAAAGGCATTACTACTTCAGGTCAGAGTGGAACTGGGAGTAATGGCCTTGAAGGAGTACTCCACAACTTGAGCCTCACAAATAGATGACGTTGAGTGTTATACTCAGGAGACCCCTTTTTCTGAGAGGGGTCATACGCCTCGCCATGGGATACGGTGAGTGTATTCTAAGCCCAACCCCCGGATAATCGGAGTTATTTTTTATATACTTTATTTGTTTGGCTTTTGCAATTTATATTAAAAGTGTTATATATATATATATATATTACCGTAAATCTTTTAGTTGTTATCGTTTTGGGACTGAATTAATTCTTTGAAACTTTCATCGCGTTAAATCGTAACAGTGATTGATGTATTGCGAAAAATTTTGTCGGAGGAAAAATAAAATACCGCAAAAAAAAAAAAAATTGTGAAGCTTTTTTATCAGCGACTTGAAACGCGTTCTGAGCTCTGGATATCTTTTTGACACCAGCGCCTCACAATTCAACCTTAAATTCGGTTGTTACATTCATTCTTGTAGCAATTTTAAGCAAAACGAGCGGTATTTAGGAACCAATGATGACTGATTTCAGTACTTCCCTTGCAGTTCAAAGTAGAATAAACATGGAAATAATAATTAAATTTCCAACGGCTTTTGCTTATAAATCGGATTTGTGAACAAGTTAGATAGATTCACTGATATTGCAGGAATCAATAACGACAAGGGAGACTTATACATGCGCATAATATTAACACAGCAAATTTTGGGTAAATATTTATTAAATGGGTGAAGTAAGGAATCTAGATAAAGGCATGAACTTCAATAATATATATATAGTTCCTAACGTTAAAAAATGCTCATATCTGTTCATGTTTTAAATATGCAGAAAAGCACAATAATGACACCGATATATATATATATATATATATATATATATATATATATATATATACCGGATGATTGTTGTTTGTAAAACAGATATATATATATATATATATATGTGTGTGTGTGTGTGTGTGTGTGTGTGTGTGTGTGTGTGTGCTTGATGATTGTTGTTTGTAAAACTTCATGAAACCTAAAGTCGCAGACAAACTTCCATTGCATTAAATATATAAATATAATATATATTTATTATATATATACATATATATATATATATATATGTGTGTGTGTGTGGGTGTGTGTGTGTGTGTGTAGAGAGAGGCTTGTGGTTTAATGCTTGTCGTCGTAGGAAATGGATAGAGTGACCCAAGTTTAAAACCTGAATGGCGCTGTTTGCATTTTACATAGCGCAAATATCCTCGGCAAAGGTATGAATCCCGCTGTTCTTCCTCGAGCCCTGGTTTAATTGTAGGGCAGACTGGGCTCTTTGACCTTAGAATGCCAACCAGTCTAGGAGAAGAAAAACTCTGAATTCAAACCTGTTAAACCTCATTTGATAATTGCTCTTGTATTACATTCTGCTCGCGTGTAAGGGTTGATAAATACGTGTACATGTGGGGTTTAAGAGGTTCTCTATTTTCACTTCCTTTCCTTTTCTTATTATCACTTCTTATACAATAATAGATTAATAATCCCAAAGCCTGAGACATAGCTGAATTTTGATCCTAAATGCTTCCTGTTTAATATGCAATCGATGTGATGAATATATACCATTATACGTTGAGAAGAAATGTGATTATATGTTGTTGATTTGTTTTACTATAGTTTGATTTAGTTTATTTAATGCTATATCATCCTTTGGGGATTATTTAAAGCCAAAGTCATCCTTGCTGAAGAACAGTAGTGGCACTATTTAAGCTATATCTATGGATAAGGGAGTTCATGCCTTTGCCAAGGGTATTAATCTAAAGTGAACGTAATAGCGCCACTGGAGTTCGAACTTGCTTACTATAGTATGGCAGTACAGCACGTGAATCACAAAACTTCGGTGACACCATTTATTGATTTTACAGAACAAAGATGGTTTCAAATAATGTTACCGTAATTGGTCATATATAATACTCAATCGTGTATAATACGAACCCCCTTTGGCTACAAAATTATTGAATAAAAAAAACATTTTATGATAAACACATTTGGAGCGGTTAAGCTTAAACAAAATTTGACCTTTCTCCAACTTTTTCCCGGTTTATTTCGAATACATATAATTTCCAGTCAATATAACGTTTCAAAAAAGAATTTACAAAGTATTAGTTTCTTTATTTAATGCTATATCAACCTTCGGGGATTATTTAAAGCCAAAGTCATCTTTGCTGAAGAACAGTAGTAATTTAATAAGCTTTTTGCTTAGATGTGGCACAGGGACTTATGATTGGGGCACCCAATGAGACTCGAACTCACCCGTGTAGGTTTGCTAGTCTACCTTGCTAACCATTATGCTACCCGAGGCGCCCTAGCTGAAGAATAGTAGTGGTACTTTTTAAGCCATATCTGTGGATAAGGGAGTTCTTACCTTTGCCAAGGGTATCAAAGTGAACGTAATAGCGCGACTGGAGTTCGAACTCGCTTACTATGGTATGGCAGTCCAGCACGTGAATCACAAAATTTCAGTGACACCATTTATTGATTTTACCGAACAAAGATGGTTTCAAATAATGTTACCGTAATTACTCGTATATAACACTCAATCGTGTACAATACGAACCCCTTTTGGCAATAAAATTATAGAATAAAAAAAAAACATTTTATGATAAACACATTTGGAGCGGCTAAACTTAAACAAAATTTGACATTTCTCCAACTTTTTCCGGTTTGTTTCGAATACAAATAAGAATTTTCAGTCAATATAACGTTTCAAAAAAGAATTTACATATTGTTGCTTTGTTTTACTATCGTTTGCTTTAGTTTCTTTCTTTAATGCTATATCAATCTTCGTGGGTTATTTAAAGCCAAAGTCATCCCTGCTGAAGAACTGTAGTGGTACTATTTACCCCATAGACGTATGGATAAAAGAATTCATGCTTTTGCCAATAGTATTAATCAAAACTGAACGTAATAGCGTTAATGGAGATCGAACACGCTTACTAAGATGTCGGAGTCCAGTACGGTAACCTCTACGCTAAAAGGACCCCGTCTTATATTGCATAAAATACTTATATACATTGATAACTTGATGTGACAAAGTTTTATTTATAACTGTTATACTATTTCTACAATTCTCCTGGGTGAAACTGAAGAAATCTAAAAGTTAAACATTTATTTGGAAAGAAACAAACAACTGAAGGACATGTAATATCATTGACTGCACTCTATTTTCCGCATCTTATTCATTGGTTTAATATTTGAAAGAGGCAATCTTAACGTCACGGCTTTTGTCGTATTAAATGGAACCGGAGAACCGAGTTCAAATCTTCGGCGAGGATGTTTGCATTTTTCTTCGTACTAATGCCCTTGAGAAAGCCATGAATGCAGTAGTTTTTTCCCTGCTATGAGCTAACACAAATATAGATTGGGTTTATAGCTTTGATAAAGTAATCAATTTAAAAAGGAAACTCTAAATTCACACCAGCTATACTCTGTTAAAAAATGACCTTGTATCACATCCAGCCCGTGATGTAAGTGTTGGGTAATTTCAACAATATGTTAAGTCTTCGCACAGAGAAAATGAAAGTAAGTTTTTGCTGGTCGGCTCATCCAAGTGTGTCCAGGTTGAGGAGTCCATTGAAGAACGTTAATTATGTGTTCGTCTTTAAATCTCCAGCAGTGTCCTGTATTGTCTTGTTTGTCCTACTTGGATGTTTTACAATACAGGATATCAGCAGCCGTACTGTTACTTTTTTATAAGGTGATGCGTCCAGGATTTATATCGAACCAGCACGTAGCATACTCGTGTGCTTCCTATCATGTTTTTTCTTGTTTCGTAAGAATCCAAGTGCACAACCCTACATTAGTACTGACGCGCGTACATCATTAAACGTAATTTTAAAATCAGGATTTTCTTATTATTTTTACTATAATTCTTAATTTATTGAAAATAAATAAATAAATTTTATTCGCGCGTCTACTGCATGTGTTTGCAATGAAAAAAGCGTTCATTATTTTCTGGATTAGTTCTCTGGAAAGAAGTAGCTTTACGCTTTAGTTTAAGAGAAAATTGTGGCCATGGGATAAACCTAAAATCCAAAATGGTTCTCTTTTTGTCTGTTTTTTAACTATAAAGATATGCCTTTTGGCCCCTGATATTTATGTTACAGTAAAGCCAACATGTCTTCACCGTTTTATTTTTCTACCGTATATATCAAGGAAGAGATTTTACTGTTTTTCACCCCTTTCAATACAGCTTTTTCAAACAAAATGTGCAAAGTTCACCTGTTGTGCCACCTTTAGGTATTGTTATCAACACTTCTTGTATGTACGTTATATTTGTATTGGATGTTTCTATCTGTGTAAATGAGATCATCCCGTCTTTCCTTCCGTTTATTTGGTAATAGTATATCATAGGATGTACTTATACTGATATTTGACAAGGGTGATTGAGAAATCAGCTATATATCCTCCTTGCACCAACCAATTCAAAAGCAGTTTATTGGAGTGCCACCATATAACCCTCAAGCTTCCATGAGTTGTGCTATTGAGAGTCGACCAATGAACGATTTTACCGGGTTCGTTCTTTCAGGTTTCGTAGAAGGTAATTTATGACACTTTCTTCTTAGACGTCAAGTCTTGGACTTAGTTAAAATAAATGCATGAGTAAACTGGACGGGAATGAAAAAAAAAAAAAAAAAGAAGAAGAAGAAACAGAAAGACCTCATAAATCACGCAATGTTTTCACTTCTACGCAAGCGCGTGACCCACAGTCAAAACACTGACAGCAGATCAGAGAATTGTATTAACATACAAACGCACAGACATTACACAAAAGCGAGTGTTTGTTTGTTCGTTTGTTTGTTTGTTTGTTGATCTGACACAGGAAAACTGTTATGAATAAGCAAAGTATTAAAAATGTAAAGACGCCTGCGAGAGAACGAAGATTTGAAAGCAGACCGTTTCAAATGTCCCGAGTTCGATCACCAGCGAAGGCCATTACAGTTGCAACATTAGTAGAACAGAATATAATCTTTTTAAATATATCGAGCCTCCAACAAGGATCAGCATAGCAAATAATTGTCAATTTTTTTATCTACTTACTTTTTTTAATTGTGTACTTTACTGGAGCAACATTCAATAATAATTTTGTTTATTCATTTTTGGAGGGTTTGGTTTACGGCATATCAGCCTTTACCAGTTATTTAATGCCAAGATACAATTAGTAAAAGAGAAAGCCGAAGAGCCTATGAGTAAGTAGTTATATATTTTTGTTGTTATGACACATATGCATAACATGTCCCAGCCATTTCACCTATATCTGGAAAAGACGTCAGTGGATCAGTCGAGGATACAGATCAGCTCAGCAATCGAGAAATAGACTTTACCCCCAAATCCTCTTAAGTGTATGGTGGGATATTCAAGTAATTGTCAATTACAAACTGTTAGACAATAATCAAATAATCACCTCTAATCTCTACTGCAATCAATTTCATTGTTTGAAGAAAGCTATGAACAAAAAAACGCCCCTCCTAGGTCAACAGAGAATGTTTGGTTTGGTTTTATGATATATCAACCATTGTAGATCATTTAATGTCAAATCCATTTTATACATATCAACAGTTCTATTTCAAACAACGTTCAACATAAGTACTCAGTTTAGGTGTAAAAAAACAATTCTATTACAAACAATTAAGTTTGGCATAAATACGCAGTTTAAATGTCAAAGACAATTTTATTTCAAACAATTACAGTTTCGCATAAGTACACAATTTAGTTTGATTTGACCTATAGATCGGATCCACTCAGATGCTACCACGCCGGGCCAAAGTGAACCAGGGAATGATGGCAATGAAGGGGTACTCTGCATTCCCTAAAGCTCCAGCATTACTGGAACCTTGCCATCATATTGTTTAGTGTCATATACAGGACACTCGTTGGGGGCGGTTACCCCTCTCCAGAGGCGCAGTCGGCGTATTCTACAACGCCAGCCGACTGGGAAATTCACAGCTAAAAACAGTTATATTTCAGATAATTCAGTTTAGCATAAGTACACAGTTTAAATGTCGAAACAGTTCTATTTCAAACAATTCTGTTTAGCATAAATACACGCTTTAAATGCAAAAACAGTAAACCCTCATAACTGCGGTTTAGTTCTATTTGTCCCATTGATAGAACGCTTATCAGGTGTTATCAGGTGCCCGTGGTGTAATGGTTATCGTCGCAGGATATGGATACGGCGACACGAGTTTAAATCATGGACTGATTGCATTTCACATAGCACTAATACCCTTGGGAAAGGTATGAATCCAAATATTCTCCCTCCAGCTATGGGTAAATAGTAGGACAGACTAGGTTCTTCAGCCTTGGTGAGGCAACTAGTCAAGGAGAAGGAAAACTCTGAATTGAAACCTATTAAACTCCGCTTAAAACTTGACCTCGTGTCATATCCTGCCCGAGCGGAGGGGTTGGTAAATATGATCAGGTGTTACCATTCCGGGCCAAAGTTTATATGGGAATTATGGCAATGAAGGGGTACTCTACATTCCTCAAAGCTCCAACATTACTGGAGCCTCACCATCAGATTGCTTAGTGTCACATCCAGGACATTGGTTGCAAAAGTATTACCCCTCTGCAGAGATGCAGTTGGTTTTTTCTACAGCCCCTGCCGACTGAGTCAAACAGAAAGAAGTCATCGTTTATTACAAAAATGTCTGTCTATACACAATTCAATTGTCTAAAGGTCACTCCGAGGAGCCTGGGAAAATTGTCTCATTCTATATTCTTCCGACCTTGCTACTTGTTTCAAGGATTACATAATCATATGGATGGCTCTTCGGTTGATATCAAAAGAAGATGAACTTGAGTTAGCCTCTTATTTTGCATCAAAACCTAAATAATATCGCAAGAGGAGCTTTTTGGCAGATGAAATGAGGTTCTATGAAGCAATGAAGGTTATGATAAGGATTAAATGTTTTTGTAGACATTAGTTTGTTTTTTGGTTTTTTTTATTTATAATATATATTCTAAATTGGGCATTACATTCATTCGAACCGGATATAACCTTTAAAAAATAAACAAAACTTGAATTTAAGTTTCGGTTTCATTAAACAAATAATACATTGGTGTAGGTACTATTTACCAACCCCTCCGCTCGGGCAGGATATGACACAAGGTCAATTTTTAAGCGGAGTTTAACAGGTTTGAATTCAGAGTTTTCCTTCTCCTAGACTAGTTGCCTCAACAAAGCTGAAGAACCTAGTCCGTCCTACTATTTACCCATAGCTGGAGGGAGAATAAGGGGGTTCATACCTTTCCCAAGGGTATTTGCCCGAAAGTGAACATAATAGCGCGACTGGAGTACGAACTCGCGTACTACGATTCCGCAGTTCATCGCTTTAACCATTACACCACGAGGACACCCCTACGTTGGTGTAGGTAAGTATACTTGTTTTATAAAAAAAATCGTAATGATGATTATGATCGGTAGAGAACTGATTTAACTTTACCGTTTCAGGAAAAGGTCAAGACTAATAACAAAGTTTAGGTTTTTTTATGTAATCGTATATCAACACTAGATAGTTATCTAATACCGAATCCTGTTTATATATATATATATATATATATATATATATATATATATATATATATATATATATATATATATATATATATATATATATATAATTTTTAAATGAATAGTTTGTAGGTGAGATAATTTTTTAAAACTAGTTACGACTCATTTGTTTTCACACAGTTAAATGGTTCTAAGCATTGTAATTTATTGTTTGTACCAAGTTTCAAGTGTTATTATCTAACACTAGTTGTTCTATTTGCACACAGTTAAATGACTTTAAGTATTTTATAAAACTTTAATTGCTCTATTTATCACGGCCAAATGGTTTTGAAAAGAGTAATTCATGAAAGTGTTCTATTTAACCCATAGATGGAACTCTAACAGGTAATGTTACTCCGACCTGCGATTAATGGCAATGAAAGTGTACTCCACATTCCCCAAAGTTCCAGAACTGAATCCTCACCACCAGATGCCGTTTCGTATCATATCCAGGACAGTCGTCTGGGGATTCAGGTCTTACCCATCTGCAATAATGCATCCGACGTATTCTATAGCTCCATCCAATTGGGCTACGATGACAAAGAATGAAACATGCGTGCTTTTTTAGGTCGAGGTTAATATGTTTTTCAATATGTTAATATGTTTTCCAATGCATACTCTGTTTTGGTTTGGTTTGGTTTTATGGCATATCAACCTTTGTAGGTTATTTAACGCCAAATCCATTTTTATGTAAATAATCAGTTCTATTTCAAACAATTCAGTTTAGCATGAGTACACAGTTTAATTGTCAAAAACATTTCTATTTCAAACTATTCAGTTTATTCAAGCAGTTATATATAACAATTCAGTTTAGTGTAAGTACAGTTTCAATGTCAAAAACAGTTCAATTTCAAATAATTCAGTTCAGCATAAGCACGCAGTTTAAATATAAGTACGTTTTAATTGTCAAAAGGCAAGATAAATATCGTGGATACTTCCATCATTAGGAATGTAATTTGTTTTTTATTGAACTACTATCAGAATAATGTTTGAATCGAATTCAAACAAAGTATTCTAAAATCAGACAGTATTTTCCGAACAACGAACTAGACATGTATAACAGTTAATATAATACTTTCTACACCGATTTTCTATTATAGAGTAGATACTACCACAATATAAATATGCTTGCTGATATAAGAATGAGGACAACGTTCTGTGAGACTTATTTTCCAACAAAAATCTATGCACCAAAAAATCATTGAGATTTTCAATATCAACACTTTCGTTTGTATCGTTCCTGCCATTTCTTTGATGAGACCAAAATATTTATCTAAAAAGAAAATGAGAAAAATGCTGAACGAAATAGTATTGATCTATTCACATATATCTTTGCGTCTGCTTTTAAATTTACGCATGCAAAACTGCTTTTCCAACTATCTATAGCTATAAAGATACCGATATAGATAAGTAGATATGAAAGCTGTTTTAGTTATTTTGTTGCATATATATGCGTGTGTGTGTTGGCAGATATGGAAGGACACAGGGAAAGAAATCAATGCGACCTGGCAAGCGTTACCAGTCAATTTGATTTTGGTCTTGTCATTCGTGAGTCACGCAGGTAAGTAAAAATGGGAAAACGACGCAAGTCTGTGTCAAAGCCTTTCACAAGAAAAAAGTGGGCATGGTATGATTCCTCGTCAATATACAGAGGGATTGAAAAGTAACTCCCCATTATATAGAAGTTACTTTTTCGATCACCATATATATATATATATATATATATAATGAAAGTGAATTTCTATTATATCGCACTTACTTTTCAATTACACTGAATATACATACTACTACAATGCCAGTCAAAAATAACAGTATGGTTTCTGCTTAGGATCAGAATAGCTTTTGCACTCTCCTCATAATTTGAATATTGTTTCTGGTTGCAGGATCAGAATAGGATATATCAATTCGTTGCTTTTAACGGTATGTTGACTTGTTAAGGGTTATTTTATGCTTAGAGGTTATTGTACATTTCTTTTTATATTTTGTGTAGTTGCTTGGTTAAAGATATTTTGCACTCCGTAATATAATATCAAGGTTTCCTATTTAATATAGATAACTGGTATACAGTTCTTTGGCTTCCATTGGTTTTTATTGTTTAATAACATATCAATGTTCGTGTGTAATTTAATGCCATAGCCAACCTTGTCGAAGAACAATAGTAGTATTGCTGGGAGGATAAGGGTGTTCATGCCTTCCCCGAGGGTATTAACCCGAAAGTGAACGCAATATCGTGACTAGAGTTCGAACTCACTTTCTTCTAGTCTTCAGTCCAGTACCTAAGTCATTACGATACAGGGACTCTTGTATGGTTTCTTATAACACATAATCTAATTATATTGTTTATGTTTCTATTGAATGAGAATGATTTTAAATAGGTCCTTTTGACCCATAGATGGGTCTCTAGATAGTTCTGTTTGACCAATAGATGGGTTTTTAAATAGTTCTATTTGACCCAGAGATAGGTCTCTAAATAGTTCTGTTTGACCCATAGATGAAACTCTAACCGGTACTACCACTCCGGGTCATAGTGAACCTGGGAGTAATGGCATTGAAGAGGTATTCTATATTCCCAAAAGTTCTGAGTCCGTAGACTCACCATCAAATGCAGTTTAATGTCATATCCAAGACACGCTTTTAGGGGTAGTTTTTACCTCTCTACAGCGGATGCAGTCGATGTCTTCTCATGTATTAGTGTTAGGGTAATATGTGTGGGCTCTGATTGACTTTAATATTTCCAATTAAATTCGGTTTATATATCAGGATGTTTCACTGCCCCCGAGAGGAGGCAGTTTTAACACATGTTCATTTTAATGAGGGCCTCATGCGCCGAAAATAGACTAGATCCAAGTGACTGAGGTCACAAGGTCCAGGCTCGACAGGATTTATTTTATTTTATTCATTTATTTTTGCAGCATCCTGTCTTAAGACAGGATTATGGCCGATCAATAGAAACCACTCTTTAATCTCGCCCAAAGATCGAGTAATATTGGTCGGCTTCTTTGTTTCAGCGTGATAGAACGCAAGGAGAGGGGAACAGAGACCCATAGAAAATTTAACACTGCTCTGAAAATATACACTCAAGCTTAGATACATGCACACAGACACACACACGCACCGATATATATATATATATATGGGCTTAATATATATATGTATATATATATATGGGCTTAATGAAGAGATAACTCTTCACCCCTCTTCTATCCCCTCCCACCCTTCTATCCCCTCCCACTCTCATGTGTCTACTCTAGTTTTTTTATCTAATTGATCTGATGAAGTCCTGTTAATTTTTTTTTTTTCGTGTTTTTGAAAATTTCAAAAATGCGTAACAGGATGGAAATAAATTTATAATCCTTTGTGATTGGTTTCGTTGTTTTTTCTTAAAGAAAAAAAAAATATATATATATATATATATATATGTGTGTGTGTGTGTGTGTGTGTGTGTGCACATACACACATACGTATATAATCTGATGATCGCATAAAGCTTGAACATGAAACCAAAGTGTGAGATTCTATTTGAAGTTCTAGCTCCTTACAGAATATATTAGCAACTTAGTAAACATTTTACTCTTTGTATAAAGATACATATTTATGTTTGTTTCTTTGTTTGTTTATTTGTTTGGGTTCACTGGAATATCAACTTTTGTAGGTTATTTAATACCAAATCCATTTTTATATAAATGAACAGTCCTATTTCAAACAATTCAGTCAAGCATAAGTACACAGTTTAATTGTCAAAATATTTATATTTAAAGCTATTCAATTTAATCAAACAGTTATTTTTAAACAATTTAGTTCAGAAAAAGTATAGTTTTTGTTTACACACAGTAAAATGTCACAACAGTTCCATTTCAAGCAATTAAGTTTAGCATAAGTACGCAGTTTAGTTCTATTTGACCCATAGACAGAACCCTATCAAGGGATACCACTATGGGTCCGTGTGGACCTGGGAGCGATGGTAATGAAGGGTACTCCTCATTCCCCAAAGCTCCAACAACATTACTGGAACCTCACCATGAGATTGTTTTGTCATATCCAGAACACTCATTGGAGGGGGTCTTAGCCCTCTGCAGAGAAGCCGTCGGTGTATTCTACAGCCCCAACCGACTGGGCAAGTATATATATATATAATGACCGTAGGAAAGAGGTGAATCCATTTGCTCCCACCTCTTACTATGAATAAATCGATGTTGTTCCTGATTTTGCTTCTTTATTTGAATGTTTATTAACTATTGTGGGTTATCTATCCACTATGCCACATCGACTTTCCCTAAGGCCAAGGTAGTCAGTAAAGTAACATTATCAAGTGGTGCAGATAGCTCCAGTTTCTCTCTCTCTCTTTCTCTCTCTCTCTCTCTCACACACACACACACACACACACACACACACACACATACCTTCCATACCCTTCGGTCGTCACTCCTGGCTGATCCATTAGACAGCATCAAGTGTCTGCACAGTTCTGATGAATGCAATTTTTTTGCTAATCGGCAAACCCTGGTGTATCTATGATGAGTATTCCATATGATAACATCGCTTATGAATTCTCCGACAGTGTCCCGCATGACTTGCTTGTCTTAATTATTATGGTTTCTGAGATGAGTGGTAGGTGGCTGTACAGCTGATGTTTTTCAGGGTGCTGCTTCCAGAATTTATTCAAAAGAGTAGGCAGTATCCTGGACTTCTTATTGGAGCGTTTGCTACAATTGTTTCGCACGAGTCCGTGTTGTGCAGCCATGCAATAGTACTGATATATCGACATCTTAGAAGAATTACCGTTTTATTTCATAAGACAGACCAGATTTCCATATGCTCGATAACCTGACCATACCACTCATTTCTATGCGTATGTTGATATCGCTTTCAGTAAATGAGATCTTGCTACCGAAGTATATGAAATGGTTTACTAATTTCAAAGGTTTGCGATTTAATGTGGAGATGGTACCATCTAGTTTGAAACATAGAAGTGGATGTATAGGCTAATACCTCTTGCTGCCTGCAGCAGAGATTCGGCTTGATCTCGTGTATTTATGAGAACCTCTTGATCATCTGCATAGTCTGAATCCGTAATTTTCCGCAGACTATCGTATGCTTTTTGCTTTTTCTTGTGAACCCAATTTCGTTTATTTGATCAATTGACGTTCGGAGTACGTAATTAGTCTGATTATCAATAGAAATGATGCTAATATATCTTCTAGTAAGATTCCAGTGACAATGTCAAAGTGAACGAAAGTTTTCATGTTTTTGTAGAGCGTTATTATATCGGTAATAGTTACTTTTTGGTCGATCTTGCCCCTGTTTACGTTGGTTGGTTGGTTGGTTGGTTTTTAGGGCATATCAACCTTTGTTGGTTAATTAACACCAAATCCATTTTATGAAAATAGTTTTAATGTAAGTACAGTTTAATTGTGAAAAAAATCTCTATTTCAAGTTATTCAGTTTAATCCAGCAGTTATAATTCAGCTAAATGAGTTTAGTATAAGTACAGATTTTGTTTACATACAGTTAAATGTCAAAACAGTTCTATATTAAACAATTCAGTTTAGTGTAAGCACAGTTTCAATCTCAAAAAAACTACTCCATTTCAAATAATTCATTTTAGCATAAGTACGCAGTTCAAATGTAAGTATGGTTTAATTGTCAAAATCATTTCTATTTCAAGTTATTCACTTTAGTCAAGCAATTTAGTTTAGCATGTGTATGCCGTTAGTTCTATTTAACCCATAGATAGGGCCTTATCAGGTGCTACCACTCCGGGCCAGAGTAGACCTGGGAGCAATGGCAATGAAGTGGTACTCCGCATTCCCCAAAGCCCCAGCATCACTGGAACCTCACCATCAGATTGTTTAGTATCATATCCAGGACACTCATTGGTGGGTATTAACCCTCTGCAGAGATGCAGTCGGTGTATTCTACAGCTCTAGCCAACTATGCAATACACAGAGTTAAATGTCAAAACAGTTTTATTTCGGATAATTCAATTTAGCATAAGTACTCAGTTTAGCATAAGTATGCAGTTTAAATGCAAAAATCAGTATAGTGAAGGAAGCATGGTTTAGTTCTATTTAACCCATAAATAGGACCCTTATCTATATTTACCAACCCCTCCGCTCGGGCAGGATATGACACAAGGTCAATTTTTTAAGCGGAGTTTAACAGGTTTGAATTCAGAGTTTTTCCTTCTCCTAGACTAGTTGCCGTACAAAAGGCTGAAGAGCCTAGTCTGCCCTACTATTTACCCGTAGTTGGTGGGAGAATAATTGGATTCATACCTTTCCCAAGGGTATTAGTGCAATGTGAAATGCAATCAGTCTCGTCCAGGATTTGAACTCGTGTCGCCGTGTCCATTTCCTGCGACGATAACCATTACATCATGGGCACCTTATCAGGTGATACCACTCCAGGCAAGAGTGGATCTGGGAGCAATGGCAATAAAGGGGTAGTCCGCATTCCCCTGTTTGCCTTGGTTTTGTGGCATATTAAAAGCTGGACCCTGCATCCACAGAAAGCTAAAGTCCTTGCTGGTCGGTCGTATAAGAGAATGAGTTCCTTCTAGCTTCTCCAGCAGTGCTCTCTATGTCTTGTTTCTCTTAGTCTGCTCAAACAGATTTGTTCTTGGTTGCTATCAATTAAGACCTCGGTTTCTCTTCGTATGAATCCTTTGTGCAAACATATCTACATCATCTCATGTAAAATTCCATTGGCTTTGTTTTCGTATTTTTACGGCAATTGTTCCAGGCTTTTTTTCTTTTTAATTTTTTTTTCTAATGTTTGTGTTTCTTATAGTAATATTTGTTGTGATTTTTCAGTTTAACAAACTAATGATTTTGATTTCGTAAACTTTTCGCTTACAGATATTATATATATACGTGTGTGGGGGGGGGATTTGGAATTAAATAACCCACAAGGATTAATATGCCATTAGAACAACGAAACCAAGAAAATTGTAGACAGGATGAATAATTTAATCCTTGCAAGTTTTTTTACGTCACATTTAACTGCTGGTTTTTTGCTGATGCCTTGATGACAGCAAGTTTCCTCTGATCTCCAGGACTTTTCTCAGTATTCTAGCTGATAGTAAATGTATCAAAGTAACTGTATCTGGATGGTCTTAATTCTTCCTCAGTTCCTTCACTCTCTTTTCCAGGCCTTTAGACAGCTTTTGAAGAGCATCATTACCTTCATATTTGAAAACGTCTCCGTTCTTTGACAAGATTCAAGAATTTGTCCAGCTTTTCGTTTTCTTTCATTTTCACTCTATGGTCTACTGAAACTGCAAAATCCACGAGATTATAATCTCTTTTTTCTTGTTAATTAACACTTGGTCTGATCATTTTTTTCTTTTTGGAGTAGGTTGTCCCATTCGTATCCCAAAACCCCAGAGAATTTCTCGGACAATTTCTGGTTTGTGCATATACTATTTATTAGTATGGCTATATTTCAATCTTTTGCGCAATTCTTAGTGGATCACCTTTCCCACTCAATCATACCTAGCTTTGTATTCTTTTTGGACTCGTTTGTTGCATTCGTTTATGATGTGGTTGACAGTTTCATCTCTGTCACCACATCACCCACTCTTGCTATTCTCCTGCGCATTATCGATTTTTCCTTTGATATAATTGGTTCTTAAGGCATTATTTTGTGCCGCTATTAAAAGAGATTCAGCTTCTCTCTTGAAGATTCTCCTTTAGCCATGCCCAGTTCATCTGGTGTGCAATTTACTTGGGCTTTTTTTTTTTTTGCTTAAATTACCCATCTATTATTTTACTCCACGTGAGTTTTTCGCACCAGCGTTAGCTGATGCTTGTTCACGGGAGTCTGAGTGACAGCAAGTCTCCTCAAGGACTCCCCAGGACTCTTCTTTCTAATCTGGCTGATCTCAACTATAGAATAGTCTAGAAGATCTCAACTCGTCCTCTTATTTCCAACTCTTCCAGCTCCTTTACCAAGCTTTCTGAGATCGTTCCAAGCGTACCAATATCAGTTTGTACCTTTATGGTCCATAGTTGTTTTAGTTCTCTGGCAATATCCAAGTACTTGCCTCTCTTTTCAATTTCTTTGATTTTTACTATGTGGTCCGACGGAACGGTAAAGTCCACTATTCGGCTGGTTCTCTTTTTTCCCCTTTTTTTCTTTTTCTTTTTTTTTTTTTTTTTTGTAAACTACCAGCAGGTCTGGTCTTCTGACCGATATTAGGTGATCTGAGAACTTTGTGCGCCTCATTCCCCAGGATGGGTTCTGTTTGTGCATATACGTGGGGCATTCAATAAGTTTCCAGACATTTTTGTGCAGACATTTAAGATTATCGTAGACTCTTGAAAATTCAGTATGTTATTGCTATACATCTTATGAGATGACTGACCAATTTTTATGATTTCAGGTTCAAATGAACAGCTACAGCACGAATTTGAATACACCTTACTAAATCCTGATTGTCACAGCTGGTGAATTTCAAAAATGCAATTTGGACGTGAGGACAATTTAGAAGAACGATATGCAATAAAATTCTGTTTTAAACTTGGAAAAAATGCCACGAAAACGTATGGAATGCTTCAGACTGCTTTTAGAGCATCTTGCATGAATCGAGCATCAGTATTTGAGTGGCGTAAGAGATTCAAGGAAGGCAGGGAGTCTGTCAGGGATAATGAGAGATGTGGGGGGAGTAGGGAAGTCAATACACCAGAGTTGATTGGCCAAAGGGTTAGGGTTAGGGTTACTATGTTAAGGTTTTAAGGGAATTCAGGAAGAGATTTCGTCGGAAAAGGCCAGCACTCTTCAAATCGGGTCAGTGACATTTCCAGCAGGACAATGCATCAGTCCACAACTCCATCCTTGTCACAGACTATTTGACCAAGATGGGCATCAAGATAGTTCCTCAGCCTCCCTATAATCCAGACCTTTCTCCCTGCAACTTTTGGTTATTCCCGAAGCTCTGAGGCTGTCGTTATGAGACAATTGAGGAGATGAAAGAGGCTGTGACGAAGGTCATTGACACGCTGACACAAGAGGACTTCCATGGGGCGTTCCAGAAGTTGTTGGAACGGTACAACAAGTGCATTCCAGCTGGAGGAGATTACTTCGAAGGGGACTCGAGTTTCATGTGAGTACTATCAATAAAGGTCCTATCCGAAAAAAGTCGGGAAACTTATTTAATGATCCTCGTATCATTTGGTCATCATCATCATCATCATATCGTGCTGGCAGCACGGATATCCCTGACCCTCTTTCGCCACTCCTCCCTATCGTTCATCGCCCTAGGTAGGTCTTCAGGACAAAAACCTGTATCCTCACATAGCTGCTGAATGTACGTTCGTGCTGGTCGTCCTGCTTTTGCGCGGCCGTGTGTGGGGATCCATAAGAGTACATCTCTTATGAGTTCATCTCTGCTTCTCCAGCAATGTCCTGCATGTCTGGTTCGCCTAACTTGAATAGTTTTCGTGATAGGGGGCAGGTGGCCGTACAGTTGGTGTCTTGTTGGGTGTTGCCGCCAGGACTTGTTGAGGATTGCACGCAGCATTCTTGTGTAATTGCCATCTAGCTTCTTCTCCAGCCGTTTTGTTAGCGTCCATGTAGTGCATCCATATAGCAGTATCGATGTGACCGCTGCCTGGAAGAAACTGCGTTTCATTTTATCGGTTAGGTCTGATTTCCATATAGTCGATAGCCTATTGATAGCTGTCCATGCTTTCGTTAACCTCGTTTCGATGTCCTTTTCGGTTGATTCGTCGCTGCTTCCTAGGTACGTGAATTTGTCTACTAGTTTAAGAGGGGTTCCTTCTAGAGTGGAGATGTCCCCCGTTTGGTTATAGCACATATATTCCGTTTTATGTGCATTAACATGGAGGCCTATGCTTGCTGCTGCTCGTTCCAAACTATGCAGAAGTGTTTCGGCTTGGTCAGGTGTATTTGCCAGTATCGCTATGTCATCGGCGTAGTCGGCGTCGGTAATTGTTGTTGCGGGGTATCTTCTGCTTCTTTTCTTCGTCAGTTCGAAGCCATTCTCTTTGATTTTGTCAATCGATGTTCTAAGTACGTAGTCTAGACAAATGATAAAGAGATACGGAGCCAGCGTGTCTCCTTGTAGTACTCCTGCTACTATGTCGAAGTATTCTGTGTCTCCATCTGGTGATCGTACTTTTACTTTAGTGTTTCTATAGAGAATCGTTATTGCCGCTACGGTTTCTTTAGGTATGCCGTACGCTAGTAGGATTTGTTCCATCTTTCCTCTGTGAATGGAGTCGAAAGCCTTGGTAAAGTCGACAAATATTAATGTCGCTTGTAGGTTCTTTGCCCGTACACCTTCAAGGATTCTGCGGATGGTTAATATTTGTGAGGTCGTAGATCTATTTCTTCGGAAGCCATTTTGGTTTTTTCTAAGTATGTTGTCGATTTTGGGTTCTATTCTGTTTCGTAGTAGGGCATTGTAGATTTTGGCAGCTATGGATGTAAGTGTTATGCCTCGGTAGTTTTTGGCTAATCCGAGGTCCCCCTTTTTAGGGAAGGGGAGTATGCATCCCTTCGTCCATCTATCTATCGGATTTTGATTGTATACTGCGTTGCAGTGTCGGAGCAGTATGTCGTCGAATTGTCTGGTCTTCCATACTTCCGGGGGAATTTCGTCCAGTCCTGCAGCTTTCCTATTTTTAATTTTTCTGAGAACCGAGTCGAGTTCTTCTTGTGTGAACGGTCCAAGTTTAATGTCTAATTGTTTGCTAATTTTGGTAGTTTTGTTAAATTTCAGTTTCTTGTACAAGTTCCAGTGAATCATCTTTTCCGACTAGTTGTAACTTGTCTTGTACTCTTTTTTGCAAATTTGCGACATTCGCTTATAATGTGATTAGTCGTTTTGTTTCTATCCCCATTTAACCTACACTTGCTATTCAGTTGCGTCTTATCTATCTTCGCCTTAATATAGTTGGTCTTTTTTCGTTGTTTTGAGCAGCTATTACAAGGGATTCAGGTTTTTTTAAGGGTTGCATTTTTAGCTATTTCCAGGCTTTCTAGTTTGAGATTTCGCCAGTCTGTTGCTTAAAATGTCCATACACTTTTTTCTTCCCATTTCTATTTCCTTATTGTTGTTCTGTTGATCTTTATATTGTTTGTGATGTTCTGGTCACTTTAATGAGTCTTCCTTTGCGCTTTTTATGCAGTTTTTGAGTCCTTGTACTGATGCATCATCTCTATCTTCAATGCAAGCAAGTCCTCTTCCTCCTTCTTTTCTTGATACATAGAGTCTGTCTATATTATCAATATTTACTCCTTCAGAGTTTTTCATATCAGCGTCAGCTGATGGTCTTTCACTAGAGTTTGAGTGACAGCAAGTCTCCTCAAGTCTCCAGGACTCTTCTCAGTATTCTGGCTGTTCTCAATAGTGCAGTAGTTTGGATGGTCTCCACTCGTCCGCCAACTTCCAAGTATTCCAGTCTCTTTAATAATCCTTTAGTTACTCTACCAAACGTACCAATTACGATTGGTATAATTGTCACATACATGTTCCACAGTTTTTTCAATTCCCTAGCAAGGTCGAGGTACTTATCTTTCTTTTCACATTCTTTCAGTTTTATTCTGTGGTCAGCTGGGACAGCCAAGTCGACTATTTTGCAAGTGCTCTTCTTATTGTTGATTATTTTTAGTTCTGCTCTTCTGGCTGAGATTAGGGGATCCGTGTGTAAGTCAAAGTCCTATAGGAGTGTATGTATGTTATTTTCTAGGACAGGTGCTGGGTTGTGCATTCTTCTGTTGTCGACGATATTCCTAGAGGTGTTCATAGAACTGTTCCTCAGTTTATCATGGAAAGCAGATGAACAAAAATTAGCAAAATAAACTATTACTCTCTGTGACAAAAAGATTTAGAAAATGATTGGCGCTCGAAAGTGATTTGGTCAGATTTACCTTCCAATATTATCCTTTAAAGAATTCTAGGTTTTCGGAGGTTACAATAGTTGTCTGGTAATAATCTACATGGCTGTTTATTCGATGAAGAAAATATCTCCCTGAAAAGATGAGATTTAACATGACATTTTTGAGACTGAGTTACTGATTGCCTAAAATTTATCAGCCTGGCGAGGAAACTGTTAGCTAATTGAAGAGAAATAGCATCTATTCAATTCTAATACAAACTTGTAGAGAAAAAAAAAGATGAAAACGAAAGAAGTGAGAACATAAGAAAAAAGATAAAGATGAAGAAAAATTTGAAACAGCAGCAGAACAGACATAACAAATAGAATGTAAGCAATTGAGAAGATGAATTAAAGGAAATGAAAAAAAATAAAATAAAATAAAAAGAACTATAGCGAAAGGATAGAACCATGATTGAAGAATAAGAAAGGAACAAATAATAAGTATAATTATTTACCCAACACTCCGCTCGAGCAGGATATGACACAAGGTCAATTTTTTAAGTTGAGTTTAACTTGTTTGGATTCAGAGTTTTCCTTCTACTAGACTAGTTGCCTCACCAAGGCTGAAGAACCTAGTCTCCCCTACTATTTACCCATAGCTGGAGGGAGAATAATTGGATTCGTACCTTTCCCAAGGGTATTAGTGCTATGTGAAATACAGTTAGCCTGGTCCAGGATTTGAACTCGTGTCACCGTGTCCATTTCCTACAACGATAACCATTACACCACGGGCACTTCCTATCTATCTATCTATCTCTCTATCTCCATAAAATAATAAGTATAAATGGTAAGTGAATAAAGTAAAACAAGAATGAAACAATAAAAGAAATACAGAGGAAATTTTGTTTGGTTGTTTTTAACAGCATGTCAATACATCTAGTGTTGCAATATGCCTAGTGGTTATGGAACTGCGTTCATTGTAGGGTCATTTTTTTCTTTTTCTTTGTGTGTGTATGTGTGTGTGATTATTTCTAAAGAGTTTTTGGGTTGGTGTTTTGGTTTCTTTTTTTTTTTTTGTTTGTTGTTTTTCGCGGGGGTTGTCTCTTTTATTTATTTATTTTTTTCGCACAGTCCAATCGAATATGAATTTTTTTTTAACAGATCTCGGCATAATGGTTAGAGTGTTCGCCAATAGCCCAGGAGACCTGGGTTCAATCCCAGGTCGAGTCATACCAAAGACTCAAAAAATGGTACTTAACGCTACCTTGCTTAACACTCAGCATTATAAGGCAAGGATCAAGAGTAAAGGGGAGCAATCCAGGGAAAGGAGTAGACTTTAGTGTTGTAGCTATCAAAAAGGGAGCCTTCGGATCAACCTCGACTTACTTTATTTGACCCACAGATGAAACCCTTACAGGTACTACCTCTCAGCAACAAAGTGTACCTGGGAGTAATGGCACACATACCCCAGAACTCCAGAATTGGACCCTCACAGTCAAATGTAGTTTATTATCATGCACAAGACACCCCTTTAGGTTGGGGGTATAACTAACTATAGAGAATACAATCAGCGTAGTTTAAGCTCAGCTGACAGAACTTTGGAAAATTGGGGAAAGAAGAATATAAATAAAAAGGAAAGATGGTAGAAGAAGAAGAAGAAGAAGAAGAAGAAGAAGAAGAAGAAGAAGAAGAAGAAGAAGAAGAAGAAGAAGAAGAAGAAGAAGAGGTTGAAGAAAATGAT
Organism: Sepioteuthis lessoniana; assembly: GCA_963585895.1. Lineage (NCBI taxonomy): Eukaryota > Metazoa > Mollusca > Cephalopoda > Myopsida > Loliginidae > Sepioteuthis > Sepioteuthis lessoniana. The sequence goes on from OY757906.1 coordinate 111,320,354, forward strand.
CAAAATTTTTTGGTAAAGAAATAAAAACAATAACGTTAAGAAAGAACACAAGAAGAAAAGGAAATTAAATAGAAAAAAAGGAAAAAATATCAAAATGAAATAAGTGAAACAAAAGAAAAAGAAAAAGGAAGAAAACAAAAAAAAAAAATTAGATGAACTTAAGTATATGGCTGCCTGGAAATTGTTCACGTTCGTTTATCAAATTAGCTAATATAATAGGTGAGCTGTTGGACAAACAGGCTTTTGTTTTGCTGTACATTTTGTTACAGACAGGATAAGAGGAGCAAAAGAATTAAAAGCCTATACATTTTCTCTTTCATTTGAAAAATAGAATTTTATTTCTTTTACGTACAAAATATAATTACGAAATCACAGGCATTGAATTTCGCCAAATTCGCCTTCAGGGAAAACTAAAAATATAGAATTCTCTTTTGCCTTCGACTGCCCACAATTTTTCAAAATATGTACACACACACACACACACACACACATATATATATATATATATATATATATATTGTGTGTGGTGTGTATGTATGTATGTATGTATGTATGTGTGTGTACTTGGAGTTTCAGAAAAATTGGTCTCATTTCGTAATCTAATAACTTGACCAAATTTCGTTCAAATCATCTCAAATTTTAAAGCATATGTAGAATCAAATCGAAATTCTATGTTTATTATTTTATTTTTTATTTTCTAATATAGAAATGGCATTCACTGGAAAAGAAAAGGCATTTAAATATTAGATAAAGAATTTTGTGCTCCTTCTACATATACTGTTAATATTTGGGTTCAGTTGAGCGAGAATTGGTCAAGTTATTGAATTACGAATTATCATTTTTTTCTGAATCATCCTGTACATCTCAAAAGATATGGATTTTTTAAACACCCATTAAGCTTTAAGACTCCTAATATATATATATATATATATATATATATATATATATATATATTAGGAGACAAATGCAAATAAAGAAAAAGATAAAACTGCATTTAACTTTTCCTACTCATTTCCTTTAAGACTTATAGCGACTACTATCAAATTTTGAACAGGGTTCCTTTATTCTTTAATGTTATTGCGCTATCAAAATACTCGATATATCCTGCTTTTTTCTATACTACGGTAATGCAAAAATCAGATCACTCTCTCATACAGATATATCTAATCTTTTTATATAAATAACTCTGCACGCTGAGTGTTGATGTATTTTTAATACCAAATTAATTATACATCAATAGCCGTTGACTTTGAGCACTTAAATTGGATACTCCTAATTCCTTGGATTATATATAAAGTCCTCCACAGACAGACTATTTCATTGTATCACAACTCTTCAGTGTGGCTAGACATGCAAGATCATGGGATCAAAACTCAGCTGACTTATACACCAACCCAAGATTCTACCGCACAGCTACGAGGAAACTAGCGGACGCGAATGAATTTTAGTTTTGTTTGGTTTGGTTTGTTGGGTTTTATGGCATATCAACCTTTGTAGGTTATTCAACGCCAAATCCATTTTTATGTAAATAATCTGTTCTATTTAAAACAATTCACTTTAGCATAAGTACACAATTTAATTGTCAAAAACATTTCCATTTCAAACTATTCAAGCAGTTATATGTAACAATTCAGTTAAGTGTAAATACAGTTTTAAAGTCGAAAAACAGTTCTATTTCAAATAATTCAGTTAAGCATAAGCACGCAGTTTAAATGTAAGTACGGTTTAATTGTCAAAAAATTTCTATTTAAAGCTATTCAGTTTACTCAAACAATTCATTTTAGCATAATTATGCTGTTAGTTTATTTAACCCATAGATAGGGCCCAATCAGGTGCTACCACTCCAGGCCAGAGTAGACCTGGAAGTGATGGCAATGAAGAGGTACTCAGTGTCATATGCAGGACACTCTTTGGTGGGGTCTTACCCCTCTGCAGAAGTGCAGTCGGTGTATTCTACAGCCCCAGCTGACAGAATTAAATGTCAAACAGTTTTATTTCAGATAATTCAGTTCAGCATAAGTACACAGTTTAGACTTCAAAAACAGTTCTATTTCGAGTAATTCGGTTCAGCACTAGTACGCAGTTCCAATGTCAAAACAGTTCTATTTTAAACAATTCAGTTTAGCATAAATACGCAGTTTAAATGCAAAAATCATTATAGTGAAAGAAGCACGGTTTAGTTCTATTTAACCCATAGATAAGACCCTTATCAGGTGCTACCACTCCGGACCAGAGTGGACCTGGGAGCGATGGCAATGAATGAGTACTCCGCATTCCCTAAAGTTCCAGCATTGCTGGAACCTCATCATCAGATTGTTTAGTGTCATATATAGGACACTCGTACGTTTATTTATCCCTTTTCGTTTTCTTTACATATATCCGCTTAACAACTATCGAGAGCTCAATTGATTCGAAGAGCCTCGCCTTACACAAATGGCAACCCTTACTTCCTTTGCAAGAGAGTTCAACCCCACGGGGGTAGGTTTTTTGCTTGTTTAGGTTTTTATGGCATATCAACCTTTGTAGGTCATTTAACGCCAAATCCATTTTTATGTAAATATTCAGTTCTATTAAAAACAATCCAGTTTCTTTTTCAAGCCATTCAGTTTAGTCAAGCAGTTCTAATTCAGCTAATTCAGTTTAGTAGAAGTACAGATCTTGTTTACACACAGTCAAATGTCAAAGCAGTTCTATATTAAACAATTCAGTTTAGTGTAAATACAGTTTAATTGTCAAAAAACAGTTTTATTTCAAACAATCACAGTTCAGCATCAGCACGCTGTTTAAATGTAAGTACAGTTCAATTATCAATAACATTTCTATTTCAAGCTATTCAATTTAGTCAGTTCATGATAAGTATGCCATTAGTTCTATTTGACCCATAGAGAGAGCTTAATCAGGTGCTACCACGCCGAGCCAGAGTGGGCCTGGGAGCAATGGCAATGAAGGGGTACTCCGCATTCCCCAAAGCCCCAACATCACTGGAACCTCACCATCAGATTGTTTAGTGTCATATGCAGGACACTCATTGGGAGGATCTTACAGAGGTGCAGTCGGTGTATTCTACAGCCCCAGCCAACGGGGCAAACAAGGATAGGGAAGCATATATTGTCATATATACATATCTATCTATCTATCTATCTATATATATATATATATATGTGTGTGTGTGTGTGTGTGTGTGTGTGTGTGTGACAATATATATACATATGTATATATTGTCATATATATATATACATATAGATATAGATATATGACAATATATGCTTCCCTACCCCCGTGGGGTTGAGCTCTCTAGCAAAAGAAGTAACGGTTGACATATATATATATATATATATATATATATATATATATATATATATATATATATGAATTATTTTGAGTTATAAGTAAAATCACTCACGTAACTGATCTTTAAACATACAATCACGTCTGAAGTTTATGTAACCTACTCCTATTCTAGTATTTTATTATTAGAATATTGTAATACTTCCTTTTTACTTTCGTGATTAGAGCTCTATAATATCTTGTCTAAGTTTGCCATTGTCCTAGATGTTATCAAACATTTTAGCTTTTACCAAGTGGTTAGTTTACTGCACAATCAAATGATATGACGCTCTTACATATGTAAAATAAGGAAGATGCGATCAGCCAGTTTGCCTCTGAGTCAGACTAGCATAAAAAAATGGCTGCCTCCTATTTAACCATTTTATACCAGTCAAGGGCAGATAACTCCAAGTTACTGTCCGCCCTGCAAGGGCAGATAACTTAGTCACCATCTATTGAATTTAAAGTAGGAAACTTCAAAGGGAACTTGATGCCAGTTTGAAATGTAAATATTTGTAAATCCATCGCACATATGAAATTTGCAATATTGTTAATCAGTGCAATTAGTTTAGTTTAGAATACCACTGTCATAATTTGTCTTAGAAACTTTTTGTGCGTTATGAGAATATATATGATATCAAAGTGCGGCGAGCAATATGTGTAGTGCTAGTAATACTGAGGTATGGTTATCAATGGTTATCAAAGCGCTCAACGAAATTTGTCAAAGAAAGTAATGGAAATGAATAAATAAATATATATATTTATATATATATCAAATAGAATAGGTAGACTCATAACCTACATGAGTGAGTTCGAATGTTATTGGCTGCCTCATTCGTTTGGCCTTGTGCCACATCCAAGCAAAATAAAAATACTAAATCACTAAATGTTCTCTGACGAAAGCAACACGCTGGAAACATACACGTATATAAGAAGGAAATCAATATTTCTTTAAAAAATATATAAATCTCTAAGTGGAACTTTGCATTGTGAAATATTTTCTTTTTTTCTCTCTTTGTACCAACAAAAAAGAAAAAAAATTATATATATATAAACATGCAATTACATATATATATATATATATATATATATATATATATATATATATATATATATATTTGTTGGTAATTCTATAGCAAAGGCACTTTGAGAGCACGATGCAAAATGACTGCTAATTTCTGTTATCTAAACATTTGTTTTGTTTTGATTTTACTATTCTATATGTCATGGTTGCCATTGTTATTTAAATTTTTAAAATGCTTTGTATGTCTATATATACATATATACATATATAGACATAGATGCAGTCACATGCATGTACAGACGTCACAACAAAATAAAAATGTTTAAAACATCGCTGCTTGTTTGTGCCGGGACATTTGCTTACTTTGACGCCTATTTTGATAGATAAAGACAGAGGGGAAAGAATATCTCAAATGCGTACGTATGTATGGATAGATAGATAGATAGATAGATAGATAGTGAAAAAGAGGGATCTCCTGTTAAAAAGCATAAACACAGTGTCAACGGCTTTTGGTGACCACCTGCTTCTCGCATATGGAATCGCAAGAACAATGAAAAGAGTTTTAGTTAATCAAACTTAATTGTACATATGCTTAATCATCAATAATGTGCATTATATTTACAAATGTAGCGAATCATAAATAAATCACTGACACATTTGCTTGTAAATGTATTTTCGTAAAATTGGTTGCGATGGACAGAATTATGGGCAATCGTGGATTTGCGTATATAAATAAATATATATATATATATATATATATACTCTACGTCAAAAACATCAATATGCACCTGTTCAAAA
>OY757906.1:111328002-111475502 GCA_963585895.1 Sepioteuthis lessoniana
TCAGTTGCTACCATTACGGCCCAGAGTGGACCTGGGAGGAATGGCAATGAAGATGTTCTCCACACTCCCCAAAGCCTCAACATCACTGGGACCTCATGATCAGATTGTTTATCCAGGACACTCGTCGTGGGGGGGTTACCCCTCTTCAGAGGTGCAGTCCGTGTATTCCCCAGCCGAGTCGCCAATGAATAATTTAAGGATGAATTAATTTCAATAGATAGTATATTCACCGTAATCTTGAATCACTTCTTCCCATTCATCAGAAATTATTTTGTTTCTTCTCAATTAAAATGTAGCTGGTTTTGAACCCAACAAAGGTTTTCAGCTCTTCTTCTCGAGAAAAAAATTGTTGTCATTCAGAGAAATTCATAGAGAATGAGAGTGATTGAAATCACTTGATAATATTAATATCTGTGACTTTTTTAAAAATTCAAAACAGTTTTAACACTGTAGACTTTGATGATCATTTATAATACATCACAGTATTCATTTCGAAGTTATAATGTTCATTCTGAAAAGATTTTAGGGTGAACTTATCTATAGGCGATATTATATACCAGGTTTGTATTCATCCAACTTCTGTGTACGAAGAAGATGTAACACAGAGTCAATTTTTTAGGGGAATTTAACAGGTTTGAATTCAGACTTATTCTTTTTCTAGACCGGTAACCGTACTAAATTTAAATAGCTTAAGGTGAATCAAAATATTTTTAATTAATGATTCAAGAGCATCTGTTCTCAGGGCTAAGATTATGGAGGTATCGATTGATGGTGCTTTGTGAAGGACCAAGTTCTGTTAATAATGTACAAGTGATTGTGTTCGTCTGTTCAACTTTTTCAAGCAATGCCTAATTTTTTTTTTTTACAATAGGTCTCCCTGACCTTGGTTTATCTTCGAGACTTGTGTCAGCTTCCTTGCAACGTCTGAACCAGTTTTTTACCAGAAGTTCAATGAGAGTTCCTGGGACACTTCCATTTTCCCCATAGATAGCGTAAAATAGATGGGGTTGAACAAAACAACCGAAATACAATATTTTTCTGCATGATTCTTGCTGAATTTTCTCTTGCATTATCTGGGAAAAGCAATAACGTTTCCCTTATTGACGAGTACAAACAGTTTATTTTTGAAGATTTCCATGCACACATTGCAACTATTAAGAGTATGTATGCATTGAGTGTCTGATCGCATTTGTAAAATTCGAAATGAATGATACTGCAGTGACCTCCACCGGACCCACAGTATAACTTTTCTTCCGTGAAGTTCAGCGTTTGTGGTAGGCTGCAGAATGTTTATCCTTTTAAATCCACTTTTTTTTGCGTTGAACATGATCTTAAAAGACCCATTTTTCGTCACCTGTAATTATATTCTGGAGAGACTGGTCCTTTCTCTGCCTCGAAAAAAGTCTAGTGAATATGGATATTAGTCTTCTCACTAAGAGTATGAGAAACCCAAACGCCCAATTTGCTCACTTTTCTAATCATTTTTTCAGTAGCAGCAAATTGTATATTAGAATAAGTTGAGATCAAGCGCTAACTCCCTAGTTTGTTTTTTTTTTGGTGGGGTCTTTTTTGCACGGATTACATTCCACGAATTATCTTAAAGCATTCTGATCGAGGTCTGATGAGCATCCTGGTCTGGATTCAACTCTCGATGGCGTATCAACAGAACGAAAGTTTAAGAAACACTTTTAGGCGTGTTGGTCAATCATGACACGTTAGTGATAAACATTACAAAATTCCTTAGCTGTTTTTGTAGTACTTTTGTTATTCGTACACTCCTAAAACATTACAATCTAATATGCCCTTTTAGTTCGTCCATTTTAAGTGACTGACATCATAGATTAACTTGTGAAGCACACTCTTTCACTAGTGTAATAAGAATAACTGATGAAGGCACTCTTTAATCAGGTAATCTCGGGTTATGTTTAAAAAAATAGAAGTTTAAAATGTGTAATAACAATTAACTTTTAAAAAACGAAAATTAATTATAACTCAACCCAATATAAAAAATGTTAGCATACTTAATTGAAAATTAAAGACAACGATTTTGTATTTAGTTTTTTTCTTTCCTCTGTTCTTGTTGAGGTGTGAATTGGTTGTTTGATTGTTTTGTTTTGTGGCATATCATCCCTTCTCGAGTCATTTAACGCTGAATTAAATTTCAAACAATTCAGTTTAGTATAAGTATAGTTTTTGTTTACAAACAGTTAAATGTACTAACAGTTAACTTATATATTAAAACTGTTCAGTTAAAGTCTAGACAGTTCTATTTCAAACAATTCAGTTTAGCATTAGTACACAGTTTAGTTCTATTTGACCCATAGACAGGACCCTATCAGGTGCTACCTATCCGGGTCAGAGTGGACCTGGAAGCGATGGCAACGAAGGGGTATTCTGCATTCCCTAAAGCTCCAGCATAACTCGAACCTTACCATCGGATTGTTTAGTGTCATATTCAGGACACTCGTTGGAGAGATCTTACCCCTCTGCAGAGAAGTAGTAGGTGTATTCTACAGCACCAGCCGACTGGGCAAATTGAGGAGTGAGATGTTGTAACTGTGAAGGCTGTTTAAAAACTGTCTAAAGTCTTCGTTAGTGTAGCCTGAGTCGAAAATATCCATTCTCAGGCAACTTTCAACTTGGGCTACACTAATAGAGACTTTTGATAAGGAAACTGATTATAGTAATTGATTTTTGGCTGGACAAAATCACAGCTGAACAATGTGACAAATTAGAGAGATCATGAGTTCGCAGACGTGCAAAAGTAATTTAAAGCCACGGCGTATACATATCTTATTAATATTTAGTATCAATATTAAATCAGTAATTTTGTTAATTTAATTTACCGGTATTCACAATTTTGTTCGCTTATTTCGGGCACAAGATTTTTTTCAAAAAACAAACGATTTCGGTCTGCGATTTTTTTAATCCTTGGTTCTTTGTTACACAAATTTACCATAAATACCTTAGTATGCTTCCCATCTGATATGTATTAGGGTTATTCAATAAATAAGGAGAATTTACCAATATACTGACTCTATTAGGTGCTACCAATCCGGGTCAGAGTAGACCTGGGAGCGATGGTAATGAAGGGGTACTCTGCATTCCCTAGAGCTCCAGGATTACTCAAACCTCACCATTAGATTGTTTAGTGTCATATCGAGGACACTCGTTGGAGAGGTCTTATTCCTCTGCAGAGAAGTAGTATGTGTATTCTACAGCACCAGCCGACTGGGCAAATTGAGTACCGGTATTGACCACTCATTATCCTAGTGGGTAGAGTGTTCGCTAATGGTCCGGGGGAACTGGGTTCAATCCCAGGTCGCGTCATACCACAGACTTGAAAAATGGTAATTGATATCTCCTTGTTAAATACTCAGCAATATAAGGCACGTATCAAGGGTAAAGTGGAGCTATCCAGGGAAAGGAGTAGCGCCCTCCCCTACACCTCCATGTAGTAGCTATTGAAAAGGGAGCCTTCTAGTCGCCCTTAACTACGGTCGCCAATTTATAATTTTGTTCTCTAATTTCGGGCAAAAAACAAAAGATTTTGGTCTACGATTTTTTTTTTATCCTTGGTTCTTTGTTACACAAATTTACCATAAATGCCAAAGTGTGCTTTCTATCTGATATGTATTAGGGTCATTCAATAAATAAGAAGAATTTAGCAAAATACTGACTCACATTTTATCCAGAAAAAATTGCTTTGTTTGTCAATCTAATTTTCATTCTCTAAAGCATACCCCCACCACGAAAAACAAGCTTTTTGTATTCCTTCAGCATTTGAGATATTTAGACTGAGTCTTTAACCATTTCTTCACGGTGCTCTTTAACATCGTTTCAAAACTTTCTTCTGCGTAGTAAATCTTTAAAGAGACCAAACAAGTTCAAAACAGAGGGAGTCAGATCTAAACTGTAAGGAGGATGTGGCAGCTTTTCCTGACCAAACTGATTGACTGTTTCCACAGTCCATGCTGAAGTATGAAGCCTTGCATGGTCCTTGTCAACTGACCTTAGAAAATATTATTATGTACAGTTTTGTAGGCTGTACTCACAGAAATCCAGTTGTTCAGAAATGTCTTCTTTGTTAACTCTTCACTCAGAGCGCATTAACAGGGTTAACCATTTCCGGTATGCTCGTCATTGTGGGACTTCCTGGCCTGCCTTCATCTTATATTGTAATTAGACCTTCGTTAAACAATTTGACCCATTTGCAAACAAATCATCTTCGACGAAAACTTACTTGTCAGTACACATCACTCATTCTTTTGTGAATTGTCCATGGTTGGCACTTCTCAGTGTTTGTACTAACATTTCTATGTAAAAAAAAAAAAAAATGCTTTCGTTTAATTCAAAACAATTAAGCTATGTTGAAATTAAATGCATTCTTGAAGGAACAGAATTTTAGATTTTAACTCAAAAGAAGTAAAACTGAAACTCTGGATAGGTTATTGAAAAAATCCGTAAAACCTATTGAATATTTCATCTGTTTCACAGCATATTTATTAGATTAACGTCGGATCGAAATTAGATAAAAATGTTAATGATGTATCTGTGATTGTAATTTGTAAAAAAATGTATTTTAAACAACCTGGTGGGAAAATATTTCATAGATTATTTTGCGTTTTAATCCTTAAAATCTTTTCGCGGCAAGTCAAATATTGTTATCTGCGAATCATCAAGAAAATTTAAAATGGATTTAGTATGGATATCAGTTGATTTTCCATGTATATATATATATATATGGAAATTGAATATATATATATATATATATATATATGTGTGTGTGTGTGTGTGTGTGTGTGTGTGTGTGTGTGTGTAATATATATATATATATATATATATATATATATATATATATGTATATATATATAATATACATATTGATTTTAGTTTAATAATTAAGATACACCGACGAATTTACACCCGGTTAAAACAACGTGCTGCGTATGTACCTTCACTTAGACTCACTTATACTCAAACATACACACATTAATACGCAACTACAACCCGCACAAGCATACGCACACACCCCACACACACACTCATTCACACAAATACTCACTTACAATCACCCGAAAAGATTCCTGCAAAATCCCAACGGTTTTTTACTGTATTTTTCGATTTTCGATTCATTTCATTTTCTTAACTGCCTGATGATTGTTGTTTTGCAAAAAACTCCTTGAAACCCAGGGGTTGCAGTCTAAATTCCATGAATTAAATATATATATATATATATATATATATATATATATATATATATCTAATATATATTTTTTATTATCATTATTTTATTATTATTATTATTATATATACATATAAAGATGGTTGTTGTAGATCCAAAAAAAGAATAAGGATATATTTTAAAATAAGAAGGTCCACGAAGAAATTTGTATTTCTTTAATTTTTTTATTTTATTCCTATATACGTGTTATATAATATGTATGTTTCCTGCTTGTTGCTTTCGTCAGAGAACATATGTGGCACAAGGCCTTGTTAAGTGGGTAACCAATGAGACTTGAACTCATTCTTGTTTCCGCTATAAATGACCTTTGGTTGGTCAGGCTGGTTTATATAGCGGTTGTTGTCCCTCTTTCCTGGAGTGTGTTTACTTTGGTCTGATTTACCCTTTCTTTGATAATTTGATATGTTTATAGCTCTGTGTGTGTGTGTGTGTGTGTGTGTGTGTGTGTGTGTGTGTGTGTGTGTGTGTGTGTGTGTTGGCGTTGGAGTGGTTTTGGTTTCTACTAACAGTTTTTTTTTGTGTGTGTAAGTGGGTATCTTTGGAGTTTTGTGGTTTTAAATATATATATATATATATATATATATATATTAAAAACCACAAAACTCCCTAAGATACTTATATATATATATATATATATATATATATATATATATATATATATAAGTGAGTATCTTAGGGAGTTTTGTGGTTTTAAATATATATATATATATATTTAAAACCACAAAACTCCCTAAGATACTCACTTATATATTCAGGGATTAACAGAACACCCCATTCCCATTTCCACCTTGGGTGGGTGATATCTCCTGATCCGTCCCTTCTTAGACCTTCGAAATCAAGCATATCTTGTTACAGCTAGCCCACTGGTAGAGATGTTGAACTCTGTTTGTTTGTCTCCTTTTTTTTTGCTGCTGACTATTTCGATAACTTATCTTTTGGTGTTCCGGCACCATTTGCTTACAATGCTTCACTGGGTGTTATTCATGAATATCTCTAATATTTGAATCAAGATTTATAGACAGCTATGTCTGTAATGCACAGAGTTCAACCTCACGGTCATAGCTCGACTTATTCACACGTAAATACAGCATATAACCCGCCCCACAAAAAAATAGCCAGCTGTAGTAGCTACCGAAAAGGGAGCCTTCGGGTCACCCTCGACTACGGTCGCCAACTTTACTTTACTAGAATCAAACATGTTGCAGTTTATCAGCTGGCACAATAAAACCTGTAATCCGACTATCAAGGCTAGCATTGATTTAACCCTCATATTCATATAATTAGTCCACATGTTCCTTAACCTGAAATCAGTTGACACATTCATACACCAGACTTTTATTTTGTTTGGTTGGTTTGGTTGTTTGGGTTTTATGGCATATCAACCTTTGTAGGTTATTTAATGCCAAATCCATTCTTATACAAATAATCTGTTCTATTTCAAACAATTCAGTTTAGCATGAGTACACCTTATGATCGTCAAAAACATTTCTATTTCTAGAGATTCAGTTTAGTCAAACAGTTCTAATTCAACCATTTCAATTTAGTATAAGTATAGATTTTGTTCAACAGTTCTATTTCAGAGAATTCAGTTTAGCATATGTACGCAGTTTAGATGTCAAAACAGTTCGATTTTAAGCTGCTCAGCATAGCATAAGTACGTTGTTTAAATATCAAACAATTCTATTTCAAGCACTTTAGTTTCGCATAAGGACACGGTTTAGTTCTATTTGACCCATAGATAGGACCCTATCAGGGGCTACCATGCCGGACCAGAGTGGATCTGAGAGCGATGGCAATGAAGGGGTATTCCACATTCCCCAAAGCTCCAGCATTACTGGAACCTCACCATGAGATTGCTTTGTCATATCTTGGACACTTAATTTGGAGGGTCGTATCCCAATGCTGAGAAGCAGGTGGTGTATCCTACAGCCCCGGCCGAATGGCGTACTGACTGCAATTAATATTTTGCTTGATCGATTGATTTGAACGGCATTTCAACCCGTGTAGGGTTATTTCTTAGAGAATCAAATTCATTTTTTGCACATAGTCCTCTAGAATAACAGTTTTTATCAATCGAGGTCAGAGTAAATCTGGGAGTAATTACATTCCCCTGATATTCAGAAGTGGAGCCTCACCATCGGATTCAGCTAAGTTCTATTCCTAAACACCTTTTAGAAGCGCAGAAGTTGAATAAAAACACACCTGGGTTGTAAAATTCGATTTAGTTGAAAGTAATTACTATTAACGATACGAACTTTTTTTTTCTTTTTTTTTTTTTATCTCGGATACATATTTACTTTTATTTTTTCTTCTTTTGTTTTTTCACCGCGGGCATAACGTTTCGCCATATAACTGGAAATATTGTATATACTTGTGCATAAAATTATCTCGTATATTAGACGACCTATGATCTTTCCCCAGGATATCATTCGTTTGCTTTATGCTTTGTTGATAATTCAAACCAAGTTATAACAACAGAACCTAACAATAAATCAAACTAAATAACATCGTATTTTATGGCGTATAAAACACATTTGTAGAAAATCATTAAAATTTCTACTTCAGGTCATACGATCTGACATTCATTGAACCTGAACCACTGAACGCCAAAAGCGAAACATTTAAAGTTTATTACGACCTTACACTGAAACGGCACAAAAATAGCAGCAATTTTTAGATGCTCTTTTGTGAATTCGAAGAAGAGACGTTAACAGCTCGGAAAGTGCAATCGGAAAGCCGATTTCAAATTCTTGTCTATATCATAATGACTATAATAGACATCGCTTTCAGAAAAGTAAAGACGATGACATAAGTTTGAAATTATGAAAGTTATCAAATAATAAATACTTCAACTTCTTGGGTGTAACACTAAACTGCTTCTGATGGTGAGGCTCCAGTTCTGGAGTTCTTGAAAGTGTTGGGTATTCCTTCATTGACAGGTCTACTCAGTCCCAGAATGGTTATTACTTGAGGGTCACATTTATGGTTGCCCAGTCGGCTGGAGCTGTAGAATACGCCGATTGCGTCTCTTCAGAGAGGTAAGACCCCGACCCCATGATTGTCCTGGATACGACACTAAACAATCTCATGGTGAGGCTCCAGTAATACTGGAGGTTTGAGGAATGCACAGTACCCCTTTATTGCCATCGCTCCCAGGTCCACTCTGACCCGGAGTAGTAGCACCTGATAAAGTCCTATCGATGGGTAAAATAGAACTAAACTATGTAGTTATGCTAAACTGAATTATTTGAATTAGAACTGTTTGACATTGAAATTGCGTACTTATGCTAAACTGAACTGTTTGAAATAGAACTGTTTTTGAATAGAACTAGACTGTGTATTTATGCTAAACTAATTGTTTCAAATTGAATTGCTTTGACATTTAACTGTAAACAAAAACTATACTTTGACTAAACCGAATTGTTCAAATTTTAATTTGGCGTCAAATGACCCAAAATGTGTTGATACGCCGTAAAACAAAACAACTAACAAACCAACTCATTTCTGGGTCAAACAGATCTGTTTCACAAAAATTTTAATATATAATGAATGCATTTCTCGAAAATCTATTCATAAAATAACCCCCGATTGGTTGTCATGCCGTTAAAATCAATCAATTGATTGGAACCACACATAAATACAGGAAGATCGATGCATATATCGACTGAAATATTTTTCACGAAAGTGGACTGAGGATGATGAAAGTTATAAAACAAAAAACGATTTATTTCAAAGAATGTAACGTCGAAAATTAGAAAACAAATTTCTAGAAATATATGAAATAGTTCCTCTTGAAAATATGGCAACATTGCATCAAAAATATTCATCTCTTCATTATCATCAAATCGGCCCGATAACACAGATTCTTTTGACTCTCTTTCTCTTGCTCCTTATCTATCTATCTATCTATCTATCTCTTTGGTCATCTGTCCTTATCACTCACCACCCTTCCTAGGTCATCCAGTGTCTGCACAGAGCTGATGAATGTATATCTTTGCTGGTCAGCCAACACTAGTGTGTCCATGTGTAGTAGTCCATTGGAGAACGCTACTTATGAGTTTTTCCTTGCTTCTCCACGTCTTTCTCTCCTTTATTATATGGTTTGTGAGGTAAGAGGTAAATAGTCGAACAACTGCTGTTTTTAGGCTGTTACTTCCATGACTTGCTAAAAAACAGTACGCAGTTGTGTGGTTCCCACATATGTTTTTCTCCAAGCGATTCGGTTAAGTCTAAGTAAAGCAACCATATAGTTGTACCGAAGGATTTCCAATTTGTTTTATCTAAGAAATCAGATTTTCACATGTTCGATAACCTGTCCATAACAATACCCAAGCTATTCGTTCAGAAATATATAAAAACTTGAAAATACTTAATCTCATGACTTTGAAAAAAAGAAAAGAAAACCTACGAATATATCAACTAAAAGTCTAAAAGATACATTGAATCTTAAAAGATTTCTTTGACAAAACGTAGCAAGATAAGGGGATAATAAAATTATTTCATGTCAGCTCTAAATAAATTAATAGGAAAAACTTTGTAGAATACTAATGATTCACTTAGTTATTTCAATGAAATCTCCCTTTGTTTAGGATTGTTTTAATAAAAACAATTCATCCTAATACATAAATTTCGAAAGATTTTGAAGCTCTTAATTTGGTAATAATCTCGATCAATCCTCACTGTGATCACTGCTACCGCTGTCTTGTGCCAAACTGGGATGTTTAATAAATATCTAACATTGGATTCATATTTTAAATGCAAGGACATTTTGTATAAAAAAAAAAACTTAATTTGAAAAGGCTACCAGTTCAGATTGCGTTTTGTGTCAAATATTGGATATTTTTGAAGATTGTTAGTTTAGCAAAACATGTACATATTCTTAATTTTGCAGTTTTGGGCTAACACACGTTTTTAAAATTTCGTTTCAATCATTTTTATTAATAAGTTTTGAAGTTGAGTTTTATCGAAAATTTGATGTTAAAATTAGTGCATGCAAATTTATCATTGAAATTGTGGAGAAAAATTTTTTAATAGATTTCTTGCTCAGGTATATGCTAATTTTAGAGAAAATAATCCTATGCTTTCCAGAAATGTTCTGATTGTATGACCGAAAGATTTTGTGATTTATTTTCAGAATATTTCACTAAAATTATCTTTTTTATAATCACATTTTAAATAACTCCTCTCAAGAATGCTAATATCTAAAATTTGTTAATATTTTCTCACCAAAGTTTATTCCCAGTATAAATGTCAGTTAGATGACATCCTAATTTGTGATTAGTCCTTTGCTAATGGCTACTAAGCAGTTTTCCGAATTTGAAAAAGGTCATCTTGAGTCATACAATGATTGATAAATGTCACTTCACGATTAGGATATCAAATCAAGCAAAACTGATTTCTAAGAAATGTTATTTTTTTTGGTATTTCTGAGAATATTAGTTTTAGAACATTATGACATTTCTCAACAATTGAGGGAACTTTGACGAACAAATCAAAGAAAATAATTACTTCCTATGTGCGTCTATGCCATTGAAGTTTCATTAAAAGTCTTGGCCAAAAAATAATAATGATTAATGTTTCCGTTTTTTCAGGGGTGTGTGTGTGTGTGTGTGACACTAAATTGATGGGTAGATTAGGCTATCTAGCTTCCGTAGGGAAACCAGTGTAGGAGATAGAAAATTCGGAAAATCAAACGAGTGTTATTCAGAAGAAACTGTTACACATTAATACTCCATTTTTCTGTTATCAGCTCATCTAAAAATGTGGCTGATTCTGAAGAAAATGTTACTACTATAAACAATTCACCTGCGTTGCTTGTCCAATAGTTCATATCTTTAACCGAACTCTTAGATCTGCATACGTCGTGATCTACGTGAAACTTCATTATACATATATATACATATATATATATATATATATATATATATAGGGTGCAGAATCAAAATATGGAATAATTTCTAAAACTTTTTTTTAGTCTGATTAGTCAATTTTTTAGAAAAAAACGCAATCAATCTAAATTTTCATAATTAGCTCTATAATTCAAAAACTTTTTTTTAAATTAAAATTCAAACCATTATGAGTGTGTTAGAAAGTAACGACAAAGAATCTATGATTTGCTTAACACCAAAGTTTCTTAATCTATCGTATACAAAACAAAGAATTTTTTTTTTTTTTTACAGAAAAGAACTTTTTCAGGAAAAGGGTGAGTGAAGGATTGAACCAAAAACGAAAAGAAGGCTTTTTAATTGCTCTTGATACGGCGATTAAGAAGGACAACAAAACGTCAATAAGAAAGCAGACTAATGAATTGAAAGTCCACTAGAAAACTGTGAGGACAGCAATTGAATAAGATTTAAGCTCAGACCTTAACCCCCTTGATTATGCTAGAGAGGGTGTTTTAGAAAACAAAACAAATGCAACTTCCCATCCAAGTATTGGTTCGCTAAAGACTTCCATTGAGGAGGAATAGAATGGAATGAAATGTCTAAAGAATTTATTTTGAAGACATGCAAATCGTTTTGAAGGCCTGTTGATTAAATAAATTTAAAAAAAGAATGGTGATCATATTGAGTAAATTTACTGTTTTGTGTCTATCTTCTTTTTTTGA
Organism: Sepioteuthis lessoniana; assembly: GCA_963585895.1. Lineage (NCBI taxonomy): Eukaryota > Metazoa > Mollusca > Cephalopoda > Myopsida > Loliginidae > Sepioteuthis > Sepioteuthis lessoniana. Next base: position 111,339,855 of record OY757906.1, read on the forward strand.
GGGGGTATTTTTTTTTAATTAAAATTTATCTTGTGTTATAATAGAGTCGTTTATTATCATACTAGAATATTATTAATTTTGCTTACGCACTCTCTCTCTCTCTCTATATATATATATATATATATATATATATAAGTATATTATTAAAATTATATATATATATATATATATATATATACGTTATAAAAATTATGAATTCATCATTATACATATATATATATATATATATATATGCAAATCATCCTAGTAAGACAATCAAGACATACTTGGTACTACTGGAGAATTAAGAACGAACAAATTAGCCATGTTCTCTAATGGGCACATTTGTGTTGACCGACCAGCAATAACTGACATTTATTAACTCCGAGTGGACACTAAGCACGATCTAACAACAGAACTCCAAAGAGTGGTGGTACGCGTACCGGTGCTGGTACACAACTCGTCGACAGCTGGTAGGTGGCGAGTTTCAAGTTTGAAATTATCATAATGATAAGTTATGTCGTAAATAATTTTTATTTTAGTAAAATATAATTTATTCATGAATTATTTGACTAAAATCATTTCAGTCAATGGTATATTCGTCATTATTTTGAATTATCTCTTGCCATTTCTCTAGTAGCTTCTTGTTTTCTCCCAAGTAAAATTCACTTGGTTTTGAACTCAAGAAATTTACCACAAATGAGTTCAGCTGATTTTCCTGGGAACATTTTTTGTCATTCAGTGCAATCTGTTGAGAAAAAAAAAAGATGAAAATCACTTGGTGCAAAGTTTGGAGAAAACGGTGAACCAGCCTAAATCCAATATTTTTTTCCTTTGTGATTTTTGCTAAATTTGGCCTTGCACTTTCATATAGAGGCAAAAAGTCTCTCCTATTGATGAGTGCAGGCTATTTTCTTAGAAGATATTTATGCACATGTTGCAGATGTTGAACGTTTACGTCTGCGTTGTGTGTCTGATTGCGGCTTAAAAACAAAAAACAATTTATAGCACGGTGACCCCTGCCATACATGCAGCATAACTTTTCTTCTATGATGCTCCTCTTTTGGGCTAGGCTGCGGAAATTCATCCTTGTCAATTTACAGCCTTTTTCGTTGAACATTGTCAAAAAAAAAAACGTTTTTAGTCACCTGTAATGATATTCTTCAAAAGCTAGTCCTTTCTCTGTCTTGAAGTAATATGGACAATCATTTTTAAGCGTCAGTATATAGTGGATAAGAAATACTAACACTCGAGGACACACGAAATCCACTGATACTTCTCCGGCTTTAGCTGGGCCGTCTGGAATTCGTGCTAGATGGGGTATCGAAATCAATGGCAGATTCGAGGCCGAAAGGCCCCCAGCTTCAGCTGGGCCACCTTCAGGTGAGCGAGCTGCTTTTTTGACTCCTATGCACCCCTTGTATAGCACTAAACCTCACGGTCTAGTTCAAGCTATAACCTGGCATACGTGCCCGGATCTAGATTTAGGTCCGTGATACTGCTTGTCTCATTAGACCCACATTGCACTTAGTGGGCCAATGACTAGCTGGGTTCGAGTCTCGGCTTGTTCTCGAACTTCCCCCCCTTTTATCCCTTACTTTAATCGGCCTTCGGGCTTTTGACCTTGTATCAAGTCCTGTCTGGTGGGAGGCAGCGACAAATATCAAATACAAACACTCGAGGACTTTTGCCCGGGTTACACTCACCAATTCTCTTAAAGCATACAATTCAAGGTCTAAGGAGCACCTTGATCTCGGTTCATCTCAAAGATGTATTGTACCATAGCCAGATACGGATATGCGAAATGAACATATAATGTTCATATATATATAACATAGAACATAGGAATCTCGAAACACGAAAAACACTTACGACTTCTCTGTTCAGGTACGAAACTTTTTATTACCTTTGTGTTTAAAGGTTTTTCGACATAAGGAGAGAGAGGCGCAATCTTTCTATTGTGGCTTTTTCATCTCCCCCCCCCCATCTCATGCAACACCTTCCCAAAGCCTCCGCAAGCAAGCGAAAGTCAACCCTTCTCGTCCGATGTCTAGTCTCAACTCTACTCACTGACTTTTTCAAAATCTCCCGAAATCCTCCGGTGCGTAACGTCATTCGCACTTGCTAGCCCCGTTTCCCATCTCGGGCTATTGTGACATCTCTAAGTGACACGTCCACTTCGCATGCACGCGCGTGAACATCTGCGTTAATATTGCACCTCAGTAAACCATGCACTGAGCTGAAAGGTTCTCAGCCTAACTAAACCCAAAGGCATAAAACGAAATCCCTCGGCCAATATATTACAGTATTACCAGAAAGAAACTGAAAACAAGTTTCGGGCTTGGTAGACAATGATGACACATTGTAATAATCACAACAAAGTTTCTTACCGCGTCTTGTTTTGCTTTTGTTATTCTTAACTTACTCAAATAATACATGTTAAATACTCACTTTCAATTTATCCATTTCATAGGCGTGAAATCTGAGAAGCGCATTCTTTTACTACGGAAATAAAAACGACTGGTGAAAGTACTTTCCGGTTTAAAACATTTGAAGTTTGAAATGCATTGTTACAACTTGATTCTGAAAAACAAAAATTATTTATGACTCAACCAAATATATATGTTTGTTTGTTTATTTGTTTTATGGCATATCAACTTTGGTAGGTTATTTAATACCAAATCCATTTTAATACAAATAAAAACAAATAAAAACAGTTATATTTCAAGCAATTCAAGTATAAGTACACAGTTTAATTGTCAAAAACTGTTTTACTTCAAGCTATTCAGTTTAGTCAAACAGTTTTATATCAACCAATTCAGTTTAGCACAAGTACACAATTTAATTCTGGTTGAGCCATAGATAGAACCCTATCAGGTGCTACCACTCCGGGCCAGATTGAACCTGAGAGCAATGGCAATGAAGGGGTACTCCGCATTTCCCAAAGCTCCAGCATTACAGGAGCCTCACCATAAGATTGTTTAGTATCATATCTAGGACACTCGTTGCGGGTGGCTTACCCCTCTACAGAGAAGCAGTTGGTGTATTCTACAGCCACGGCTGACTGGGCAACCAGGTAAAAGGTATAATCATGTAATGTAAAAATTAGAATGCTTAAAATCTTTCTGTGTTGTTAAATATTATTCTTTCCCCATGCTCTGATAGAATACAACGTATAGAAATACTTGGAACTTGATCATAAATCAAAAATGATATGACATATATATATATATGGTTGCCGTCCGAGGTAGATTGAAAAATTTTCTTGTCGGTACATCACATTAGATACTTAGAGAAGCACTGGCCTAGAGAAATTACTTTGTGCGATGGCCGATAGTGACGGATTGCTAGAAAGAGACAAAGGGACCGTGCTGTCTGCACGCTTTGATGATGATGACTTTGGTAATCAAAATGTAATTTTACTTAAATTACGTTTTTATTAGGAAGAATCTAACTAGCCGATTTTAGAAGGGTGGTAACGTAAGACCGTTCAGTGTTTAGTTCTTTCACTCTACACTTGAGCCTAACCTATGGGTGAACATCATTTTTTTTTATCGAGTAGATACACAATTTTATTCAAGATTACATGAAAGGCTAACGTAATGAAAATTGCCTGCGCACGTCTGTGTATCCATTGGAAAATTGGCCCTTCCATTTAAAAGATTGGTTGTCTTGGAAAGATGGGTGAAGAAAGAAGAGAAGTGAAGATTAGATTAAACGCTAATACTTGCAAACAACTTTTAGCACAAAGAAAGCAGACGATCAGTTTTGAGCGGGAAGGAGTCCAATCGGTGGAAAATCTCATTGGGAAGAAGTACGTGGTTTTTTTTAACATTCTGCCTGATTTTTCTCTCGATTTTTTCCTCTTTTTTTTTAAATTTAATTTTCATTTTCGAGAGCGGTCTATTTTTTCCCCTGTTAAATTGTTGTTCCCACGTAGATTTATTTTGCTACTTTATTCTATTTTCTAATAAGACAAATGTATTTTAAAAATAGCTGGAAAAAGAAAAAAGGAAGGCGCATTGCAATAAAGTTAATTGAAGTTGCAGAGTTTATGATTCAGTTGCAGTTAATAAGAATGCCAGAAATGAAACAACTCAATAAGATGTGTTTATTTGCTCGATCCCAAACTCTCCCTTGCAATTCAAAATTTCCCGATCCCTGTACAATAATAGCAATGTTACAAAAATGTTTGACAAGCAATTGCTCAATAATCATCTATATACCTGCAAACACTTTCACCACAATATATTGTTGAATATCTCGCCAGCCGCTCCAGCACCATCATTCTTTTTACTGGACTTTATTATCTCCGAGTCATTTTGAATTGTATGTACTTATGGCAATGTCAAAATTGTGATTGTTTTTTTAGCCTGCAGTTGATTTTTATGGACTCAGGTTTTTGGCAACGCTTAACAATACAAACTTCCACTTCATCTACGTGATTATACTGTTTGATCAGGTTAATGACTCCATCAAATTGTCTTTCATAAATAATGGCGTCTAACTCGTTTATGATGAACTTTATAAAAACACAATCCAATTGATTGTCGATATTGATTAACTAACTTTTGTTATCTTTACTGTTTTTCCATTGATTAACACCTAACATGTCCCTAACTTCATTCATCCACTATTCTCTCTCCCCATCTCTCTCTCTCTCTCTCTCTCTCTCTCTCTCTCTATCTATCTATCTATCAATCTCTCTCTCTCTCACACACACACACGCACACATATACATACTCACATACATATATGTATATGTGTGTGTGTGTGTGTGTGTGTGTGTGTGTGTGTGTGTGTGTGTGTGTGTGTGACAGAGTCAACGGCGCTTGGTCACTGCTAATTTCTCACCTATGTGATTATCGGAGTAAGACGTTCCACGAGTCTTCGTCATCTTTCGATTATCTTAAATCACTATCCGATTCATTGTCAGAGAGCAAAGACCAAGAAAAAAAATATACCCACGAGATATCTCGTCAACCTCTCCGAGATTAATTGATTGTTTTGTTTTGTTTTGTTTTGTTTTGTATTTATTTTTTGTTTATTTTTTTTTACATTTATTGTTTTATTCTATTTGGGCTTTTGGTTTTTGTTCTTTGCTGTTTTTGTTGTTGCTGTTTTTGGTGTTATAGTTGTTGTTGCTAGCCAAATTGTCTTGAACCTCTATCTTATTCATTGCCAGAAAATGATAGACAAAAATCTATATCTCGCCAATCTCCACCTGACTGATTAATCGATTGATTTAAAGAGCAATTCAATCCGTCTAGGGTTATTTTAAACCTAGATGTTTGTTCTCAAGAGTTTTTCAGGGCGTTTTTTGTGGAGTGCAGTTTATTTTATTTTTTTGACATTCCTATCGAAAACGAATAATTTTAAACACATCAGTAGGACCCATAAATGCTACCGTTAGAGGTACGAACTCTTCTGGTATGAATAGACCAGGGAGTAATGGAAATAAAAGAGTATTCCTTGCTAAACAAATCTCTAATACTGAAGCTTAACCCTGAGATAAGATATAGAGTCATACCTAGGACACCTCTTTAAATGGTATCTTACAGCTCAGCTGGGAATTGTAAGGCCCTTCGACAATGTTGCAAGAGAACAGAAGGATTGTACTCCACCAATATTCCAATAATGCAAACTTTACATTTAAAATTGTTGTTTAAAATACGCACTAAAGTTGCTGGAAACCAACATGGTCGAATTTCAGACATTGCACAGGTTTATTGATGGATAGAAAGAAAGAAAGAAAGAAAGAAAGAAAGAAAGAAAGAAAGATGTTATATCCGCTACCTTGTCAGTCTAAAAATAGATAGAGAGAAATGAATAAATAAAACTGTGAAAGTAACTTAAGATAGAAGCAATGCAGAGAAGTCGGAGTGAATGCAGATTTTTATTTCTTTTTATGTGATGAATCTCTGACAGGCTCACTCTACTCGCCTGCATATTTCTGGGCATTATTCTAATCTTTTATGACAGGGGAAAAATTTCTACGCAAATACATTTCAATAAAAGTGAGAGTAGAACAGAAGAAAATAAAATAAAAACAGAATTTTATCAAAAAGACTTGGGGAAAATATATCTAGTGTGTCTAAAGTGTGAAATAAGAACAACATTTTTTTTTCTTGTCAGAACCGACAATGAATACCACATCTGTGGAATACAGAGATGTTAAAACAACAAATAAAAAGAAAAAGACAGCTATAGAGAAAAAGATAGACAGACAGACGAAGAAGAAGAAGAAGAAGAAGAAGAAGAAGAAGAAGAAGAAGAAGAAGAAGAAGAAGAATGTTAAGATGGCAGCTTTTAAAATTCCTGAGCAGACGATAGCGCCATGGATGGGACTAAGTAGAGAAAAACAGCCCTCGATTTGAAAGAAGAGCAGAGCCAATGCGGATCGAATCCACACTGGCACAGCGCCCACAGCGCCAACACAGCCAAGTGCCTCCAAAGTACACCAATAGGGGTGTGCTGGGGAGGAAAAAGACCGGTTTAAACATTCAATTAACACTACATTGTGTGCACTAAGTATTATGGACACAGATCGCCCCATTGACGTATTTGTTGTGGTTAACAGTTTGTTGAGGGGCAAAGTGGGCATCGTTTGTCCTGGCCAATTGCCTGATTCACAGACGTGTGCAGCCATATTCCTGGGGTCAGCGGGGAATCGCAGTATTAGACGTCGATCTAGCCGCTTTTGTCCGTTTCCCTATTCTCTACTGCGTTTAGAACGGGGCTAATTGGTGCTGTAAGACGTTGATGTCGCCAGTGAAATGGCGGGTTTATCTAATGATGACTAATCTCTGCGTCCCAAGCCGTCTGCCTTTTCATCTTCTTGATTCGTTTTACGCTCTTGTTTTCCTTTCAGTTTCAGGGTATTTTCTTCTTAGAGAAGTGCCATTTACTTTTTATTCACTATCGCAGCTGATTCGGTGTCTAGCTGTCGATCTATATGACTGTTTTACTCTCTCTTCCTCTCATACTGTTCCTACCTAAGCTCTCTATGCATTTGAAGATTTTTCTCCGTAGATTTATTTGTTAATTCATATCTATCAATTGGTGTAGTCGTTATCGCCGTAGGAAATGAACACGGCGATACGAGTTCAAATCCTGGACGAGACTGATTGCATTTCACATAGCACTAATACCCTTGGGAAAGGTATGAATCCAATAATTCTCCCTCCAGCTATGGGTAAATAGTAGGACAGACTAGGTTCTTCAGCCATGGTTAGGCAATTAGTCTAGGAGAAGGAAAACTCTGAATTCAAACCTGTTAAACTCCGCTTAAAAATTGACCTTGTGTCATATCCTGCCCGGGCGGGGGGGGGGGTAAATAGTATCAATTGGGTCTGCTATCTTCCATATATATATATAATGTACTGTTGGTGTAGCATACCCATTTGGCTGAAGAATGTTGTTTTTGGTAGGTTTCATATATATATCATCATCATCATCATGTCGTGCCTCTAGCACGGATATCCCTGACCATCTCTCGCCACTTCTCCCTATCATTCATCGCCTCTGGCAGGTCTTCAGGGCTACATCCCGTATCCTCACATAGCTGCTGTATGTATGTACGAGCTGGTCGTCCTGCTTTTGCCCGGACATATGTGGGGGTCCATAGGAGTACATCACTTATGAGTTCGTCCTTGCTTCTCCAGCAGTGTCCTGCGTGTCTGGTTCGTCTAACTTGGATAGTTTACATCCGCTCAACAAGTGCGAGTAGAGACACAAGGTCAATATTTCCAGCAAAGTTTAACATGTTTGAATTCTGAGTTTTCCTTTTTCTAGAATCGTTGCCATACCAAGGTTAAAGAGCCCAGTCTGTCCTACTCCTAATCAATAACTGGATAGATATTGGCTGTATTTATACTTTACCTTGTGTATTAATGCACAAATATAAAATGTTAACTGCCTAGTCAAGGGTTTGAACCTGGGTCACCGAGTTCATTTCCTACGACGGTAACTTATTACAATACAAGCACTATATTCGTACTTCTCTTGTGCATATGCCAGTTTACAGTACCTGTTTGAAATTAACCATGACTTGACCCTTTTTTTTATTTGTTTTTGTGAATTTTTACACAGTGTTATTTTCAAGGAGTGGCCTTTCAAATCAGTTACGACTTGTCTGGTTTATATATTTGCATAGGCGTTTATGGTTGTCAATTTTTTTTTTTAATTCTTTATCAGGTCGGGTAATTAGGATTCATTTTAAATCAAAATGGCACTTACAGAGGTTGAACAAAATAATAAAAACACCTGGAAATTTTTAACAAATTTATTTTAATATAGTTTTCTGATGGCAGCTCTCCTTGGAAAATCCGGCTTTGTCCAGCTCCCTTCTTACAGTTTTGAGGAAACTGGGTTCTCGAGATGGTCATTAAGTTCAGCTATAATTTTCGGAGCTGTATTCTTGTGATCCTTCCTAACATCAGCGTAAGAGTCTGACGGTCCTAAAAGGCAACTTTCGCTTTCTTCTAGAGGTATGCTTCAGTGAGAAATTTTTTCCTTCTTTCTCAAATGCTATCATTATTTTCGAGACAGAACTCCTTGCTACAACAAATAATTGAGTGATTTTTGTTACACTCGTGCCTGGCATACGAGTGTTGCATATTGACCTACGACCCAGCCGGGCTGTCAAAATAGGAAATTCACCTGTGTAAATAACAGGTGCATCCGGTCGAGGAATAGCAGAGTATAACCTTGACCGTGGATGGGTTGAATGAGTGCAATTTGTGACGCCCACAAGAAGAAGGTGGACGTTGAACTATTATATAACTCAGTGAACAGGAAATTCAATCAGTTGGTGACAAGATGCGGTAGAGAAAGCCAGTACCCAGCAGAGGGAGCCCTCGGGCCCCCGATAAATCAGATGGGGATCAGACGAGTTGGAGATAAGATGCGTTAGAGAAAACCAGCACCCAGAGAGGCTGGGCCCCAGGCCCCCGTTTGAGCAGCCCGGGAGAACGGAAAAGAAATGCTGATGGCCATAAGAGTGGGGGTCAATATGTTGCAGTTTTGTTCGGTCTCCAACTCCCTCTCACACACAACCCTTTCAAATAAAGTGAGAGGTATATTTTTCTAATATATTATTATCTTTATTGTGTCGTCCTTATGATTTTGCATGCATCTGTATATGAGTATACAACACGAGCACCAACCATTTGACCTCTTTTAAAGTCTGATGTGTCAGCCATTTTAATAAATTTTGAATAATTTCTTCTGATGATAATTGTAAATAAACAAGAATTTTAATAAAATAAAACGAGAAAAATTTTTTATATATAAAAATATAACAAACGTTGGCTGGTTTTATAGGAGATTAGAAATTATATTAAGATTCTATGTGTTTCCATTATTTTGTCCAATCCCTGTATATTTTCAGACTTTTTATCCATTAGTCCTCTTTTGTTATTCTAATTATTGATTTCACTATCTTATAAATATTTTTTAATCCTTTAAAAACTTTCTGTAGGTTCAATTTCTTAATCTTTTATTTATTTCAGTCTTAGACAGCTACATCTCTCCTAGTCTGTTCTCAATGTAATGCTCACATCTATTTTAGTGTATTCATAAAGATGTTACATATACATATATATATATATATATATATATCAGAATGAGGGTTTGTGTGGGTATTTGCCTCTTTGTCTCTCTGTCTGTCAGTTTCTCTCTCTCTCTCTCTCTTTCTTTCTCTTATTACAATCTCTTCACCGATTTCAATCAGCATATATTTATATATTTCTATTTATATCCATTTAAGTTCATCTATCTATCTATCTATCTATCTCTCTATCTATCCCAGATTTTTCGTATGTACCCAAAATTGTTCATTATTTACTTATGTTTATGCAATGATATATATATATATATATATATATAAAGAAAAATTGATAACAAGGTAATCCAAGTAGAAGGATAGATTACCTTGTTATCAATTTTCTTTATATATTGTCGGATTACAATCCATTATTTACTTTTATATATATATATATATATATATATATATATATATATATATATATATATACGCATATCCATATTTACTAACCCCTCCACTCGGGTAGGATATGACATAAGGTCAATTTTTTAAGCGGAGTTTAACCGGTTTGAATTCAGAGTTTTCTTTCTCCTAGACTAGTTGCCTCACCAAGGCTGAAGAACCCAGTCTGCCCAACTATTTACCCATAACTGGAGGGAAAATAATTGGATTCATACCTTTCCCAGGGTATTAGTGCTATGTGAAATGCAATCAGCCTCGTCCAGGATTTTGAACTCGTATCGCCGTGTCCATATCCTACGACGATAACCATTACACCACAGGCGCCTGTATATATACATATATCAGTAAAATACAGAGCTCTTCGCACAAAAAAAACACTGCAATATCAGGTTACTTTCCATAAAACAGGCAAAAAAATGTGTCAATACAAGCTCACCTGGAGATCTACCGCATGAAACTTAGAGTCGTCACCTGTTTTATTTTTTATGTTATGCCCCCCCCCCACTCAAACACACACAAGAACACACACATATGCACACACATTCATTTTTTATTCAAAGATAGATAACCTTCCAACTCATAAAATTGCAGCAACATTATCTTCTTCCCAATACTTTAACGCCTACTGTTAAAAACCTGTGTACTAGTCTTGTTCGGCATATATGAATTTGGTGATGACTGAATGCACTAATTCAAAATTTAAGCTTTCTATCTACATTTATTTTAGTTTAAGAATAATTTACTATGGCCCAGTCGGCAGGGGCTGTAGAATACACCGACTGCTTCTCTGCAGAGCTGTAAGACCCCCCCCTAACGAGTGTCCTGGATATGACACTAAACTATCTGATGGTGAGGTTCCAGCAGTGCTGGAGCTTTGGGGAATGCGGAGTACCCCTTCATTGCCATCGCTCCCAGGTCCACTCTGGCCCGGAGTGGTAGCACCTGATAGGGCCCTATCTATGGGTTAAATAGAACTAACAGCATACTTATTCTAAACTGAATTGAGTAAACTGAATAGCTTGAAATAGAAATGTTTTTGAGAATTAAACCGTACTTACACTTAAACTGCCTGCTTATTATGCTTAACTGAATTATTTGAAATAGAACAGTTTTTTGACATTAAAACTGTATTTACACTTAACTGAATTATTACATATAACTGCTTGAATAATTTGAAATGGAAATATTTTTGACAATTAAACTGTGTACTAATGCTAAACTTAACTGTTTTCAATAGAACAGATTATTTACATAAAAATGGATTTGGCATTAAATAACCTACAAAGGTTGATATGCCAAAAAACCACCAAACCAAACCAAACTAAGAATAATTCACTAAATTCTATATCTCATTAATCTATTTGATTTTTTTCACTCTGCTGGATTTCTGATTTTCGATTGATCTCATATCTATCTTTCGATCTTTATTCAAATTTATCGATGAATCTATCTAATTTTTCTCTCACTGTACAGCTTCCTATTAGCTTTGATCTGTTTATTCATCTGAGCTTATCGATAACACACACATACACACACACACACACACACACACACACACATGTTGTATTTTGACCTTCGACCCGGCCAAACTTGCCACTCCAAGGTGATGCACCGGAAGGAAGTGACACATTCCAGTGGCAGTTATGAGAGGAAATCGCGTAGACGGGCTTGGCTGACGAAATGGGACAAGGTAAAAAATCACATGGTACACTCATAGACTGATGCACCGGAAGAGAGTGACCTGTGAACTGCATGACAGTTATTTCGCTTGATGACAATCAAACATGCCATTCCAAAGATTGAGTGGGCGATTGGGTGGGCGTTGAATTATTATATAATTCGGTCAAGACAGGAAGTCAGACAGTTGGGGTTCAGAGAAGTTGCAGATAAGATGTGGTAGGGAAAGCCACTCCCGGCCGAAGGGGCCCTCGGGGCCCCCAATAGTTTTGGAGACCCGTTGGTGACAAGATGTGGTAGAGAAAGCCAGCACTCAGCAGAAAGATGAGCCCCCAGGCCTCCGGTTGAGAATCAGGAGAACGAGAAAGACACAACGCTGATGGCCATAAGAGTGGGGTCAATATATTGCAGTCTTTGTTCGGTCTTCAACTCCCTCTCACACACAAACGTTACAATAATATGAGAGGTACATATTTTTCTAAAGAAGTCTTCGCTCGTCGTTATGATGCTGCATGTATATGTAGATGTATATGCATATGAATATATAACACACACATACACACACACACATATATATATATATATATATATATATATATATATATATATATATATATATATCAGAGAAGCCGTGCTAGCCTGATTAGAATTATAAAGATTTTTTATTGAATTAAAAAATTCAACTTTTTCAATTAAACTGCAAAACACATCAATTTGATTAAGTTTAATTGTAATTTGAAATCATGATATGTTAAAATCGTCCGGAATTATACAATGAAACTTCGAAATTGATTTTTTTTTATTATTATGATTGAGAGTTTTTCCCATCAGCGTTAGCTAACGGTCTTTAACTAGAGTTTAAGTGACAGCAAGTCTCCTCAAGTCTCCTGGACTCTTATCAGTATTCTCAATAATGCAGGAATTTGGATGGTCTCCACTCGTCGTCTTAATTCGAAGTCCTCTAGTCCGTATACCAATCCTTTGGTGACTGTACCAAGAGCACCAATTACAATCGGTATCACCGTCACTTTCATGTTCCACAGGTTTTTCAATTCTTTTGCTAGGTCCAGGTACTTATACTTTTTTCACTTTCAGTTTTACTCTGTGGTCAGCCGGGATATCAAAGTCCACAATTTTGAAAGTTCTTTTTTATCTTTTTTTATACTTTTTTTTTTTTTTGATTATTATAAGGTCGGGTCGTCTGGCTGAGATTAGGTGATCCGTTTGTGTGCCAAAATCTCAGTGGAATTTTTGTGTGCCATTATTATTATTATAATTATTATTATCATAGTGAGTTTTGCTTTTTCTATGCTTGCTTTTTTTTTGTTCTTGATTTTTGTTTTAGATTTTTATTTTTTTTGTTTTTTGTTTGGTCTTTTGTTTTGTTTTGTTTTTTTTTTCGTTTTTTGGGGTTTTTTTGTCTGTCAAGACAAAGAGTTCAAATATAAAAAACACAAAAAAGATAGAAAGCAAAACTAGACAATAAAAGGCGGGAAAGTCTTTTGCGTTATTACCAATCAAAAGCGTTCGTAGTATGAAAGCCTTAAAAGAAAAGAAAAAAAACGGCTCTCAGTTGCTTTTTATCTATTTATCTTTATTTTTAGCCGATAAGCGACCCAACATAATAGTAACGGGTCATTGTTAGTTCTCTCTAAAAGAACTAAAACTTGAAGCCTATCTCAGGTTATTTTGCTTTCTTTTTTTTTTAATGAATTGGGAATCCAATTGTACTATTATGTCTACTTTCAGACCTATATGTTTGGTAAAAAAAAAATGTGAACTCTTTTACTCCACCAAGCTATGGGTTAAATAATACCACGATAGTTCTTCTGGCCGGTTGCTTAGCTTTAACTAACCCACGAAGATTGATATGCCATTAAAGAAACAGTCCAAGCCAAATCAAACCAAACAAAATCAATGTAGATTCGGAAACCTCTCTCTTTTTTTTTTTTTTTTTTTTTTTTTTTGTCCTTCACTCACTACACAAAGTTTTGTTAGGAACAAAACCAAATTTAAAGAGATGGACCATTCTTGAATATTAAATATTCAAAAAAATAACAGCCGGCGATTGTTGATCAGACACGAAAAAGTCCTTTACTTAAGATCGTCTCCTTTCTAGCTGTATGATACAATACGATGGAGAGATGAAGAACTTTTAAGGGTCTATGAACTAATTTCGTTAGCCGCAATAAAGAGACACCCGCTCTCTTTTTGTCATCGCCCCGAAGGGCTCTGCAACCGATTCGACTCTGACCTTAACTGTAACTCAACTCCGTCTTTGCTTCCTAATTTTTGAAAACTCTAATTTTTATATATTCTAAATATATTCAAAGTATATCATTAGTGTGACGTCATCTCACTAAATCATGCCATCACATAATCATGATCATCACAAATGTTCCTAATTTTCATGATGCTTTTATTTAATTCCCATCAAACTTATGACACGACATGAATCCATTTTATTTACATTTGGCCTTCCTGCCTTCCCCAAAAGTTATTTTGACACGAGGTTTCAAACCTGGGCACCCCCCGTACACGTGTTTAACCTTCCCAATTCGACTTACCTTTCCACAGAAAGATTTTAGCTAACTTACAATTTTACAAAATTACATAATAGAATGATTAATATCATCAGTTATCAATAAAATGATCAATGTGATTAATTACCACCCAAATTATTTTACACAAATGCTTAAGAGACTGGGAGAATAAATGATTGTTTAGCTGACTGCTTGATTCTAATGGCATTTCAACGCGTCAGTGGTTAGTGAATTGCTTGCCTTTGTAAGTACATTTATTGTGTAGTTTCTTAAAAAGATTTTTACAGACGCTTATATGATATCAAGTATTCCTATCTAAAACAAATGATTTGCAAACATATATATTTTGGCCATAGAAGGAACCGTAACAGGTACTGCTACTCCTGTTTATAGTGGAACTGGGAGTAATAGCAAAAAAGGAATGCTTCACCCAAACCACCTCTAGATCTCCAGACCTAAAGCCTCACTGACAGATCCAGCTTTGGTGGGGACCCTACTGCTCGCTAAGGGATACAGTCAGTATATTCTTCGTCTAACTGGCTGGGATATAAATATATGTGGCTAAAAATACTCCAACTATATATATATATATATATATATTGTAACAGTGTTGGTTGCCACTAATTCGCTTTGTGGGTTTGTGGCAAACCAAGAGCGATATAATTTGGAGAGTGCTCAATATCTTAAATAGTGATATATATATATATATATATATATATACATCCACGAACAATAATACGCAACTATAACCCCACACACACACACACACAAGCACATATAAAGATTTGTATACAATTCCAACGGTTTTTGACAGTAGTTTTCGATTTTTTCATTTTATTTCTTTATCTGCCTGATGATTGTTGTTTGTAAAACTTCATGAAACCTAAAGTAGTAGAAAAACTTCCATGAAATTAAATATATAAATCTAATATATATATATATATATATATATATATATATATATATATATATATATATATATTGTCATCGACATACAGACTGTTTCATTGTATCACAACTCTTCAGTGTGGCTAGACACGTAGGACGCTTGAAGCTGGGATCGAAACCCGCCCAACTTTACGTTAGACTTAGTGTCAGACCGCTCGGCTAACAAGCGTACCACGTTGGCAAAGGAATTACAGGGTATTATGTAGCATCAGCAGCAGCAGCGCTATTTTTGTTTACATTTTTTTATACCTTACCGGATACCAGAGTGCTCAATTCGTTCGAAGAGCTTTGCATTATGCGAGCGGCAACCGAAAATTCCTTCGCCAGAGTGTTCAACCCTCATGGGGGAGCGTATATATTGTCATCCACAGACAGACTGTTTCATTGTATCACAACACTTCAGTGTATATATATATATATATCGTATGAAGATCAAAATTTTAAACTTTTCCTTTCAAGATGTAAATTAAGATATTTGCCCACATGACTATCTTACATAATCTAATCATAATGTTCAGATTACAAGATTTCTGTCAAGACATCTATTCTCAATATTTTCGCAGCTTTTAGCGAAACCCAGGATTGCGCAAGTTCAGGTAACTCCAGACTATCCACAGCTAGCAACCAACGACATTTTTTCTTGTTTCCTAATTCAAAGATTTGTCTCAAGTGAAAGATTTGAGCTCATAGAAAATATTCACAAACAGAACGCCGTAGTTTCACGCTTTATCAGAATAGAAGTACCAGAGGTGCTTCAACAAACGAAAAACTCGCTGGAATAATACAGTTGTATACCAAGGGAACAATTTTCAACAACAGCAATGTTTTGTTTATGGTTCATTTCTGTCTGGTTGAATAGCGATTCATTTTTTGATAATTTTTAAGCACACCTCGTATAATATGTATGGCTATTGCCACTTCAAGTACCAATTCTATGAAGCGTTTCTAAAAAACGAACATGAAAAAAATAATATATTTCCACAAAACCAGTAAAAAGGATGTGTATACTCTAAAAAAATTACAGGTGAATTTATCTTGAAAATATATTAGCTACCATCTTGCTTATTTACTTTGACGAGAATTCATTGTCGGCTGGTAGAAATATTTTACGACCGTAGCATTGCAAACGGATGCAATCAGAATCGAATAAATCTAATATATATATATATATATATATATATATATATATATATATATATATATATATATAATGATTTTTAAAGTACAAATACAGATAGGAATAAACTTATGCATCCCTGAAAAGTTGTCTACATATATGTCCGTTCTTTTTCCCTAGATACGCAGCGAGGAGTTTTGTTCTTGTTGGTTTGTATTGTTTGGGGTTGTTTTTTGTTTTTTTGGGCTATTTGTTTTTGTTTTGGTTTTATTTTTTGTTTTTGTTTTTTGTTTTTGTTTTTTTTGTTTTGGTTTTTTTTTCAAAAAAAATTGTGTCTAAGTCTTTATGATATATGACTGACATATAAAAAAAAGAAACAAAGAATTAACATAAAAGAAAGAAAGAAAGAAAGAAAGAAAGAAGCAAACAAACAAAATCAAAGTGTTACATCTAAAAAAAACGACAGAAAAAAATAAAAGAATTGACATCGCATAAACGAAAGAAAGAAAGAAAGAAGTAACATTAAGAAAGAAAGGAAGGCGGGAAATGAAAGGAAGAAATAAATAAGTAAGGATTACAACGAAGGAACAATTTTTTAAATATAAAAAATCGAGAAATAAAAAAGACTAAAAATCTAAAAAAAGGTAAAAAAAACAAAAAACAATTAAACAAAAATATTGTTTACGAATGAAAAAATAAAAGAAAGATTTAATTGGTAGCAAATGGAAAATAATGAAGAAAATTACCAAAGAAGGAGGACAAAGCAAAATATGATAAAGAAAAGGAAATTAAAGAAACTATAAGGTAATGAAATAAAATAAAAAATAAACATATAAAAAGTATTAAAAGGGAAGAAAATAGAAAATAACGAAAGGGGTATTTTGAAAGAAAAAAAACTGATAAGAAAGAATTTCTGGAAGGAAATAAAAAAGTTGTGAAAAGTATAAGAGATTTTATAAGAAATAAATTTACAACGAAGCAACTAACTTGACCAAACAACAAAAATAAAAATTGTTTGTTTTGCTTTGTTTTTATTGTTTGTTTTGTTTTGTCTTTTGTTTTGTTTTGTTTTTTTTGTGTTTCTTTTTTCTTTTTGTTTTCGTTTTCTTTTTCTTTTTTTTTTTTTTTTTTCAATTCAATGAAAGAAAACCAAGGGAAAAAATTGGAAGAACCTTGAATCGGTAAAAGAATCGAAGAAAGTCATGAAAACAAACACAAATAAAAGTGTAACATGTCATAAATCTTACTTTTTCAGAAGAACCAAGTTCCTCATGTAATTATTCAATAAATCGTCGTCAGTCAATCAATTTTTTTCTGTTTTTCTTTCACTCTTATATATATATATTTTTTTTTTACCCTTCCCAACATTCCTTTCGCTCAACTCTTATTTACTTCCAGGCCTAATCTTTTTATTCGATTCAAGTTACGCCCTTCTTTCTCCTTACACCACTCTTTCTCTGTCGATACCAGCACGCGAGAATTGGTTTTTATCATATTTTTGCATTAGGCACTTATTTCATTCACATTAATTCCCTTCATCATTTTAACCATACCAAGAAAGCATAGATAGCGATTCAAAGACTGGAAGAAAGAGCGAAGGAGATAGATAGATAGATTGATAGATAGATAGATATGAACAGAATGAGATAGATAGATAGATAGATAGATAGATAGATAGATAGATAGATAGATAGATAGATAGATATTGCAAATTGTTAAATTAACAATTAAGCACATGGCCCGAACGTGTTTAATGCTAGAGTGGGAAGTGAAGGGGTCTTTTGTTCCACCATTTTTTTTTTCTACGCAAATCTTAGCGAACCACAATCATTGACCCTTTCATTCTCACTGTATAGACAATCATTCGTCGCGATTATACCCAACAAAACACCTCAGTTACTCGATGCAAGATACCAAGTCAAAAATATTACCCTAATTAAAAGGATGAAATGGGATAGCTCGATAGATAGGTGAATAGATAAAAAGATCATTTAAGAAAGCTTACTTTAGTTTCTTCGCTTAATGGAATATCAACATTCGTGGATTAGTTAGTGCCAATTGTAGAAGAACAGTCGTGGTTCTTTTCGACCATTTGTTGGGAGATGATTGGGTTCATGCCTTTCTCAAGAGTATTAGTCCGAAAGTGAACGCAATAGTTGGACTGGTGTTCGAACTTATAACGATGCGGCTGTCCAGCACGTTAGCCACTGTGCCACGGAGAATGCCCAATAGATAGTTTGTTTTGGCTTGGTTTGGTTTGCTACAAATATATATATATATATATATATATATATATATATATATATATATATATATATATATATATATATATATATATATACGATTTTTTAGCTAATAATTTGCAGGTAACGTTTTTGAATAAGCCAAAACTAATTTGTTTGCACACAGCTCGATGATTTTAAGTGTTTCTATTTGACACTAATAATTCTATTCAATATTAATTATTTGTTTGCACTATTAAATGGTTTCGAGTATTGCAATTAATTGTTTGTACTCATTGCATTCAAACACAAATATTTCTATTTGATACAGTTAAATGGTTTCAAACATTCTTATCCAATACTAATAGTACCATTTAATAATTATCAATAAAATGGTTTCACGTATATTAAACTATCAAACGGTTCCATTTGATCCATAGATGTAACCGGAACACTCCGGTTTATAGTGGACCTGAGAGTGATTGCAATGAAAGAAAGACAACACATTTCCCAAAGCTCAACGACTGGAGCTTCATTATCAGGGCGTTTGCTGTCACACCAAAACACTCATTGGGGAATATTGTCCTTCTGCATAGATGTAGTTGTTTTCTAAAACCCATAGCAACTGAGCCAGAGAGTTTAGTTTGGTTGAGTTTTATAGCAATTCAACCCTTGTAGGTTATTTAATGCTGTTTATACATTTATATATTGATAATATGATTTGTAAATGAACAGTTTGTAGTTAACATTTTTATCCAGCCAGAGCTCATTTGTTTGCGCACAGTTAGATGTTTTCAAGTATTTCTATGTAATACTAATGGTTCTCTTTGCAGACAGTTAAATGGTTACAAGTATTGCGATGTAACACTAACAATTAAATTTACCATCAGTCATTTGTTTACACACAAAAGGAAATTACTTAACAAGTAATTGATACGCACCAAAAAGCGAGCAGACAAACAGATACCTCACTTGCCATTGACATTCCACAAAATAACTCCACATAATGGGATTATCTTCGTTGAAAGGAAATTTTTGCCTTAATCTTTTTCTTTTTGAAAAATCGTATTAGGGTCATCAAGGAGAGAATGTACATCGTTTCGGGGCCTTCTTCTCAATGGTTTTATTAGCACACCGGCCCCTCTCACTGAATATAAATGTATATATCACTGAGGCCCTGTTAGTTATTTCCTAAGCTTAACTTAGATGTTAATTTAGAAGTGTAACAGCGAAATGTGATTTGGAAAATATCTGTGTGCGTTATGAGAATATTTCGTGAATCTCGTTACACATTCACAATCGAGTGTCAGTTTAATGAACTTCATTCTAAATTGTTCCACGGAATATTTTTCTTTTGTTCCATATCGACATGGAACTATTTTCGATTATTTCTCTGGGGTGTTTTATACATTTGACTCTATTACGCCCTTTGATTCCGATTTGACTCAGAAACTCGTACAGGGTGCCTGCTACGAAATCTCTTGCTCCTATTTCTACAGCTTTCATGGTCACGCTGTACCCTTTCTTTTCCAGCTCTTTTTTAAGATCTTCGTATTTGCTGGTCTTATACTTGTGGCTTTGATCCATCCGGTTTTCGTATCGTATTGATAGTTCAATCCGATGATTTTAAAGTTCGCCCTTGACAAAAGAACAGCGTCTGGTCACAGACTTTATTAGAAATTGTTTTTAGGTAATCTTTATGCCATCCAAGTAGATCGGCAGATACCTCCCGACCTCCACTTGATCCAAAAAGGTTTTGGTCGGGTACGGCTCGATGCTTGATTGATTGCTTAGAGCCAGCGTATGTTCTACTACTCTCTGGAACAAATTTCCGGGTTGAAATAGATGGTTCTGATTTCCTATAATTCTTTATAAATTTGAACAACTCCTCCAATACTCTGTTGTGACTCCAGTTGTATCTCTCATTTCCAAGAGCTGTCTCACAAAAGCTAAGGACATGTTCTTATCTTTGTAGGTTGTCATTACATAGAGGACAGGCAGGATCGCTTTCTTTCTTCCAGTTAAATGGTTAAAGAATTCTTTTTGGCCCAGTTTGGAAGCATTTAATTAAAAAAGTTTATAAATCAATGATAATGAACGTTAACAAGTAAAGAAAAATAAGAAAAATTACTGATAAGTGATATATTTTGTTCATAGAGAAGTCACCATGGAGAACCTAGTCTACTCTCTTGTATCCACAGGGAGTGTATTTTTCTTTTATAATCTGTAGAGAGCTCACTGTACCCTATTTAATACATAGAGAGCTCACTCTACACTATTTTAACCAGAAAGAGCCCACTCTACCCTATTTTTTCAAGAAAGAGCCCACTCTACCCTATTTTAACCAGAAAGAGCCCACTCTACCCTATTTTATCCAGAGAGAGAACCCACTCAACCCAATTTTATGCAGAGAGAGCCCAGTCCACCCTATTTTATCCAGAGAGATGCAATTTACCGTATTCAACTTAATAGTATTGTCTTATGTTAATGTTCACTAACCTACACAATGCGAACTAAGTTTGATTTAGATTAGTCACAAGGTATTTTGTAACTGCTCTGTGATTCGAGCTTGAAACCATTACACAAAGATGCTACAAAATGGCAGCTGTATGGCTATTTACCTTCCATCGCACTAGCCATCCACGTAAGATGGACAGGATATTTTGAGCACTGCTGGAGAAGTAAAGACGAATTCATAAACGATGTTTTCCCACGGACTCCTTCGCATGGACACATCAGCATTGATCTACCATTAAAATCTTATATTCATCCGCTCTGTGTGGACACTGTATGTCGTCGAGTGGATTTACTAAAAGTGATGGCTGATAGGGATGAATGGTGAGAGAAACTCAAAGGATTCCTTGTTCGCCTTACTTGAGTGATTTATGAGAGGGGAAATAAGTGGTCGTATAGCAGCTGCTTTCGAGTGATGCTTCTAGGTTTTGTTCAAAAACAGTCCACAGAATACAGGTATTGTTCTGATATAGCTTTTTCTCCGACTATTTTGCAAAAGTGAAAGTGGTTCATCTATACAATAGTACTGACACGGCTACAACTTGGAAGATTTCCACTTTTATTTTAACAGACAGGTCAGATTTCCATGTGGTCTATAAACTGTAATTAGTAGTCCATATCTTATCTAATATGCCTTTGTGAACATCATTTTTAGAAGATGGGATATTGCTACCAAAGTTTGTGGACTGGTCAACTAATTTCAGAGATTTAGTATTTAATGAATAGATAACACCTTGAACTTAGTTTTATCAGAGTTTACATAGCCTCTTGCTGCCTCCTCTGAGTTACATTAGATAATATATATATATATATATATATATATATATATATTTATATATATAGTAATATCGAATCAGCGTTCAAAGACAGTGTGTGTGGATTATTCATGTAGAGAATATATGAGGAGTACCATATAAATCTATGAGTGCTCGATGTATGGCTATTGTAACATATCTTTTTCCTCTCAGGTATATATAACAAAATACACATATAGAGTGTATATAGTGGAATCAGAAGGAAACTTATATATATATATATATATATATATATATATATATATATATCATCATCATCATCATCATGACGTGCGGCTAGCACGGATATCCCTGACCCTCTCTCTCCACGTCTCCCTATCATTCATCGCCTTCGGCAGGTCTTCGGGGTTACATCCCGTATCATCACATAGCTGCTGTATGAATGTTCGAGCTGGTCGTCCTGCTTTTGATTGGCCATATGCGGGGGTCCACAGGAGCACATCACTTACGATCTCGTCTTTGCTTCTCCAGCAGTGTCCGGCATGTCTGGTTCGTCTAGCGTGTATAGTTTTCGTGATAGGTGGTAGGTGGCCGTACAGTTTGCGCCGTGTGTAGTGTTGCTGCCAGGACCTGTTCAATATTGCTCGCAACATTCTTGTATAATTGCCGTCGAGCTTCTTCTCCAGCCGTTTAGTCAGCGTCCAAGTAGTGCATCCATACAGCAGTATCGACACGACCGCCGCCTGGAAGAAACTGCGTTTCATTTTATCGGTCAGGTTTGATTTCCATATGATCGAAAGTCTGTCGATAGCTGTCCATGCCTTCGTTAGCCGTGTGTCGATGTCTTTTTCGGTTGATGAGACGCTGCTTCCTAGGTGGTATTTGTCGCTGCCTCCCACCAGACACGACTTGACACAAGGTCAAAAGCCCGAAGGCCGATTAAAGTGGGGATAAAGGGGAGGGGAGGTCGGGAACGAGCCGAGACTCGAACCCTGCTTGTCTGTGCTGCTCATCGGCTCACTTAGTGCAATGTGAGCCTGATGAGGCAAGCAGTTTCACGAACCCAAATGTGGGTCCGGGCACGTATGCCAGTTTGCGGCTTAAACTATACGCATGGTCTAGTGCCGTACAAGGGGGACAAAGGAGACAAAAATGCAGCTCGCCCACCCGAAGGTAGCCTAGTCGAAACTAGGTGCCTAATTAAAGGCCCCAAGTCTGCCATTGTTCCTGTGAATTTGTCAACCAGTTTCAGGGAGGTTATATATTACAAGAGTTCATGGTTGTCACTATATTACTTGGTGGGCTCGTGGGTTAATTTGTAGAGTGCTCAATATGTTATTGTATAACATAATAATAACATAATATTGTATAATATAATAATAAATAAATACATATTGTTTTTATATATATTTAATAACATAGATACTTATCTGCAACCACTGGTTTCATGACGTCTTTACACGAGACGGAATAAGACCAGTTGTCGCAGATAAGTTCCATGCTATTAAATGTATATAAACTAATATATATTTATTAATTGATATATATATATATATATATATATATATATATATATATATATATATATATATATATATAAGGTTGGGCTGAAAAGTATATATGATGTCATGTCTGCTGTTAATGACTGTTTTGATTAATAGAATTCAAGTACTGCAACACTGTCGGAGGCACAATTCCACGAGAGTATCTTGATTAGCCTATGAACTTTTCAGCCTACCCTTGCATACACACACACACACACACACACACACACACACACACACACACACACACACACACACACACTCCCGCGCATGTGCGCACACACACCGAGTGTCATGTTGATAGTTAATATTTAGCTTAAGCAGTTGTGTTTGAAGTGCTATATCACCTGCGTAGTCTGAATTAAAATACTTTCAGATGGATATCATCTGCTACTTTCTATGAAACATGAACCTACAAAAACCAATTTAGATCAGCTTTTAACTTAATCTTTTGACGTAATAAATAAATAAAGTCGTTTGTTTAAAACATTCACTTGAGTTGAAATTTGAACTTATTACGAGAATCCCAAACGAAGAAAAACGGGTTCAAAATTCAGGCCAATTTCCTACAAAATAGTCTAGCAAGAATCAGCAGATAAAAGATTTCTTTAGTGAGATTCATTTTATTGCGAATTTTGGGGATCTAGACCGAGTTTTACTACACGGGGCCACAGTTAGTAATTAGTTCGGAACTCAAAAGATAGTTTCAAATATCGATCAGGAAGTTTTATATTGAATAGAAACGTTCTTCCTTCCTCAAAATAGTAAATGTCTTGTCGGGGGGGGGGCTTAAAATACGCTAATTGCATCCCCTACAAAAGGATCAGATTCTCTTTACAAAAGGCCGTCCTAGGTATGAGACTAAACAGTATCTGTTGAGTGTAGAGTACCCTTACGTTGCCATTACTCCCATGTCGACTTAGACCCAGAGTGATAGTCCCTTCAGAGTCCCATTTATGGGTCAAATAGATCTGCTTCACAAAAATTTAAGTGTTAATATACAAAGAACGCAATTCCCTAACCTCTATGCATAAAATCCCCCAAATCAGTTGACGTACCGTTAAAACCAATCACGTATTCAAATCACACATAAATTCAAGGATATATATATATATATATATATATATATATATATATATATATATATATATATATATATATATATATATATATCATCTGAAATGTTTTTAACGAAGAAATGACTGAGAAAAATGAAAGCGATAAAACAAAAAAGATTTATTTCAAAGAATGTAACGTCAAAAGATAGAAAATAAAGTGATTTATGTGTATGGTGGATTTCAAAAATGTATGTATATATGTTATAGTTCCTAACAAAATCAAAATATGGCAACATTGAATTATATATATTCCCCTCTTCTTTCTCTCTCTCTCTCTGTCTCTCTCTCTCTCTCTCCATATGTTCTCATCGGCCACTGCTATTAGCTGATCCTCGAGACGGCACCTAGTATCAACAGTGAGCTATGGATCAAATAGAACTGTTAAAATATTGTTCGAATTCGACCGGAATACTTTATGTCATATAAACCTTAAGAAACAATTGCGCAGAAATATAAATATGAACGTATTATGAAAGCGCTTCCTTCACTTCAGGGCATAAAATAACCATAGATAGATAGATAGATAGATATGAATAGTCAATGAAAGAAAGTAGAAAGAAAGAAGAAAAGAAAGACAGAAAAATAAGAAAGGAAGTAAAAAGAAAAAAAAATGATATTAACAGACTGATAGATAGATAGATAGATAGATAGATAGATAGATATGAATTTTAAGTGCATTAAACACAACGGACATGGAAGAAATTATTTACTTTCATATTTTTAAGCATAAAAAGAAAAAAAAACAATGAACAAAAAGAACAAACAACAACAAAAAATCAAATCAGTATAGAAAAAAAAAAACAGAAAAGAATCCAAAAAAGAAAAGAAAAAAAAAGCAAATCAGTAAGAATGGATCAAGTGAAAGAGAAATAAACGAAAATATTTTATGAAAGAAAGACAGACCAAAAAGAAAATGTCGACCAAACGATGAATACAAAGAGGATTTGAATGAAATACAAACATGGAGTAGAGAATGAAAGAAATCAATCAATAATACACAAAATATAAGCCGAGAAGGTCAGGCAAACAAACTCTTTTACTCAATTTTTTTTTATCGATTAATGCATTAACGAAGTTAATGTTTTGTATTTAGTGTCTTTTAGAAGATGCGATGTGTCGTCCGCCATTTTAGAACATCTTGAGGTTGGATATTTACTTTACTTTTTACAAACGTCTTCATGAGAGTTTCTCTAATAAATAAGTAATAAGAAAGCGAGTACATTTCGTTGTGCCTATCTGCAGCCTTGCACAGGATTAATTCTTGGATTTTCATGTACTGTTTCAATAATTTTTATCAAGCAAATTCATGTCAGATGAATGTTCTATAAGTTGGCTTTGGTGGCATTTTTGCTGTAACAGTTGAAAACAGAGATCCTTTAAGAAGAACAATGTTTCTGTGAGACATAAACATCTAATCTTTCAATAAATAATGAAATCTTAGTGTCTATCGAATAAAATGTATTCTCGCCCAACTTTTCTCCTTCTATCTGCCAATTTATCTATTTATTTATCTCTCTGTTTAGATCGATCTATCTATCTATTTATCTATCTAGATAAGATAGATAGATAGACAGATAGTGCTTGAGTAATTCTTTTTGGAGAAATATTGCGTATGTATTTGTATTGAAGTGTCTTTTACTAATATCTATGTATCAATTTAAACATTTAAATTTTTTCTTGAAAAATCTCTCTCTGTCTCTCTCTCTCTCTCTCTCTCTCTCTCTCTCTCTCTCTCTCTCTTCGCATAGATGGAGAGATAAGCATTGTGTAATTCTTCATGGGTTAATATCTATATATATTTGTCCATCTCTCAATACATTAGTTATCGATGTGATATGTGGATTCACTGAGTTGATTTATGCGTAAATCGTTGGGCAAACCGGGTTCTTTAGTCCTGGCGAAGCCAAAATTCTGGGAAAATTAAAATCAGGAGTAGTCCACGTAAAAATTGACCGCGTGTCACATTCTGCTAACTGAGAAGTTGCGAAGATTCGTGGTTAACAGAACTAATCTTGTTAATTGTCAATGAACCTGTCATAGATAGATAGATAGATAGAAAGATAGATAGATATAATTGTGAAATTTTCCGCGTCTGGCTCTTCTCTTTATGAAGACAACTACAAAGAGATTTTCTAAAATTACATTCACTTCGACGCTTATTAATTTCTTATCAAAAAGAAATAAAAAAGAAACTAACAGGTGGGATTTTGAAATTGATTTCAAGTCGAGGACAGTGGCGGGAAATAGTGCAGACGGAAGCCGATTTCCTGCGACATTTTTTTCGGACACGTTCGCGCACCTCCGTTCACCTCCAACATCACTTCCGGAGATTTAGTCTGACTTTATTTATTTGATTATTTTATGATATTTGTTCTTTTGTGCAGTTCGAATTTTTATGGAACTGTTCAGTAAGTTACTTGCCACAATGAAAATCTTTGCTGTATTCTTGTTTTGTTTTGTTGGGGATTTTGTTTGCTTTTTGAATATATTTTTTATTATGTGTTTAAAAGAAGAATCTTTAAAAACGTAAAGAAAATCATTATAAGGCGTGTGCAAATGTGTATGTATGGGTAAGTTTAAAACGGCTAGTGAATAGATAGATAGATAGATAGATAGATAGATAGATAGATAGATAGATAGATAGATTAAAAATACAGTAATCAATAAAGATATGAGCATTGCCCTGTCGGCTGGGGCTATAGAATACACCGACTGCTTCTCTGCAGAGGGTAAGACCCACCCGCAACAAGTGTCCTGTTTATGACGCTAAACAATCAGATGGTGAGGTTCCAGTAATGCTGGAGCTTTGGGGAATGCGGAGTATCTCTTCATTTCCATCGCTCCCAGGTCCACTCGGGCCCGGAGTGGTAATACCTGATAAAGGTCCTATCTATGGGTTAAATAGAATTAACCCGTTGTTTGAGTTTACTGGTTTTGGCATTTAAACTGCATATTTATGCTAAATTGGGTTGTTTAGAATAGAACTGTTTTAACATTTAAACTGCGTACTTACGCCGAACGGAATTGCTCGGAAAAAAAAACTCTTTTGACCTCTAAACAGTGTACTTATGCTAAACTGAATTATCTGAAATAAAACTGTTTTGACATTAACTCTGTGTATTGCGCTGAGTCGATTGGGGCTGTAGAATACACCGATTGTACATCTGCAGAGGGGTAAGACCCATTCCCAACGAGTGTCCTGGATATGACACTAAACAATCTGATGGTGAGATTCCTACGATGGCAGGGCTTTGAGGAATGCAGAACACCCCTGTATTGCCATTGCTGCCTGGTCCACTTTGGCCCGGAATGGTAGCACCTGTTTGGGTTCTATCTATGGGTTAAATAGAACTAAACTGCATATTTATGCTAAACTGAATTGTACTATATAGAACTATTTTGACATTTACCTGTGTGTAAAGAAAATCTATTCTTATACTAAACTGAATTGTTTGAATTAGAACTGTTTGACTAAACTGAATAGCTTGAAATAGAAATGTTTTTGACAATTTAACTGTGTACTCATGCTAAACTGAATTGTTTGAAATAGAACTTACCATTTATATAAAAATGGATTTGGCGTTAAATGACCTACAAAGGTTGATATACCATAAAACCCAACCAACCAACCAAAGAGCAGACGAAAATCGATAGATATCTGTAGAATTATATCGATGTACATTCTGAGATAGCAAGTTAGGAGTAGAATTGGAATTTACTTATGAACATAGATAGATAGATAGATATGGTTTGTGAATTTCTCTATGGAACAACTTAGCTCTACATCTGCCAATTGAAGTGTCTTTTCTTATATCTATCAACTGATTTGCACAATTGAATCTCTCTCTTTTTCTCCTCCTCCCCTCTCTCTCTCTCTCTCTCTCTCACCCACACCAACCCTACTTACATGGACTCTCTCTATAGATAGATAGATAGATAGGAAGAGACTGAGATAGATAGATAGATAGATAGATAGATAGATAGGAAGAGACTGAGATAGATAGATAGATAGATATGGTTTGTGAAATTCGCTATATTTGCCCACTGAAGCGTCTTTTTCTTATATCTATCAATTTGCTCTCTTAAATCCCTCTCTCCCCCTCTCTCAATGTATATCTCTCTCTTTTTCTATTTCTATTTCTCTTTCGTTCTCTCTCTCTCTCTCTCTCTCTCACACACACACACACACGGACTCTCTCCACAAATAGATACATAGATAGATATGAAAAAATTGTCAGTAATATAGACATGAACAATTTGATAGATATCTGAAGAATCAGACAATAAGGATTAAGAGATGGCTACTAATAATGACATATCAACCATCATGGGTTATTTAATGCCAAATCCATCCTCGCTGAAGAATCGTAATGGTACTAGTGTAATATACAGGTCCAAAAATACGACCAAGATATGAATATGTGAAGTAGACATATTCATACAGATACGGAAAACGTTCACAAATGTTCATAAATGTTCATAATGTTCATACGCGTATAGGAATCCGAAAACAGTCGAAATTGGTTCAGGTACGAAACTTTTATTTACCTTTTTGAGTTTAAGGTTTTTCGACATGAGAAGAGAGAGATAATTTCTTCAACAAACGCGCGACACATTTCGTAGACCCCAACTAAAAATTCGACTACCTTCCTCTAGACTCGAATCTCAACTAACTGTTTTTTTTTTTCAAATTCCCAAATCCTCAGTGCTTTGTAACGTTACGCCCTCACCCCCACACGCATTCATCCTCTTCTCGAACCTTTTCTTCTTGGGCGGCCGGTGATCAACTAGTGGCTGAGGGGGTAACGCACATTTCTTTACCGCTACACAAGAATACGATCGAGGGAGACAGGAGAAAATAAAACAGACGAACAAACACGAACAAAGCTTGGGGTTAACCAAGAGCAGAAGGAGGTATTGCAACACTACATGCATGAGCGGACTATCGCTAGCGTGGGTTACTAGCGAAAATTCCACAAGCAACTTGAATGCAGACATCTTGAGTCGATCTTCTTCACCGTGGCTGGACCCTCTCTTCTCTGCTACTGTCTCCGGAGTCCGGTGTTGACTGCCCCTGTCCGTGGATCCACGCCAACTCTTCTCTGCTGACTCGCCTCTCTGCTGTCCAGTCGCCAACTGCCTGCCAGCCCTGCCATTTCCTATCTGGGGTTTTTATTGTGATATCTCTGATTGTCACATCTGCCCCGTGCACGCGCGTGAATACCTGCACTCAATGTGTGCACCTAACTAACCCATGCCGAAAGGTTCTCAGCCTAACTAAACCGAAAGGCAAGATATATAAAACGAAAATTGATAATATAAAAAAAATCCCTCCGCAATTATATTACACTAGTTAACCCATAGTTAGTGCGACTAAGTTTCGAAGTCGGTACTCCAATGTTCCAGTCCAGCATGTTATTTTTCAACCAATAGATAAATAGGAACAGAATGAAATATATAGACAAATAGATCTTTTGTAAATATCTACAAAACAATATCTATTTTTTACTAATATCTACTGGTCTAATTATTTGCCCATTTAAATTTCTTCTTTGGCTGCTTCTCTCTCTCTCTCTCTCTCTCTCTCTCTATCTATCTATCTATCTATCTATCTATATATATATATATATATATATATATATATATATATATATATATATTACTAACCTACTATCTACCAGCATTCACGGTTACCAGAAAAAAAAAGAAAAAAAACCACCAGGAACAAGAGATAAAAATATCTCGAATCACCGCCCGGAGGAAAAAGAAAAAATATCATAGGACAAAAAGAAAGAAAAGGCCAACCCCGTCACACCAGTTGAAAAAAATCAAGAGATATGCAGTCAGTTGGTCAAAAGAAAAATAAAACCCACCGTAAACGCTGCAATACTACAATTACAAGAGTGCTCAACACGAGTGGAGCCAATTACAAAATTAACTTAAATCGCGAGTCGGAATTCTCCTACTAAAGTTTCACCTTAACGGATCATCAGGGAGTCTCATACCGACCAATGATAAAGGAGAAAACGACGTTTTTTTATATTCACCAACAACCTACCTAGCTTAAAATTTACATAACTAAAGAAACAAATAAAGTGAACAAAAAACCTTATTTTATTAAAAAAAGTTTTGTTTTTTTTTAAACTCAGGTATAAATACTCAGAAACCTATCTCTAATTATAAAGCAACCACCCCCTTTTGTGCTTACAACTATTCAAAACCTCCGACCTTTGGTTTAACATATCCCTACATTTACAAGACGCTCTGGGTGTATATGCATATATGTATATATATATATATATATATATACATATGCATATACACCCATAGACAGGTTTTTTGGCTGATGGATCGATAGATTGATCAACATATATATATATATATATATATATATGATAGAAATACATCTGTTCGACTGATTAGATAGATAGATAGATAGATAGAGTTACTGTTTTTTTTACCAATATCTATTAATTTGCCCATTTAAATTTCTTCTCTTCCTGCTTTTATCTCTCTCTCTCTATCTATCTATCTATCTATCTATTTATCTCTTTCCCTCTCTCTCTCTATATATATACCCATAGATAGATAGGCCTTTCGGTCAATAGGTAGATCGATAGATTGATCTGCAATGTTGAATTTGTATTACAAATGCTTCTTTTACTGTTTTTCTCTTCCTCTCTCTCACTCTGTCTCTGTCTGTCTGTCTGTCTGTCTGTCTGTCTCTCTCTCTCTCTCTCTCTCTCTCTCTCTCACACACACACACACTATATATATATATATATATAGTTATTTGCTTTTTTATACAGATAGATAGATAGATAGATAGATAGATAGATAGAATTTTTATTATAAATGCCAAGTTTGTACAGAGAATGAATGCAAAAGTTTTATCAATGGTTAAAAAACTGCGATTGCTCTCAATCACAAGCAGGTGCTCATTTTGTAAATGAATAGGCAATGCAAGATTGTAAGATAAAAGTATAGTTTTCAATTTTTCGCACTTATTTGTCGATTCTTCTTGCTAAGTTTTGATCGCAGTTTCTTATTTTCTATTTCAAGACTTTTTTTTTTTTGTCGTTAACGTTTTGTTGTGGGAAATTTAATTTTATTTGTCTTTCTTTTGCTTATACGCAAAAAAGTTTTCTTTTTTTTCTTTTCTTTTTTTAACTCAATAAAAATATGAATCTTTTCTGTTCTTTTATCATTATATTTATTCATTTTTATTAGTTATTTTTTTTTTATTTTTGATAAAGTTTCTTGAACAATGAATTAAGATTTGTCTGAGAATGTTCCGCGTGTTTAGCCAGATGAAATGTAGACAGTTAATTCATTCTTCAATTCGTTTTGGTAACTTTTTCTTTTTCTTTTTTTTTTTTTTTTTCTTTTTTTTTCGGAGCAGACAGATTATGGCATTAAATGTTTCATTCAAAGAACAAACAGACAACAGAATAATTCGTCCATTCTTTTATTTCCTTAATAAAAAGAAATAACAGCACGAAATATAGAGCAAACTCCTATTATATGCACGCGTAAACCAGACGTTTCGCTTCGGTATAAGGTTTAGCAAGCTAGTCTAGTAGTATACAGGGTTTGACAGAAATACCTTCCACGTTTTAAACTGTTGCCTGTGACGTGCAAGTGAGTTTAGGCAAGTTATAATGGTAGCTCCATCAAACTAATTTGTTTTTCTGTTTGGGTTTTACGGTATATCAACCTTTATAGGTTATTTAATGCCAAATACATTTTTATACAAATAAACTGTTCTGTTTCAAACAATTCAGTTTAGAATAAGTAAGTTGGGCACCGTAGTCGAGGGTAACCCCAAGGCTCTTTTTTCAATAGCTACTACACCGAAGTGTAAGGGAAGGCGCTACTCCTTTGCCTGGATTGCTGCACTTTACCCTGGATACGTACCTTATAATGCTGATTGGTAAACAAGGTAACATCGAGTACCATTTTTGAGTGTTTGGTATGACTTGATCTGGGATTGAACCCCGGTCTACAAGGCTATTCGCAAACACTCAAACCTCAAGACCCATGAGCCGGTCTTAACATAAGTACACAGTTTAATTGTGAAAAACATTTCTATTTCAAGCTATTCAGTTTAGTCAAACAGTTCTAATTCAAACAATTCCATTTACTAATAGTATAGTTTTTGTTTACACACAGTTAAATGTCAAAAAAGTTCCATTTCAATCTATTCAGTTTGGCATAAGTATCCAGTTTAGTTCTATTTGACCCATAGATAGGTCCCTATCAGGTGATACCCCTCCGGGCCAGAATGGATCTGGAACCGATGGCAACGAAGGGGTACTTTGCATTCCCTAAAGCTCTAGCATTATTGGAAACTTACCATCAGATTGTTTAGTATCATATTCAGAACATTCGTTAGGGAGGGGTCTTACCCATCAGTAGAAATCTAACTAATATTTTCCCGTATTTTTTTTTTTTTTTTTTTAGATACGATCATGTCTTTGACTCATGGGTTGTCTGTTGAAACGTTTTTAAGACTGGCGAATCTGTAATCACAACTCAGAGAGTTTTTCGTGCTCTTTTCATGCTCCGTTGGGATGATGCTGTTCTGAATAGAATTTTCAACCCATAGCAGTATCGAGTTTCTATCCGGAAAAGCATCATTCCGATGTAACATGAAATGAGCACCAAAATTTCACTGAATAGCAATTACTGATTCATAAGTTTTCAGCAGCAAAACATACGATGTGCTCACGTCAAACTATAATCATCACTGACCATATCTGAGAAAAAATATGTTTAGACATTTGCTAGATGAGCTACCATCACCAATTGCCTAAATTCTCTTGCACCACACTGGTGACAGTTTAGAATGAAGTACTTATTTCTGCTCGACCCAGTATTACAATTATTTAGTGTATTTAATTTGCACTGAACACCATAAACTTTTTTTTCGTGGGGAGTTCCAGACTCAGTTACATAAATATAATCATGCATATTTTTGTGTGGATGTCAACGAAACTTACGTCCTCGTGGTGAAACGGTTAAAGCGAAGGACTGCGGAATCGTAGTTAGCGAGTTCGAACACCGGTTGCGCAATTGCGTTCACTTTTGGATAAATACCCGTGGGAAAGATATGAACCCCCCCCCTCATCTCCCTAGCTATGGGTTAAATAATACCACTACTGTTCTTTTAGAAGGTTAGATTTGGCGTTAACATACCCAAGAAGGTTGATATACCATTAAACAAATAGACACGGCGACACTAGACATAGCCCAGGGGAAAAGTATGAATCCAATTATTCTCCCTCCATATATGGATGAATACTGCAGAGGGGTAGCTAAATAACTACTAAACTTTGCTGCGAATAACACAAGGCAAAATAAAAGGAAACTAGACACAATTGCAGTAATTGAATTTAACGGCATCTCAGCCCATCTAGGGTTATTTTATGCCTTGAATTGAGAGAATTGTGCTTATTGTATATTCATGTAAACAATTATGACATCATATTTTTGTGATGTTAACATACGCCTAGCAACGGCGTGGACTTCTATCGATAGGTTATCGATCATATGGAAGTCTGATCTATCTGATGAATTACTACGGGAAATCTTTCAATCTATTGCTATGGCAGTACTTCTATTTAGATGCACCACCTGGACACGAACAAAACGTATCAAGAAAAAGCCTGATGGGAACTAGAAGCAACAACCCCATAAAACAGAAGCTATACTGCCACTAATCCTTCATCTCAAAAACCCTCCAAGTAAGACGAACAAGACATGCTGGAAATTGCTGCAGAAGCAAGGACGAATTCATAGGAGACATTCTTCTATGAACCCCTATACATGGACTTGCTAGTATTAGCCGGCCAGAAAGAACCTATGTATATCAGCTCTATGTGGACTCTTGATATAGTTTGGAAGACCTGGTTCGAGCTGTGGACGATAGGGACGGATAGGGAGAGAGTCAAGAAATCCACGCTGTCAACACGAGTAGATGATGATGATGATATATTTTGTGCAGTTGCTTATTAAGAGTTTTTTTTTTGTTTTGTTTTTGTCTTTCCTTTTTTTTTTTTGTACTTTTTTTAATTTTGTTTTGTTTTGTTTTTGCACAGTGTCCAATACGAACAATGTTTCTGTTTCCCATCAGGCTAATGTTATATCTCCCCTCCGGCTACGGGTAAATAATAGTGCAGACTAGATTCTTAAGCCTTGATTAGCCAACCAGTCTAGGAGAAAAGACATTCTGAATTCAAACCATTTTTAAACCTTATTTTTTGCTAACCTAGAAACACATTCTGTACGTAGGAGTAGAGTTGGGTAAATGCATTTTCTTGATCATCTATCCTAATTTCTATCTGAGACAGACACCTTCATATCTCATATATATTCGTTCTACAGTCGAGATTATATTTAAATGTCTACGCTTATGGTGTTTCGAGAGCAAAAGGAGTCACGTAGCTATAACCAATGAAATAATTCCTGAACCGTCTTCACATTTATAATCTAAGACATTGCTCCGTATTTACACAGGGTCATTTGTTAGGATATTTAAGGATAGAATAGTTTCTGAACAAATTCTCTCAGGAGACAGATTGTAAGTTACATGGCACCAAAAATAGAGAAGTAGGCAGTACTTAGATTCTCTGCAAGTTTGATGGCACTGGCTGTGTATATATTTACCCAAGATCAACCATTCAAATAAAACTGATTTCATTTAAATTAATTCTTTTTTTCATTCTATCTTTTTTAAATGATTTCCTTTTCAAAATCTTAGCTAAGTCGGCTGGGGCTGTAGAATATACTGACTGCGTCTCTGCAGAGGAGTAAGCCCCACCCACCAACGAGTTTTCTGAATATATAACATTAAAAAATTTAAAGGTGAGGCTCCAGTAATGCCTGAGCTTTGGGCAATGCGGAGTATCCCTTCGTTACCATCGCTCCCAGAATAAGGTCCTATCTATGGGTCAAATAGAACTGTTTGACATTTAAACTGAATGCAAACTAATGACTTATGCTTAATTAAATTGCAGAAATATAATAATTTGATTATTTAACTGTGTGTAAAGAAATGACTGATGTTTAATTGAATTGTTAGTGATACATAGCAATACTTTGAACCATTTAAATTTGTTAACTTAGGCTAAATTGATTTGATAGAAATAGAATAGTTTGACCATTTAACTCTCTGTATCTACAAAATGTGTTTACAATTTATATATTAAATACATGTGTAAAAACAGGATTTAGCATTAAACAAACAACAATGCTTGATATGCTATAAAACCAAACCAAATAAGACCAATTGCTATGACCCCTAACATGGTCCTCTAGAAGCACAGTTTGAAAATCATTAAGCCGGAAGATCGTCGAGGTTTTATATTAGTTCTTCAAACCATAAATGTATAATGAGTTAATACTAAGAACTTAATAATAAACGGGGAGGGAAATTTTGGCAAAAAGCATGAGTTAATCTGGACACGGACGAATATTAAAATAACATCTTACCTCGGTAACGATTCCGGAAGTAGCCTGGCGAAACCGGATGAGGTAAAGATGGTATTATATAGCAGAGGAGTGTGGAATGCCCAGTTTTCATTGGCTGTTTACTAAAAGACAGATGTCTATAAGATGTCTATAATTATTTTTTTTCTTTGCTTTGGTAGAGGCACGAGCGTAGCACGTCGCGATCACGGAGGCGGCTTGGATCTTCCAGAGTCATGCCGGGGTTACTGTCGGAGCCGATATGATGCAGAAATAACCCGAAATCGGCAATTAAGACAGCGCATCACTGAAGACCTCCCTGATGCATCTAAGATGTATGATTGAAATGTTCAAAGAATCTCAAGAACAAAAAGAAACCAGTAGTTTCCTGTCTTTTCTCGGTGTCTCATGAAATAGTTCCTGCTGAATTATATTCTGTCATAACTTTATATACGAAAAGTAGATGAGCATCAATGAGAAGAATGGTTGATTGATTTTAACGGCTTGTTAACTAATCTATGCCTAGAGGTTAGAGAATCGCGTTTATTGTACATTTATTCTAACGTTTTTGTTTAGTTACTTATTAATAAGAGTTGTTTTTTTGTTTTGTTTTGTTTTTTGTACACTGTTATATATCAAGAATTCCAATCTAATACAAATAATTTTCACACAGTTATCTATTTCAAGTATTCTAATCTTATACAAATAATTTTCGCATAACCGTATGGTTTCAAATATTCCTATCTAATACTAATAATTATTTAGGTTCAAGTAATTATTTATATTCAATTATTTGCTTTAACTTTAATCGCTTCATTAAAGTCTATGTGGTGCAACCATGCAATAGTATTGACACGGGTACTGCTTAGAAGATTTCCTGTTTTATTTTATCAAAGACTCAAGATTTCTATGTTATTATTTCTATTCGGTAATAGATATTGGTTTACGCTCAATTATATGGTTTCAAATAACTAATGTTAATCCTTAGTAATTATAACCGCAATAATTATACATTCAAGTAACTATTCTTAATACAAATAATCTACAGTTATTTGACGTTAAATATTTCAATCTAATACAATTAATTTGCATACAGTTGTATTGTTTCATGTATTCATATCGAATACAAACCATTCTATCGTTTCAAGTGATTATTTCTATCTAACAATAGATATTTTTGTGCAGTTAAATAGCTTCAAGTCACTAATAATTTTAATAAAGGTTATAGCTTAAAGTAACTACTTTGTATACAAATAATTTAGAGTTTTGTGCCATTTAATATTCCTGTATAAAACAGGGTGCGGAAGCAAAATATGGAATATTCTAGTATAATGATAAACGCCTTTATCATAAAGCAAGATTAATGTTGATTTTAAAAGATAAACACCAAAATAAGAAGATAGACACTAAACTGTGTATTTACTCGATATAGCAGTCATTCATTTCAATTATTATATCAACACGCCTTCGAAACAATGTGCATGCCTTCAAAAAAATCTTCAGACATTTTTCTTTCATTTCTCCTCAATTGCAGACTAAAGTGAACCAATATATGGATGGGAAGTTGCATTTGTTTTGTTTTCTAAAACGCTCCATACAGCGTAATCAAGAGAGTTAAAGGTCTGCGCTTGATCGAGACCAAAAAGAAACTTTTATGGCGTTAAGCAAATCATAGGTTCTTTATCGTTTCTTTTCTTGTTCCCTCATATTGGGCTGAATTATAATGAAAACGTGCTGAGACAATTGAAAAGGAAAATTGAGATTTTTGCGTTTTTGTCAAAAATTGGCCTAATCGGGCTAAAATATTTTAAAAAAGTTATTCCATATTTTGCTTCCACACCCTGTACAAATAATTTTCAAACACACACACACCCACAATATATATATATATATATATATCATATTTGCCAACCCCTCCTCTCGGTAAGGATATGACACAAGGTCAATTTTTAAGCGGAGTTTAACAGGTTTGAATTCAGACTTTTCCTTCTCCTAGACTAGTTGCCTCACCAAAGCTG
The DNA here is from genome assembly GCA_963585895.1 of Sepioteuthis lessoniana. NCBI lineage: Eukaryota > Metazoa > Mollusca > Cephalopoda > Myopsida > Loliginidae > Sepioteuthis > Sepioteuthis lessoniana. Next base: position 111,377,768 of record OY757906.1, read on the forward strand.
AAGATCCCAGTCTGCCCGACTATTTACTCATAGCTGGAGGAAAAATAATTGGATTCATACCTTTCCCAAGGTTATTAGTGCTATGTGGAATGCAATTAGTGACGGTCAGGATTTGAACTCGTGTCGTCGTGTCCATTTCCTACGACGGTAACTATTACACCATAGGAACCTCAAACATATCTATTTGACCTATAGATGGAACCTCAATAGGTACTACCATTCTGGGCTATAGTGGCAAGAATCGTTACTCCTCATTCTCTAAAACTCCAACACTGGAGTCTAATCTGATGCAAATTAGTATCATACTCTGTTAGGGAGGGAGTCTTACCCCTCTTCGGGTTGCCCAGTCGGCTATGGCTGTAGAATACACCGATTGCACCTCTGCAGAGAAGTAAAACCCCACCAATGAGTGTCCTAGATATGCCACTAAACAATCTGATGGTGAGGTTCCAGTAATGCTGGGACTTTGGGGAATGTGGAGCACCCCTTCATTGCCATTTATTCCAGGTCCACTCTGGCCCGGCGTGGTATCACTTGATAGGACCCTATCGATGGGTTAAATAGAACCAACGGCATGCTTATGCTAAACTGAACTGTTTGGCTAAACTGAATAGCGTGAAATAGAAATGTTTTTCACAATTAAACTGTACTTAATTTTAAATTGTGTGCTCATGCTAAACTGAAATGTTTGAAATAAAACTATTTTTGACATTGAAACTGTACTTACACTAAACTGAATTGTTTAATATAGAACTGTTTTGACATGTAACTGTGTGTAAAGTAAATCTGTACTTATACTTAGCTGAATTAGAACTATTTGACTAAACTGTATAGCTTGAAATAGAAATTGAACTGTGTACTTATGCTAAACTGAAATGTTTGAAATAGAACTGATTATTTGCATAAATATGGATTTGGCGTTAAATAACCAACACAGGTTGATATGCCATAAAAACTCAACCAACCAACCAACCAACCAATCCTCTTCAGAGAAGCAATTAGCGTACTCTTTTCCTTCATTTGAATGAAATTGAGGAAATTTTTCTGTTGAAAACAGCGAAAAAACTTAGCTTCTCATTTTTTGTCAATGTGGTTCCCGGATTTCTTTTTGAACCCTCACCAACCGCTGCTATCCGCCAATTACATCCCTTTCCAAGCAAATAAAAGTTTCTTTTCTTTTTTTTTTTAATCTAATTGCTTTCCTTTTCGTTTTCGCGATTTCGCCATTATCCTCTTTCAAAATAAAAAGTTAAAAATGCGCTCAAAAAAGAGGGGGAAACAAGCAAGTTCGCGATAACAGAAAGTGACGAATGACATTTAAACCGAGAAAATTGACAGTCTACAGGTGAGAAATTCGAAATCGTCAATCATTCAATTTCCTAAAACGTTTAGTGGTGACAATCAACCGACATTGTTCAACAACCACCATCTCCTTGCCCCTCCCCTCGTTCCAAATACCCCTTAACTTCCACTGATCTGAGCCCCAAAGAAAAGAAACAAAATCTAACTAAAATAAAAACTGTACAAGATGCAAACATCAGTAAACATTTCATCCCAGTAACTAGTAAATTGAGAACAAAATACTAAATCCAATGGTCATTCAATCTGTTCTTACCACATTTAAAGGTAGTTTGGTTTCGTCTTGTTTCGTACGGCTGGGTTTTATGCTATATCAAGCATTGTTGCTTATTTTATGCCAAATCCTCATTATATATATATATATATATATATATATATATATATATATATATATATATATATCAAATATATATGATTTGGTTGGGTTGGGTTTTAAGGCATATCAAGCATTGTTGCTTATTTTATGCCAAATCATATTTACCCATATACATTAAATATATATGATTGTAAACACATTTTTTAGATAACATTTTTAAACGACGTATTATTTTATTAGCGATTTTTCGATCTGTTTCCGTCATTTGATAAGTTGAAACACGACGTTGCGGCCGCTGTATCCCCCGGCCTTCCTCAGGTGTCCCTTTTTTATCTGCGTGTAGAAATGATTCAATCTTGGAAATCTTGTAAGTTTTACTGTTGATCAAACAAGGCTTTATTTTCAAGCAATTATGCATATAAAACATACAATTTTGGAGGGAGCATGAAACCCCGATGAAGATCTTATTCAAATAATGACGTCATTATTTTTCCCGCCTGTCAATGCGAGAAGCGTCACGAGAAGTTTCACGAGAAGCGTCATGAGATGAATTTGAAACTTAAAATCTAATGGCATCAATTATTCTTCATATTAGTAATTAACTTTAAAAACAATTTGATTTGGACTTTTAATTACTGGTTCCCATATTGTGTTTATTTCTATACTTGGTCTACTCAAGAGGTCGACAAAATTTAGAAAGATAATTTTTATACGATCCTAAGTTGCTTTTTTGCACACAGTTAAATGGCTCCAAATATCCCACTTTACTATTAATCATTCGTTTGCACAGATAAATGGTTTTAAATATTGCTATATAACAGTACCAATTTAATATAGTCATTCCTTTGCACTCAGCTTGTCGGTAATTTCATTTTAAAATGAGTTAGAATTAATTTGTTTGCACACTAGTATTGTTATTGTTTCTATACAATGAAATGCTTTCAATTATTGTAATCTAACACTGTTAATTCTATTCAAATATTGCTATGTATCTCTGATAATTCAGTTAAACATCAGTCATTTGTTTATACACAATTAAATGATCAAACAGTTCCATTTCTAACAATTCAATTTAGCATAAATCATTTGTTTGAACAGTTTAAATATCAAACAGGTCTATTTGACCCATAAATAGGACCCTATCACGTGCTATCACGCCGTGTCAGAGTAGACCTGGAAGTAATGACAATCAAGGGGTACTCCGCATTTCCCAAAGCTCCAAGACTGGAAATTCGCCATCAGGGGGTTTACTGTCATATCCAGGGGACTCATTGGTGGAGTCTTACTGCTCTGCAGAGATGCAGTCGGTGTATTCTACAGCCCCAACCAACTTGGCTCCATTTGAAGGTTGGAAACAAAAGATGTTAGAAATAATTCTGTTGGACTGACTAATGTGGCTCACTGGTTGAATTATAAATGCCTTCCCCGGTAAAAAAAAAGGCCACCTAACCAAGACATGTAGTAAGGACACGTGGGAAAATGACGTATATTAATCTTATACAGTTATGTTTGTTAATGGCGTAAATGTGCCTTTATCAGTTAGTTTACGTTTTAAATTATTGATATTCACATATACAAAAAAAACGATTTCTCTGTAACATTGTATTTTTCTTATCTTAAAATAGAAAATACTAAAAACAAATTCATTATAATTCATTAGAAAATACTTAAACTATCATTAAAAATTACGTGTAATGACAGATTTATTTTCCGATTTTCAAAATATATAATACAATGATCAAATATGCAACGTTTCTTAAACTTCACTTCAGATAAAACATTGTTATATTGATGAGAGATTTTATATACAAATCAAACAGAACTGATGGATGTATGTTTTTGGGTTTTATCTTACACTGGTGTGTCCGTGTGTAGGAGTCCATAAGACAACGTCGCTAATTTGTTAGTCTTTACTTCTCCACCAATGACAGACATATCTTGGTCGTCTTACTTGGATGGTTTGTGAGATGAGAGGTAAATGATCGTTCGGCTGTTATTTTGTAGGGTGCTGCTTCCAGGATTTATTGAAAACATCCCGCCGTATATTCATGTAGTTACCATCAAACTTCTTTTTTTTTTCTCTCTCTAGATCTTTGGGTAAAGTTCAAGTGGTGCAACCGTATAGTTGTATTGACACGGAAATCAGAAAAAAACATAAGGCGTTTGAAACATCTGAAATATGTTTCCGAATTTTGATGTATTGATATATATATATATATATATATATATATTGTCATCCACAGACAGACTGTTTCGTTCTATCAGAACTCTTCAGTGTGGCTAGACCCGCAGGACGCTCGAAGCCGTGATCGAAACCCGTCCAACTTTACGATATCCTAGGGTTCCAGACCACACGGCTACAAGCGGACTACGTTGGCTAAGGGAATTTTAAGGTATTTTATTTTTAGCAACAGCAGCAGCAGCCTTTGTTTACATTTTTTAATACCCTATCGGCTACCAGAGTGCTCAATTCTTACGAAGAGCTTTGCATTACGCTAGGGGCGGCCGACAATTCCTTCGCCAGAGTGCTCAACCCCCATGGGGGAGCGTATATATTGTCATCCACAGACAGACTGTTTCGTTCTATCAGAACTCTTCAGTGTATATATATATATATATATATATATATATATATATGTGTGTGTGTGTGTGTGTGTGTGTGTGTGTGTGTGTGTGTGTGTGTGTGTGTGTGTTACAAAATAGCTTATGTGAGGGTTTTGTTTGTTTGTTTGCTTTGGCTAATGAATATTTCATATGAAATTGTTTAATGTTTTTTCGTTCATTGACATCCGTGTGCGTCATATTGTAAACTATAAACATGATTTATTTTAATGATCGAACAATTTTTTAAAATATTTTTTGCTGTGTCTTTTTGTATTTTCACTGCGCAAAAATGAATATGGGAGCTTTCATATCAGTCAGCTATGTGTACACTTTATTTTGTTCTCGAATTGGTTTGCAGTTAAATAATTCGCAGACATGATCGAACTAAAATCGCTTGTACAATTCCCTAAACATATCTGTTCTGTCTATGGTTCCTGTTTTTATATTCTCTTTGAATCAGCTTGCTGCATTATTTAGTTGTGTCGTTTGTTGTTGTTTTTTTTTTGTTTTTTGGGGGGCGGGGGGATTTTTTTTAAGAAGACGATATTTTCTGTCTTCTCTTATCGTTTTTCACTTATTATTTTAGTCATTACGAGTTTTTAACACCAACGTTATCGGTTACTCTTCTGCTGAAGTCTGGGTGACAGCAAGTTTCTCAGGTCTCCGTGATTCTTCTCAGTATTATGGTTGATCTAAACAAAACTGTAGTTTGGATGGCCTCGATTAGTCCTCTGATTTCCAACCTTTCTAGAACCCATACTAAATCTTTGGGTATCGTTCCAAACGCGCCAATTATAACTGCTATCATCGTTACTCTCATGTTCTACTGATTTCTCAGTACTCGGACAAGGTTCAATTACTTGTTTCACTTTTCGTTTTCTTCGATTTTCACTCTGGATGTACCATTTAGTCTGATGGTCGAATTTCAATTTCTTGCACAGTTCCCAGTTGATCACCTTCCCCAACCAGTTGTGTCAAGTCTTATGGGATTAATCATTTCGTCTCTATCACCACATAACCTACACTTTTTATTATCGGAATGATTTCTGCATTTTTCTTCTAATTATACCGTCAATTCGTTTTCCTTCATTTTTTTTTCTTTCGTCTTCCATTCCTTGTCCTTTCAAATGCATTCGCAAGGAAGGAAAATTTGAACAAACAAAAATGATAGTAATAATTAAGAACCTCTATAATTTAAAGATGGCTATTATTGAAAGGTATTTTGTCACATAATTGAATTATTAATTCTATAATACTTTAAAAGAAAGAAATGCCATAATAATGATTATTAAATTTTCAAAATTATTTCCCTTGTCAAAGCAGGAATTCCGTGTTCTGAATGATTCATTATGGCTGTAATTTGGGAAATTTCTTTTCAGTGACGTCAGAGATCGAAACTTTTCACGTCTTAAGTACTATGAGGTTTATTTTATTTTTTTTTTAATATTTACGTATATCAGATTTGTTACCAATGATAATCGAAATCAGAATACCATACTTGTATAATTCCTAAAGACATATTAGTATTTTACCTGACACAGAAATTCAGCCTACGCAGGTAACACCTTTTCCCTCGTCTAAAAACGTAAGAGCCAGATATATTGCTAGAAGCCTAGGTGTGGTCTTTAGAGGAGAATGCCGATACGATAGGACTCGGACGGTTTTCGCTATTGCCCATATATTTGAATAGAGTGGAACTGCTAAATGAGGATTTAGAATGAGCCAGATGATAACTCTGCACTAATCATCAAAGGAAAGAATTATTTTCTCGCCTTGAAAAACAGCATACAAACTCTATTTTCAACGAAATTTGAACACAGATTTCTGGCGTGATTTTTTAATATGTAATTATCTTAGCTACGCTTCAGGTAACCTTTGTTTAGTGATTGATCGATTGAATTAAATGGCGTGTCAACCTGTCTAGGGACATTTTATGCCTACATTCATATATTGTTTCTTAAGAGGGGTTTATTTTTTGCACACGGTCCTATCGAATACACTCAATTTTAGATACATCTATTTTACCCTTCGATTAAAGCCTAACAAAGTACTAATACTCAGGGTTCTAGAGCACCAAGGAGTAATGCCAATGAAGCATTTATGCCAATGAAAGAGTAATGCCAATGAAGGAGTATTCTATGCACTTCTGATCTCTCGAATTGGAACTCAACATGAGATGCAGTTCAATGTCATAACCAAGACGACTTTTTGTGAAGGGTTTTCACCCCTAAGCATGGGATACAGTCAGTGTATTCTAAGACCCACCCCAGGAAGGTCCAGACTTAGAATTCCTACGTTTGGTGCTAAGAAAAAAGGTTAAATGAAAACTCAGACTCCATGCAAAACGAATTTTTTCTTCAAAGACAAGAAAGAATATTAGAAAATAAAAAAGATGAAATTTTAATTTAAAATTCTATACACACAATTAAACCACAAAATCATCTTGTGAATTTTATTAGACGAACAATTCCCATAAAATTCATAGTTTCTACAAAATATTTAAAAAATCAGAAGCTTTTATTTGAACTATTTTGGCGTGGTTTTATGAAGTTTGTTGTGAAAACTTTCACTAATTGTGTATTAGAATCATTGGTATCCATGTCATATTTTTCTCTTGGTTAAATTAAGAGATTCCATTTCCCTTCTTACAGACAACACACAATGTAAACGGCCGGATTTAACATCATGTTAAGAGAACTGTAATGATTTCCTCGATAAAAGAGAACGTAATATTTCTATGATAGACAGATAGCCTCCCAAACATACAGGGAGAGAGAGAGAGAGAAAGAGAGAGAGAGAGAGACTGATTAAATCAAATAGATAGATAGAAAGACACACATACTTACATACATACATACATATTACGGGAGTGCCCATGGTGCAATGATCATCGTCGTTGGAAATCGATTCGGCAACCCGGGTTCAAAACCTGGACGCGGCTGTTTGAATTTCACTTAGAGCTAACACCATTGGGAAATGTGAGAATCCAATTATTCACTCTCTAGATATAGGTAAATAAAAGGACAGACTGGGCTCTTTAACCTTGATATGCCTGCTGGTCTAGGAGAAGGGAAACTCTGAATTCAAACCTGTTAAACTCCGCTTAAAAAATTGACCTTGTGTCGTACCCGGCTCGTGCGGAAGGATGGGTAAATACATCCATCCATACGTCCATCCATCCATACATACATACATACATGCATATTAATAGAAGAACATACATACATACATACATACACAAATTGACGAAGACAGATGTACATGGGCTTTCTGGGACTATTGTCGTAGTGATCATTCCTAAATGAAGCTTTGTGATGATTACATATTTCCTTCCAGGGAGCAAAACATACTATATTGTAATTGGATGAAAAATTTTATATTGTAAGTTTTCCAAATTGTTGCAATCTGTTGAATAAAAGATCGGAATTTTCTAAATGTCGCCACGATGGCAAATATTTCCTTTGTAATTTGGCGTCAGATAGAACCACATAACTAAGTAAGCCACGAAATAGTCACGTGACTTAAACATTGTACTGAGTACAGATTTTTTTATTCAGATGAATTCAATCGTATGCAACGAAATTCTGGCGTGTAGATACCAGCTCACCTACAACAGAATACAACAGAAGGAAAACTCAGGGTCATTAGTGTTTACTCTGTTCTATTTTATAGTTGAAATATCGTATATATATTTATATATATATATATAAACTCATTGCGAGTTTTTCTAACCAGTCTAAGTGACAACAAGTCTCCTAAGGTTTCTTGGTTTTTTAATAGTATTCTGGCCGAGTTTAACAATCTCATAGTTTGGATAGTGTCTGTTCATCTATGGACTTCTTCAAGCCTTCTTTTCAGACTTTTAGGAAACGTTCTAAGCGCGCAAATTACAATAGTTATCATTGTCAATCTCACGTTCCCCAGCCTTCTCAGTTCTCTGGTAAGGTCTAACTTCTTGTCTCTTTTTCCCGCTTTCTTTGATTTCTACTAAGTAGTCCGTTGGAACGGCAAAATCCACTATACATTTTTATTATTATTATTGATTACTCATTAGTTTTTCACATCAGTTTTAGCTGATGGTCTTCCACTGGAGTTTATATGACAGCAAATCTCCTCAAGTCTACAGGACTCTTCTCAGTTCTCTGGCTGTTCGCGATAATGGTATAGTTTGGATGGTCTCCACTCGTTCACCAACTTCCAAGTCCTTCCGTCCCTTTAATAATCCTTTAATTACTGTACCAAAAGCACCAATCACAATTTGTATAATTGTCACTTTCATGTTCCATAGTTTGTTTTTTTTAATTCCCGAGCAAAGGTGGAGTTATTATTATTATCATTATTATTCACTCATAAGAGCTTTTCATATCAGCGTTAGCCGATGGTTTTTCACTGGAGTCTGAGTGACAGCAAGTCTCTTCAAGTCTTCAGGACTCTTCTCAGTATTCTGGGCGTTCTCAATAATGCTGTCGTTTGGATGGTCTCCACTCGTCCGCCAACTTCCAAGTCCTCCAGTCCCTTTAGTAATCCTTTAGTTACTGTTCCAAATGCACCAATTACAATTGGTATAATTGTCACCTGCATGTTCCACAGCTTTTTCACTTCCCTAGCAAGGCCGAGGTACATTATTATTATTATTATTATTATTATTATTATTATTAAATCAGGCTTTATTGAAGACCACGGACAAGGTTTCTTTTTCACTTTTACTATTATTCCATTATTTTCATACAAAGTTAATTGAATTTGGTCACATTTTGTGAAAGAATTTTGCTCTCCTATTCTCTCAAATGATTTTCATTATCACAGGTCATTTTCTAAGGTACAAATTGAGAGATAATTATTCCTAAATGGGGCTTTTCTTTTATCTTATTTCGTTCATTAGCAACATATGTAAATTGTTTGCGATATTATGAGTCTCCATATTTATTCGATATTATGGGTTGGTATATTCATACGGTGAGTCTGTATATTTCTGCGATATCTGAAATATGTATATTTACGCAATATTATAAGCCTCTATATTAATGTGATATCAGTTTTTTCTATATCTATGAGATATCAGGAGTCTCTATAGCTCTGTGATATCAGTAGTCAGTATATCTATGAGATATTATGCGCCTGTATGTTTATGTGATATCAGGAGTCTATGTATTTATACGATATTAAAGTAAGTAAGTAAAGTTAGCGACCATAGTCGAGGGTGACCCGAAGGCTCCCTTTTCGATAGCTACTACACCAAGGTGTAGGGGAGGGCGCTACTCCATTCCCAGGATTGCTCCACTTTACCCTTGAACCGTACCTTATAATGCTGAGTGTTAAGCAAGGTGGTATCAAGTTCCATTTTTAAAGTCTTTGGTATGACTCGACCTGGGATTGAACCCAGGTCTCCCGGGCCATTGGCGAACACTCTAACCGCTGGGCCAATGTCCCGATCTATGAGATCTCAAGAGTCTCTATATCTTTGAGGTATTATTAGTCTGTATATCTATACGATGTTATGAGTCAGTATATTAATGTATATTTGATGTGATTAATAATTATGTCTTTTTTTTTTCTTTTCTAGGTAAGTGAATTTCTTTGCATAAAATCTGCTGTCGGTAATGTATACACTTACATTTTAAATGCTCATCGCTTTCTGGAATATAAAATTCTTTCTTTGTTTTTTATAATTCAAATTTCGATTCATTGTAGTGAGTAAACACAGAAATATAGATAGAATTATGACTTAAAATGTAAAAACATGTAATGTTCTTGGATTTATCGGAAAAATGTTGTCACTTGATCCCAATAGCGGTAAAGAACGACACGTTGATCCTATTTACCCAACCACTCCGCTCGGGCAGGATATGACACAAGGTCAATTTTTAAGCGGAGTTTAACAGGTTTGAATTCTGAGTTTTCCTTCTCCTAAACTAGTTGCCTCACCAAGGCTGGAGAACCTAGTCTGCCCTACTATTTACCCATAGCTGGAGGGAGAATAATTGGATCCATACCTTTCCCAAGGGTATTAGTGCTATGTGAAATGCAATCAGTCTCGTCCAGGCTTTGAACTCGTATCGCCGTTTCCATTTCCTACGACGATAACCATTACACCACGGGCACAAAACACACTTATGTGTATTTCCCGATATTACATTTTTCTTCTGACCAGATTCAAAAGGAAGACAGAGTGTAGCTTTGATCAGTCGATGAAGGAAAGAAGACACCCTTTCATCTTCAAGACCCTTATCAGTGGAGGGTATTTTCACAATTACACCTCTTTAAGTATACTTACAATCTCGAGCCAATGAACGAACGCCCACGCGATTTACGGGCTTGCTTCAGCACCTGTGATCTTTGACCTTTCGATTATACTTATGCAAATATTGACACATTCGCCACCAAGAGTGCCGAGAATAACAGGGATCATAAAATCACTCATATCTTCATAAGTACCTATCTCGGTGGGGTATTCTGAAGCATGTCAGCTCTTGTTGAGGTATTTTATGCTGAAGTAAGTGTTGGATAACACCCACCTTTTTCTACACAATGAACTAATCCATCTGCCATATATAGCAGTAGCTACTAATACCAGGGCAGACTAGAAGGTGAAGAGCAGCTTCTGAAAGGAATAGTATTAGAGCGTTGGAGACTGGAGATCGAACTAGATCACCTTACTTGCTACCGTAAGAACGGAAGCCAATACTATCGTTGGACTATACCTTTATTCTGTATTCACTAATCCTATGTTCTTGTCTACTAATAGTCTCTCTATTGTATATACTTTTTCCAGAGAAAATATCTCTATTTCCTCTCATATCGTGGTTTGTCCTTTATTTAATATTACAAGCGTTCACTAACCAGAACGCAACAGAAGGTTATCAACTATTGTCTCCGATTATACACGATACTAAAATGTATCTTCATTATCATTTTAAAAAGGAGAATACTTCATTATCCCAAATAGACGTAAAAAAGATCCCAAGATAATACTTGAATAAGTACGACAACGTCTGGTCAGGTTAATGATAGGACTATGGTTATAAGGAGGTGATTCCACAATACTCAAAGTTCCAGAAATGGAACCTCACCTCCGGGTGCAGTTTAGAGTGATACTCAAGATATTTTGGGGGTGGGGTCTTACTCCTTTGCAAAGGGTTCAGCAGGGGTATTTTATCCGAGATTCATTTGGACTATCCTCGATATATCGTTCGGTCTATACTTGTGGGAATATTTGTTAAGAATAAAACGATGTTGTGATAGTAATTTACGAAGCTCTTTGCTTCGATGTGGCACAAGGCCGAATGAATGGGGCGCCCAATGAGACTCGAACTCACTCGTGTAGGTTTGCTAGTCTGGCTTGCTTACCGTTACACAACCAAAGGTGCCCAACGATGTTGTGATAAGCAAAATAAAGCTGCCCGAAAAACGCTTACTTTGATGCAAGATAGATAGATTGTCTCCTTTTTGTCTGAAAACAATCTATGTGATTGTGCATTTATTACAGCCACTAACACATATCTTTTGCTCATATGGAAAAGAAGTATTTTTAAAGAGTGAAGGGAAAATGATCCTAAAATCATGTTTTATTCCACACGGAGTAAGAGGTCAACATTTTAAAATATTAGCTCCAAGCTAATAAAAAAAAAACAAAGTTGTAGCGTTTTTATCCCCTCTCCTCTTTGGTTTCATCACGTTTTCTCTTTCTTTTTATGAGAGAAGAGTTGCAGACATATGCTTTTTTTTATCTTTTGCCTCTGACTGTCATGGCCATCGATGTCAACAGACGAAGATGGCGTCGTCCTTTTACAAGAGCAGATGACACCAAGAGAAAATAAAGACCGCGTAATTGCGAGCGTGCCTGAGAGTGTTTGCTTATCAGGGGATATGTTACACATCTCATTTGGGTTGGCTGTCAAGTGACATTGGTTGACTTATAAGGCAAACAGAAAGACAAAATCTTTATGAAACAAATAACCAGATACGCAGACTTGCGGGTGAGAAAATTATAGAGTAAGTGGATTATGACGTTGTATATGAATTTGTGTTATGATAATAAAATATTGATGATGGTTAAGAAAAGATGAATACAATGAAAAAAAATGAGTGAGGAAATTTAGAGGAAGGGTGGAATTATATAGAAAGAAAGGATAATTGAAGGAGGGAGGAAGCAGAATAGAAAGAGGGAAGAAGAATAAAAGGAAGGAATAAATATATATAAGACTGAGATAGATAGATAGATAGATAGATAGATAGATAGATTATCACTCATAAATAAGTACATGTCTAATATATTCAGGATATTTTCGTCTGAACAAAGGCCACAAGGATTTTATTATTTCTTGTGAAAATCATGTTATTAGGTATTATTTATTACCATTCCCTACATTTAAACTCCATAATCAAAATAGGAATTTGCAGCTGCACAAAAATTAATAAATCTCTCATATATATATATATATATATATATATATGCAATAAAGAATGAGTGTAAAAGTGAATAAACCAAACACTTACAACGGGTTCAGAGGTAATATTTCGTTCTTTATTCACGGAATAACTTCTTCAGATTAAGCATTTTTTTAGTTGTTACATATTTTAGCCATTGAAGAAAGAAAGAATAGTTAAACTATCTCTTCCCCTCAATTGATAGAATGTAGAAAAACTCAAAAAAAATGTTTAGTTTGAAGAAGTTCTTCTCTGAATAAAGAACGAAATATTACCACTAAACTCGTTGTAAGAGTTTGGTTTATCCCCTTTTCCGCTTATTTTCATCATTTTGTCAGATTTACCAAAATCTACAATTTCTCCATGTATGTATATAATTTATTTTTCGTTGAAATGATGCAATTTTATTTTTTCAGAATAACATAGTCATATATTTTAATCAACGCCTTTTGTAGCCAATCTAAACTACTATTATACTTATGAGTAAATCAAATTCTGATGCCTTTGAGGTTCTTTACGTATTCCAGAAAATTTGTTTGTTGCATACACCAAAACGTTCTAATAACAGCAGTAAAAATGAGAAATGCTTGTCCAAAAACATTCAATTGAAAGAAAGAAAGAAAGAAAGAAAGAAAGAAAGAAAGAAAGAAAGAATGAAAGAAAGAAAAATTGGGTGTAATTGTGCAAAAAAAACCCATTTGAATAAATGCAAAAATGTAAATGAAAGATTGATTGATTTTAAGGGCATGTTAACCCGTCAAGAATTATTTTATGCCAATAGGTTAGAGAATTCTCTTCATTAGAGGTTAATATTTACATTTTTTGTGTATTTCTTCTTAAGAGTATTTTTTCTGTAGCTCACGAATAATTTTCAAACAGATCTATTTGACCAATAGATGGGACCCAGATGAATACTAGCACTCCGAATCAGAGAAAGAAAAAATGAAGGAAGAATTACTGATAATAAGAATAAAGGAATATATACAGACTGAAAAATCTGGATGAATTTATGAAGGTGGAAAGGAGAAAACCGAAAAAAAAAATGGTTTTCAGAATATTTAAAGAACTTGGAGAAAAACAGATAATGTTTGGATTTAAGTAAATGAAAAAAAACTTAAGTGAAGAATTTGAAGAAAAAAGAATTGTGCGCTAAAATAAATGAAAGCCAGAAAAAATGATTATTTAGAGAAAGTACTTGAAAATCAAAGGTCTGAGAACGAAGCCTGGAATAAATGAAATATGTCAAATAAATAAGAGGAACTAAGTATGGTTTCTCTCCTTCACGATGAAAGAACATCACGAAAATAAATAGAAAAGTTCAAACAAAAGGCCCTTAACTCTGAGAAGGAGATTAAAAATATGAAAGAATATTCTTCAAAAAGACTAAAAAAAAAAAGAAGGGAAAAAAAACAAAAACAAGCAAGCGTTTGAAAGAAGTATGGCAGAGAAAAGAAAAGGGGAAAAATGCCTGAACGCGCATGAAAGTCTTTCTGGCTTACAATATTGTGTTTCTTTGCGAGGTCATCCTGTCGCCTGGTCTCTCGTCTTGCGAATCTCGCGAGATTTCAGCAAACAAACAACGTGAACAATGGTGACGCTCGGGACTTGGTGGAAGGAAACCTTTAATAACCACACGGGATATAAATGCTATTGTGAACAGTCGACATAATGGCCGACATGCTCTAAACCGTCACGTCAAAAATATCTGTAACAGTAGTATATTCATGGCGATACTAATGTTCAATGTTCTACCATTGCAACTAAACATTTGCCGGTATGGCTCAATTGTTATAGAACAGGACGAAAGGCAGTTTAAACCGGAGAATTGTAATTCATTGTCATGTCGATGTCCTTCTTGATTTTAGATTGGTTGGTTGGTTGGTTGGTTCTTTATGGCATATCAACTACTGCGGGTCATTTAATGCCAATCCATGTTTATATATATATATATATATATATATATATATATGAAGAAATAGTTGTTTTCGCTAATCCGACAAGATGAGAAAAAATAAATGGAAAAATGGATCTTTCTGAAATAAAGGCGAAATATTTTTTTGAATCCGTTGTCAGTTTTTTCGTTTATCCACTTTCCCACTTATTTTTTCTCATATATATATATATATATATATATCCAACCCCTCTACTATAGCAGGATGAAACACAATGTCTCTTTTAAGAGAAGTTTAACAGGTTTAATTTTAGAGTTTTCTTTCCGCTATAGCGGTTGACATACCAAGGTTAACCTGCACAATCATTTACCCAGAGCTGGAAGGAAAATAGTTGGATTTATATCTTTCCTGATGGTATTAGCACTATGTGATTTGCAATTAGTTCGTCCAAGATTTGAACTCTGATCGCCGTGTCTACTTCATACGACAGTAACCATTACACCACGAACGCCACCAGATATTATTTGTAAATGAATAGTTTCAAGGTAACTTTATTTTTAAACGAGTTATAGCCGATAAAAAAAGAATCATGTATTGCTATCAAATACAATTAAATCTGTACGATATTAATCATTTGTTTGCGCACAATTAAATGAATTCAAGAATTGCTATCTAAAACTTAGAATTTTATTTAATGTTAATCATTTGTTTGCACTCAAAGAAAAAATTGAAGTATTGACATTTAGTATTGGTATTTATATTAATCAAGTGTTCCTATCTTATACGAAAAAGTTGTATGGTTTCAAATCATTAACAATAATAATCATTTGTAAATTATTGAACAGTTCTATTTGACTCAAATATAGGATTCTAACAGGTACTGTCACTCCAATTAGAGTGGACCTGAGAGTAATGGCAATTCAGAGTTCCTCCACATTTCCTAAAGGTCCAAGACTAGAGCCTCTCTATCAGGTGGGATTTAGTGTCATACCCAAGTTATTCCTTTACAGAGAAAACCTGAATTTCATCTCGACTTACAATTAGTATTCTTTGATGCTTTTTGATTAATATCTTATATGTCTTAATGAATTTTGGCAGATCTTTGCCTCGGCCTTCAGCAGGTCATGTTCATAGAATTTACATACACATCAAAATCCTATCACCTACTGGTCTCCCAGGTATAAACAACAGGGCAGAAAAAATTTGAGGACGAGTAACAGGTAAGGCTAAATAGTGAAAACCGTAAAAAATCAGTTTTCTGTTTAAATTAGATACTGTCTCATCCAAAAGTGTCTGCTTGCTACTAGCCTCAAAATATTGGTATCCATATGAATTTAAAAGGAAGACTAAGGTAAGTAAATTTTCTATTGTGTTGATACAACATTCAATGCGAAAATATTTAACAGCATGAAGGAAAAATTTGTCCAACTTCCCACCATTTTAAAGTGAGACGCCGCGAACGAATCGAGATTCATGCGTGATCGTCACAAAAAGTGGTTGATCCCCTTGGTATTCCCCATTTTAGAGTTTCAAGCGATAAATTTAGACCTATTAGGCAGATATTACCAAGGAGAAAAGGTTCTTTGGATCAGACAATCAACTCAGAAAAACCGACTTGATCCGAACACCAGGTAGCCCGTCAGAAAACCAGCGGGTTAAGCCCGTGTTATTTGTGCTATGAAAATGTTTAACACGGACGTGTAGCACATGATAAACTGTGGTTATTTCTCCTATCCGTGTATAAATAAGTACGTAAATTTTCTATGACCATTGCACAAATCTGGTATTTAATAAACTAAGTTTTTTCAAAAGTTTTTTTGAATTATCAACTCATTCTTTGTATTGCGTTTTAAGTCACAAGAATGTTTCGGTCAATTTAATTCGATAGCTTTCTTCAGCATGGAAAGAGAGAAGCTGCCTTCTTTTTACAGAAATTGATGGTGTGCTGAAAATAAATAGTCAATAACATATACTGGTTCAACTCAGTCACAGAAATTCGAGCCAAATTATAATATTTACAAGTGTGTTCATATTTATACACGGAGATGGGTTCCAATTCTCTCTCTGCTGTGTAAAAAAAAAAAAAATGAACACTGTAATGAAATCAATGTTTGCATGACATACACATTAGACATCTTAATGTATTTCCTTTCTTTTAATTTTTTTTTTTTCAGACCATCCCTATCTTTTATTTAGACCTCATCCCGGACAGAATCACGAGTAACATTTTTCTCCAAGTATAATCTGCTTAAATACACTTTTCTGCTTCAAATCTTTATATAGCTTTCTTACTACAAATGTTTTCTATCGAGTAAATTTCTTTGTGTCTTTGATACCGTCAACACAAAGTGTTGATCGATTCATTCCCATGACCATCTTTAAATGCATTTTCTGTTTGGAAAGATAGGGTCTCTTTTCGACTATTGCAAAGAAAGAAAAAAAAAGAAAAATGATTGCAGATAATCTCATATTCTTGATAGCAGAAACTTTTCCTGTGGGTGGCTACCGTAGTGTAAGGTTAACCACCGTGTCTTTTAGACAAGCTCGTCGATAAGTTAATTCGATGTTCACCTGCTGCACGCAATTGTTGCCAGATACAAAACTAAACTAAACTTAGCAAACATCCTTAACATAATCGTTCAATGTGTGTTCAAAATATTTATAGAATCTACTAAGCATTGCTTAGTCTAGCCCACAAGATTGCAATCGCTACTAGCCGGTCCTAAGTGGTCACGCATCTAATTCCATAGCATATTTGTCCCAGATCTAACGAGAACTTGGGATTCACGCATGACTTGGCTGTAAGTTGTATTCATAAGATCTATAAACATAATCCTTGTGTAATTTTAAAATTATAAACTAGTGTATCCCAAATCATGTCCATTTTATTCGTAGTCATCACATCCATAATATTGTTGAGCAAATATGTGTTCCTAATCTAGTTTTTATAATTTGTACTTATACTTACTATTAGTACTATTTGAGGCTTATTGATTGGCATTTCTGTAGACTTATTAAATTTTGGTTAAATCATTCTGTGACCTTCATCAGATGTAATTCGTATCAATCATGTTCAAAGAATTTAAATACATGCTCATATATATATATATATATATATGTGTGTGTGTGTGTGTGTGTGTGTGTGTGTGTGTGTGTGTGTGTGTGTGTGTGTGTGTGAAGAAAAATAAGTAGAAAAGAGGATAAACTAAACACTGACAAGAGATTCCAATTGATATTCCGTCTTTATTTAAAAAGACTTCTTCAGAATGCAGGATCGTGAGATTTACAAAATCCAACATTTCTTTCTCTCTCTCTCTCTCTCTCTCTCTCTCTATATATATATATATATATATATATATATATATATACATAAACGTTTTCTGCGTTCGTATTTTTCAAGCAGTTCGGCTGTTGATGTGTGTGTTTCATAGTATACATAAAATGTAAGTGTAAATGTATACGCCTAGGCGTTCCTTCTTTTTTTCTCATAAGGCTGACTTGAACTGTCCCTCTTCCTGTAAGGGATAGTCTCTCTCTCTCTCTCTATATATATATATATATATGTGTGTGTGTGTGTGTGTGTGTGTGTTTAAATTCCTTGAACCTGAATAAATATGATTTAAATCTGCCAAAGGAAAAGAAGGGGAAAATATTTTCCTCGTTTAAATGTTATGCACTGTATCACATTACCACGTTATTTTTCTTGTAAATATCTCACACAATAACAACATATCATTCGACCAAATCTCGTGGTACGTACATGTGAGACTGGCCACCTTTATGATGCGATCTCACTGGGTGCCCCATTCATGTGGCCTTGTGCTACATCTAAGCAAAAAGCTTAGTAAATTAATACCTTTATGATGCGATCATCTGAGGATTGTAGAAAACACGTGAACTCAGGTTACAGATTTATTAAGTTCATAATTCTAATATTTTTAGGTTTATAACTTCTCCGTTATTATAGCACTGAGCACTCTTTTCGCGCAAATTTCCTTCCCTTAGCCAACGTAGTCCGCTAGTAGCCATGTGGTCTGAAACCTTAGTCAATCGTAAAGTTGGACGGGCTTCGAGCGTCCTGCGGGTCTAGTCACACGGAAGAGTTCTGATAGAACGAAACAGTCTGTCTGTGGATGACAATATATATATATATATATATATATATATATTACACATTCTAAAAAATATGCTTGTATATGTAATATTAGAGAAAACTCAATAGATACTATGCCATTATAAATTTATTTCTATAATTCGCTAATTGGAAATTGCCTCATCACATACGAGTGGCATACGATAAGTTTCCAGACTTTTTTCGTATGGGCATTTGAAATTGTCATAGACTCTTGAATATTCACTATGATATTGCGATACATCTTATGAGATAACTGACCAATTTTTATGATTTCAGGTTCAAATGAACAGCTACTGCGGCAATCGGAATACACCCTACAAAAGCCTGATTGTCACGGCTTGTGAATTTCAAAAATGGAATCTGACACTTTAGAAGAACGATATTCTGTTTTAAACTTGGGAAAAATGCCACAGAAAAATATGGAATGCTTCAGACTGCTTTTGGAGCATATTGCATTAATCGAGCATCAGTCTTTGAGTGGCATACGAGATTCAAGGAAGGCAGGGAGTCTGTGAGGAATGATGAGAGGTGGTGGAGGCGTAAGGAAGTCAATACACCAGAGTTGATTGGTCAAAGTGTTAGGGTTAGGGTTACTATGTTGAGGTTTCAAATCGGGTCAGTGGAATTTCCACCAGGACAATGCACCAGTCCACAACTCCATCCTTGTCACAGACTATTTGACTAAGATGGGTATCAAGACAGTTCCTCAGCCTCCCTATCGTCCAGGCCTTGCTCCCTGTCACTTTTGCTTATACCCTAAGCTCGGAGGCTATCGTTATGAGACAATTGAGGAGATGAAAGAGGCTGTGACGAAGGTCATTGACACGCTCACACAAGAGGACTTCCATGGGGCCTTTCAGAGGTTGTTTGAACGGTACAACAAGTGTATTGAAGCCGGAGGAGATTACTTCGAAGGGGACTAGAGATTCACATGTGTACTATCAATAAAAGTGCCCATACGAAAAAAGTCTGGAAACTTATCGTATGCCCCTCGTAGCCATATTGTTCAAATAGAGCTGGATAAACAGATTTTCTATGGAAAAATATTTCATTAAAATAAACATTTAAGAATTAATAATTAATCTTATTTTTTTTAAATTCATGTAATTAAAAAAAAGCCGATAAAATTAAAATTTGACGAAATCCCGTTATAATAGCCGGTGATATATAAAAAAAAGAACCCTATAAAATATAGTCTCCGTTCTTACGTCCAAAATTTAATCTTAAAATTTCCATTTGCCTTCTAATTGACCAGTTAACTGCATAACAATTTAATGTAATATATTTTAATCTAATATATTTTAAGACTATATGTAGCCTAATTATTACCTAAAATGAGTTGTCGTAAATTACTGTGTTTACGATGTTTCCTCGTATGAAGAGGCTACATATGAGATTATTTCCATTTGCCTCCCAATTTATCAGTTAATAGCATAGCAATTTTATCAAATATATTTTACTCTAATATATATATATATATATATATATATATATATATATATATATATATATATATATATATATATATATATATATATAAGTCAGTAGTCAATCCAGTTAATCTGGAGTTGGGAACAATTCCAAGCAGGACAGTTTGAACATTTAAATATAGAATATTAAGATTAAGTCGTCCCGGTCAAGAGCTCAATGTAAATAAAATCTACTGAGCAAATAATTTTTTTTTAAATATAAAAAATCAACAATCGGTTACATTATCCATATAAATTTAATTCCATCCTGTTAAAAAGGCATTGATATTAAACAGTGCTCTAAAAATTAACAGGACTTCTTCAGATGAACAAAAAAAAATTCCTGTTAATTTTTAGAGCTTAGATTAATATCAATGCTTTTTAACAGAATGGAAATAAATTTATTATCATAAAGTGACCGATTGTTGTTTTCTTTTCTTTTTTTTTTTTTTGGTGGGGGGGATATATATTAAAATGCACAATGACTAGAATATAACAAAATTAAAGTATTCTTAAAAATTGCACGCATTATAACACTGAGTTTCACGTTTAGATGATCTTCAGGTGAGTAATGTTAAGTGGAAGCACTAATTTATTCGCTCAATATATATCACTCTCCTCAATGGAGGAACAAAGATTCTGTTTCCTGACCTAACTTAATCTGTTGCTAACCGGCAAAGCAAATACTTTCTTCCATGTTGACACATTGTTGACAGAATCTGTATTCCAAATCTTGTTTGTATTATTCGTATTCATAGTATTCATAATATTGTTGACAGATTTGTACTTTGTGCATGAAAAATGTGAATAGGTTATGTTCACATTCACGTTAGTAAAATACGAATTCGCACGATTCATCGTATGTTTTTTTGTTGTTGTTGTTGTTGTTGTATATTAGATTTCACTGTATTATAGTTGAAAAGAGATGCAGTGTTTTTTTTTTCTTTTCCAATGCAGGAGAAAAGATGATTACGTTAATATGCTGCGTCTCGAAATCTTGTCGCTATGGTGACGAAACATGAAGTGACTGAAGTAGAAAGAATGCGACGATGTCAAGAAGACAAAAAACGTAAAAGATTAAAAACGAAAAAGTCTTTGAATGATGGGGATATTTCTTTGTATAGTTCTTCGATAGAATGACTTTATGCCTATCCGAATGTGCATACGCACACACACACACACACACACACACACACACACACACACACACACGCTCTCTCTCTCTCTCTCTCTCTCTCTCTTCTGCTCTAAATACTCTCTTTCTCAATCGGCTTTGATCTTACAAGTAAACAGATTGAGATAGATAGATAGATAGATAGATAGATAGATTAAACAAGAACAGGCTAAGATAGATAGATAGATAGATAGATAGATAAACAAACAAATGAACAGAGATTTGATTCGTGACTATGATAATGAATTTTTCTTCCTTGCCATGAGTCGTCTTTTGAGCCCTAGAAACACAAATTTCGAATCGCGATTTCCAAAGCTGTCTGATCTTTTCCACTTGGAAAGTTTGCACAACACAATCATCTTAACCTCCAGTTCCCATTATTTGTCAATAGATCTTAGAAGATATAAGGCACGTGCCTTAAAGTGAAGGTAACACAATTAGCTTCATCAGAAGGAGGATTGGTTCCTTTCTTTGGTTTCTTTGTTTAATGGCATATCAAGTTTCGTAGGTCGATGCCTAAGCCATTCTTCTAGATTCTACCAGTAGTGGTACTATTAAACCCATAGGAAGATAAGGTGGTTCATCCCTTTCTCAAGGGTATTTGTCCGAAAGTGAATGTAATGGCGCAACTGGAGTTCGAACTCGCTCACTATGATTCCGCCGTCCAGCGCTTAAACCATTACACCACGAAGACACCCCCCTATCAGAAGGAGGAGTCCTAGTGAAGTAATGGTTTACATGCTGAACTGAGAACATCGAAGAAAACGCGTTCGAACTCAAATCGCACAACTACGTTTACTTTCGGATTACATCTTTGGGAAGGCATGACCCCACTTATCCATCGAGTTAAATAATAGCACAACTGATTCTTCTACAATGATGGCTTTTGCATTAAAGAACCTATAAAGATTGATATGTTATTAAAAAAGGAACCAAACGAAAACAAACTCTCACATTCGAAAGGGACATTTGTTAGACGAAGATATGATTAAAATGCATTTAAAAATCCCAGCCATAATATCGTAAACAATAAACCAAGAAGCACATTCAAAATGCGCTCAAAAACAAAGTTGCCTACAAGAACCAAACAATGCAATGCTTAGGGATCAACAAAACTCCTACAAAGGACCTATAGTATAGAAAGTATGGATAGCGACACAGACCGCGTAGTTGCTCGCCTTAATCTTGAAGAAATAATCAAAAACTACAATACTTGAAACCACTTAACTGTGGCTAAACTTATAAGCTCAATCACCTTTTAAATTGTTAATCTCTTACATACCATACGTATCTATTTAAACATGTGCAAACAAATGACTGATGTTAAATTACTATTACATAGCAACTCTAGTAATGATTTATCAGGGAGCAAACTAATGAGGAAAAGTAAATAGTATGATTTATACTGGATAGGAATGCTTGACGTCTTAACTGTGAAGGAAAATGAGCTCAGGTTTGTTTAAAATGTTATTAGAAAAACTTGTTTTAATTAGAACTGTGTACTCCGGCTCATAGGCCTAGTGGATAGAGTGTTCACCAATGGTCCGGGAGACATGGGTTCAATCCCAAGTCACGTCATACCAAAGACCTTTAAAATGGTACTTGATACCTCCTTGCTTAACTCTCAGCAATATAAGGTAGGTATCAAGGGTAAAGTGAAGCAATCCAGGGAAAGGAGTAGCGCCCTGCCCTAGACTTTGGTGTTGTAGCAACTGAAAAGGGAGCCTTCTGGTCGCTGTCGACTACGGTCGCCAACATTACTTTACTTACTCATGCTAAACTGAATTGTTTGAAATAGAACTATTTGCATGGAAATGGATTTGGCGTTAAATAACCTACAAAGGTTGATATGCCATAAAACCCAACCAACCAACCGTAAACATCAAAATTTTTACAAATTTGGTGTTTAATGAGTGATTGATTGATTAGAGAACCACATCATTGTATGTTTATATTTACGTTTTTGTAATTTTTAAAGATATTTATTTGTTTGATTTTTTTCTTCTTCTTTTCCTTTGTTTTTTTTTTTTTTGTTTCTTTTGACACGGGCTTATCGAATAAGAATATTTTCAAACAGATTTATTTGACTCACAGAAGGGACCCTAACGGGTACCATCACTCCAGGTCAGAGTGGACCTGAGAGTAAAAGCAATGAATGAATGCTCAACATTACTCCCGAGATTTTCAAGACTGAAGCCTCACCCTCAGCAACAGTTTAGTGATATAATCCGAACCCCCACTATTTTTTGGTGGATAGAGTCTTACCCCACAGCAGAGTAAGTAGTCAGAGAATTCTAAGCCCCGCATACAGGGTATTTGGCATTTATTACTCTACTACCTATAATCGGCTGCCTTGGAACTCGAAAAGACGATTACGTCAGCCTAAACAAACGGATGTTTTGTGTCATATGCAATACTGTTGTCGCTTTCAGTGGTGTCAATCAGTGTCGAGTCTTAGCTGAAAACAAAAAACTGAAGGCAAAAGACAGAAACATGCTGTGACACTACAGATGTAACTCGTCTTATCGCCCCGCAGAGACAAGCCAAACACGCTGCATAGAAAAAAAAATATATTCCTTTTATGTTTTGTTTTTTCTTGTGAGTACCGAGAGCTGCTTCTAATTTAAAGCATGACACACTCGAGAATATTCTTGTATGTATGCATCGAACTGTCTATCTTGGAGCTCGTCGGACACAGAATTGGACCTCGTTACCAGAAATTTTTCAGGTTGAATTCGTTTGTAACATCTGCATTAGTGTCAGTTTATCCAAAGTCATATGAGATCTCATTGCAGGCTGATTTTACACAGATCATTCCACAGCCATCAACTTGTAATTTGTGTCAATTCTGTGATCAAGAATGTAGATCAGCAACAAGTTTGGGAAGTCACAAGTGAGATCGTAGGTTAATGTCAACGGCAAGAAGAGGTGTTTTGTTTGGTTAATGTGATAGATCTTGCAAAAGTGAATTTGTCCGTAGGATCACATGGATCCCCACGGGCGCTTTTAGCGGGATTAAGGAGACGGTATTCCTCTGTAAAGAATTTACAGTCACTAGCGAAATAAAAATATATTTTATGCTCAAAAATATATCGTGTTTTTTAGACAGTTTTATTTTTATCTGGTAAAGTAATTCTTACAAGAATTATGGCTTTATAATGTTCCCTTGCTCTCTCTCTGTATGCGTGCGTGTATGTGAGTGTATACATATATATAGTAATTAACAAAGCTCTTTGTTTCGATGTGGCACACGGCCGAATGAATGAGGCGCCCAATGAGACTCGAACTCACTCGTGTAGGTTTGCTAGTCAAACTTGCTAACCGTTACACCACCAGAATGCGGAGACAGCTGTACTCGTCGATAGTCTGTTTCTTGCCTATGCGATCATCTAATCAAGACTAAGATCTACATGTGCTTTATCATCGATACTCATTACACTTTCTTTCTCGGAATAACAAACCACATAACTGTATATTTTGAAGATTGTGTATTTAAGCAGCAAGTTAATATTCAAGCAGGTTTTGTTAAAGACGATGGAACACACTGAGTTTATCATTTTTAATTTTATTTTTTCAAGACTCTTAGTTGTTTATCTAGCGTCAGGATCTAGATGGTAAAGGTGTAACATATTCAAAATGTGAATATGTAAAACAGACGGATGCATAAAACAGACGGATGCATAAAACAGACGGATGCATAAATATTCAAAATGTGAATATGTAAAACAGACGGATGCCTAAAACGTTCATAATATTCATAGAATATTCATACGCATGGGAATCCGAAAAACACGAAACACTGACGACTCTCTTGGTTCAGGTACGAAACTTTTATTAACTTCTTTAAGTTTAGGTTTTCGACACAATGAGAGAGAGACACAATTTTTCTATGCTGACTGTTCGTCCATCGTCAGCTCTCAACTCACTGACCCAAACAACGCGCGCGTGCCCCGCAGTCCACAAACTGGACTGGCCTCGCCCAGGTCCGAAAAATCAACTCGCTTCGTCCAGCTTCAAATCTCAACTCACTGCTTTTTTCAAAATCACTAAGAATCCCAGCCCATCGCTTTCGGGCATGACGTCAATCACATTTCCAGTCTCATTTCCTATCTGGGTTTTTTTATAGTGACATCTGTGATTGTCACATCCTCCCCGCACGCGCGTGAACACCTGCGTTAATGTCTGCACCTACCCATGCACTAAGCCGAAAGGTTATAAGCCTAACTAAACCGAAAGATAAGATATATAAAACGAAAAATGATAATATAAAAAAACTCATTCCGCAATTATATAACAAAGGAATTGTTCCATATCTTCTGCCCAAGTGCTTTCGACCATACCTTTGATCGTCATCAAGGGTAGTGTTTTCGGTCTACTCTCGATACCGGAAAACAGTCGATTCTCCACATCATAGAGGGGGATGGGAAGGAAACCAAACGGGATTTATTTTTGTTTTCTCGGGGCCTTTTTCTCCAATCCCCCATCATGCTTTTTCCAATTGTATATATGTCATTTCACTTCATCAGGGTTTTAAGTAGGTCTTTTTCATCGAGCGAATGAAGTATTTTAGTGATGGTTGCGCGCCTGGCGATGCAAGAGTGAATTTATTTTACAGAGTGGCTGATGATGATTGTGGCAAGCTAGGGCTCCCTAGAATAATACAGAATAGTACAGTTTTCTTCCCTTCCCCCTCCCCTAAAACTTTTAGGGCTTGTGCCCACTTAAAACGTGTATTTATAAGTTTTAGGAAAAAATATCAAGGGTAGTGTAGTTTTGAGTTGACTGTTGAGTTTTTACTGTTTTAATAATTTGTAGCGTTTTCTTTTGAAGTGGTCAGTTGGAACGTTTTCAGCGTTTGTTTTAAATACGGAGGATTCTCGCATATAAGTCAATAATTATATATTTAAAACGATAATAAAAACGATTACAAATGCTAGAAGCAATATACATAATTTTTTTTTAAAAGAACATAAATAAAACAGCATTTAACACAGACACGACTCTATTAGTAAACCTTTTTCAACGAAAACAAAACCCTGAAAACGTTCCAACTGACCACTTCAAAAGAAAACGCTACAAATTATCAAAACAGTAAAAACTCAACAATCAACTCAAAACTACACTACCCTTGTTGACGACTAATTGTATGGTCGAAAGCACTTGGGCAGAAGATACGGGATAATTCATTTACCACCGGGACCCCGACACAAGAAAAATAACAAGGAGTCTTGAAAAAATAAGATTAAAAATAATAGCGTTCCATCGTATTTAACAAAACTATATTTATATGTGTGTTTGTGAGTGTGTTTATTTGTGAATGTGTGTGTGTGTGAAAAGTAGACCCAAGACTTAGCACGGCGTTAGTGGTAATATTTCATTCTTTAACCGAGTCATTGGCCTAATGAGTAGAGCGTTCGCCAATGGTCCGGGAGGCTGAGGTTCAATCCCAGGTCGAGTCATACTAAAGACTCAAAAAATGGTACTTGATCCCGCTTTGCTTAACACTCTGAGCTATAAGGTAAGGATCAAGGGTAAAGTGGAGCAATCCAAGGAATGGAGTTGCACCCTCTCCTACACCTAGGTGACAAGGGACAAGTGAGCCTTCGGGTTACCCTCGACTAAGGTCTCAACTTTTATTTCATTCTTTATTAATAGAAGAACTTTATATTACTACTAGACTCGTTGTAAGTGTTTGATTTATCCACTTTTCCACTTATTTTATCATCTTGTTAGATTTTGGTAAATCTAACATCTCCATATATATATATATATTCTTGTGTAATTGCCGTCTAGCTTCTTCTCCAGCCGTTTAGTTAGCGTCCAAGTAGTGCATCCATATAGCAGTATCGACATGACTGCTGACTGGAAGAAACTGCGTTTCATTTTATCGGTCAGGTCTGATTTCCATATGATCGATAGTCTATCGATAGCTGTCCATGCTTTCGTTAGCCGCGTGTCGAAGTCTTTTTCGGTTGATGAGACGCTGCTTCCTAGGTAGGTGAGTTTGTCTACCTGTTTCAGAGAGGTTCCGTCTAGTGTGGAAATGTCACCTGTTTGATTATATTGATGTGTGAAATATTGAACAAGTCCTGGCGGCAACACCCCACAAGGCACCAACTATACGGCTACCTGCCTCCCATCACGAAAACTATCCAAGTTAGACGAACTAGATATACAAGACACTGCTGGAGAAACAGGGACGAGCTCATAAATGATGTACTCCTATGGACCCCCACATATGGCCAAGCAAAAGCAGGACGACCAGGTAGAACATACATGCAGCAGCTATGTGAGAGTACGGGATGTAGCCCTGAAGACCTGTCAGAGGCGATGAACGATAGGGAGAAGTAGCGAGAGAGGGTCAGGGATATATCCGTGCTAGCGGCATGACATAATGATGATATATATATATATATATATATATATATTGGGTGTTTCAGAGAATTTGATATCACTTAAGATTTACAGGATGTTTTAGAAAAATTGATACCATAAAATAAACAAATGATTTTACCGATTTTTGTTCAAATGATCTCAAATTTATACACAATATAAGTAACATAGCCAGATATACGGATGTGTGAAATAGACATAGGGAATCTAAAAACACGAAACTCACGAAATTGGTTCAGGTACGAAACTTTTATTCACCTTTTTGAGTTTAAAGGTTTTTCGACATGAGGAGAGAGAGACACAATCTTTCTAAGTTGATTGCTTTTACATCGTCAGCTCTCAACCCAACCAACGCACGGGGCCCGTAGCGCACAAAGTCATCTGGCCTCGCCCAGGTCTGAATCACCACTCTCTCGTTCGGAGGCAGGAAATCAACTCAGCTTTTTTTCAAATCTCAACCCACGCGTGACGTCACCCACATCCCCATGTCACATTTCCTATCTGGGGTTTTTATTTTGACATCTGTGAACGGCACATCCTCCCCCGCACGCGCGTGACCACCTGCGTTAATCCTATTTACCAACCCCTCCGCTCGGGCAGGATATGACACAAGGTCAATTTTTAAGCGGAGTTTAACGGGTTTGAATTCCTTCTCCTAGACTAGTTGCCTCACCAAGGCTGAAGAACCCAGTCTGCCCTACTATTTATGGAAGCGAACACCTGCGTTAATGTTTGCACCTAACTAACCCATGCACTGAGCCGAAAGGTTCTCATCCTAACTTAACCGAAAGGCAAGATATACAAAAACGAAATCCCTCCGCAATTATATTACATATGTAGATACCACTCAAAATTCTATCTATATTTTCTTTTCCATTGAATGGATTTTCTATATCTAAAAGGAAAAAAAATTAAGACATTCAACATAGAATTTCGAGTTTCTTTTATACACATGCTGTAAAAATTTGCGATCATTTGAACTAGAATTAGTCAAGTTATGAAATCAGGAAATTACACACACACGATTATATATATATATATATATATATATATATATATATATTTCTTAAACATCCTGTATGTTGTTGATGTTCTAGTAACTGCATCTCAATTTACACAAAGACATGCTCAAGAAAATTTCTGAATTCATATTTTTATCAGAAAGATGTGTAAAAATAATGCATATTGTTCACATACAGGAAGTAGAGATAAAGAGAAATACTGTCAAAGACAGAGAGAAAACATGCATAGAAAAATCGAAGCCATTTTCATCAAGGGAGGTAATCATTGAAGAAAAATGTATGAAAAATGCACAGGACGTTACTCACGTTACTATCACAGTGAAAGCATATTTCCAATTATTATCAATATTTTTTTAAGAATTCTTTTTACATATCTATATACGAAGGTCTTCTTATATATGTGAAGTTTCTACAATTCACATGTCTCTGTCAAGGTCGACAATGAGAATTACATTTTTATATTCATTTCAGACGGCGATAAATAAGGGAGAGTGGTATACCTCGTATCTCCTAAATCTACACCTAGGAAATTTCTGGTTGGGTGTTTTTTGCAGAGCTATAGCTGGAAAGCCAGTCTTGCAAGCCATTGCTAGTTAATTTGATACACACAACTTGCATTTATTATTTTGACTTTGTACCAGTCATAGCTATGCTCAATAAATATCTACTTACAGAAATGTAAATGATGTCGCTTTCTTGCTATATGATCTATGGAATTAAGAATCATTATTTACAATGTGGACCAAGGTCTCTGATTGTATTCTCCGGGAAAGTTAGAATGAAAACATTCCCAACATTTGAATCACGTGATCAAAATGGCTTAGTTGCCTGATGAGCTGGTTATTAACAAGCCTGAAGGTACCACAATGTAAGTAGTTAATCAATGCACAATAAGGAAAAAGAAAGCGAGTGTGAGAGACATAGGAGAGAGAGATAGAGAGAGAGAGAGAAGAGGAGGAGGAGGAGGAGGAGGAGGAAGAGAATGAGAAAGAGAAAGTGTCTGAATATGAGAGAAAGGAAGGCGTTGGGTGCGATAAACACTCATTTTGTAACATTTTCAGCCAGATAAAAGCCTGGAAAAATATGGAAATATATTCATGTCACACGTGCAGTCTCTCTCTCTCTCTCTCTCTCTCTCTCTCTCTCTCTCTCTCTCTCTCTCTCTCTCTCTCACACACACACAATATATAGTCGGATCCTGTATATACATATATATATATAAGTTTAACA
Organism: Sepioteuthis lessoniana; assembly: GCA_963585895.1. NCBI lineage: Eukaryota > Metazoa > Mollusca > Cephalopoda > Myopsida > Loliginidae > Sepioteuthis > Sepioteuthis lessoniana. The sequence continues at coordinate 111,407,789 of OY757906.1, forward strand.
GCATAGTCACAGAGTCAGTGGTGCTTGGTGACTCTTAGTTTCTCGCTAATTCAATCACCAGTCCAAGTGGTTATCACGAGGTTTGCATCCCTTTATCTACTGTCATGTGAAGCATAATCAGAAGGGGAATCTGGTTTGTGGAGCATTCAGGGAAGGGTGGTATAATTTATTATAAGGGATAATTTATGTTTGTGCTTGTTCATTTATTTACTCTGTCTGACTTTTATTCATTATTTTATTAGGTTTTTATTATTTACTCTTTGCGAGTTTTTCACTCCAACGTTAGCTGGTCGTGTTTCAATGGAGTCTGAGTGACAGCAAGTCTCCTCGGGTCTCCAGGACTCTCTTCAGCATTCGAACCGATCTTTAAAATGCTTTGTTTGGAATAGTCTCGATTCTTCCTACAATTTCCAATACTCTTATATTTTTTTTGCCAAATTTTGACGACTGTTCCAAGTGCACAAACTTCAATTAGTTTCACCGTCACCCTAATGTTCCACAGTATTCTTAGTTCATTGACAAGGTCAAAGTTTACATTTACTCTTTGAGTGAGGGCAAGTCTCTTCAAGTTTCCAGGACTCTTTGCAGTATTCTGGCTGATATTTAAAATGCTGTAGTTTTGATGGTCTCCACTTGTCCTGTTTTTTATTCCAAGTCTCCCATTCCCTTTAGCCACCTTTTGGGGACTGTGCCGAGCGCATCAATTACAATTGGTATTGTCGTCACCTTCATCTTCCTCAGCCCTCTAGCTAGGTCTTGGTACTTATTGCTCTTTTTGCTTTCTTTTAATTTTACTTTGTGGTCTGTATGATTATTATTATCATTTATTTATCTATTTATTCATTCATTTATTTATTCATAAATAGATTAATTCATTCATGTATTATTATTCATTTATTTATTTTATCCATTTTTATTCATGGTACGATGATCACATCAGTAAAAAAGTGATAGCTTGTGCTTTTGCCTGTGTCTACGTTACTCTAACTTAGAGATAATTATACTCGATCTTTAAGATTGATGTTTCAGTCGGCTAGGGCAGCAGAAAACAACGACTGTATCTCTGCAAACGGGTTAGACTCCCACAACGAGTGTCCTGTATATGACTCTAAATCATCTGATGGTGAGACTTCAGAAATGCTTGAGCCTTGGGAATGTGAAGTATTCCTTCATTGCTATTGCTCCTGATTTCATTTTGACCCTTACTGGGTCCTATCAATGGAACAAAGAGAACTATCAAACATTTAAACTGTGTACTTATACTAAACTGAATTGTTTGAAATAGAAATGTTTTTACAATTAAGTGTGTATAAAAAAACTGTACTTACGCTAAATGAGTTGTTTGAAATAGAACTGTTTGATCATTCAACTGTGTGCCAACTAATGACTGATTTTTAAATAAATTCTTACTGATACATAGCAATACTTGAAAACATTAAACTGCGTGCAAACAAATGATAAATATTCAAAACTGTTTACCTATGAGAAAAAAATGAGCTCAGGCTAGTTTTTAAATGTTATCAACAAAATGTGTTTACAAATCATATATTTAGTGTATATGTATAAACAGGATTTGGCATTAAATGAACTATAGAAGTTGATATGCCATAAAACCAAACTAGATTGAGATTGAGCATAGATATAGCAAACTATATATATATATATATATATAGAATTAATTTTTTATTTATTGCGAACTTTTTGTCCTCATCTTGGTAGTTTTTGTTTTGTTGGGGTTTTTTTGTTTTTTGTGTTGTTTCTTCTTTCACTACGTTTCGGCCAAATTTCACCTCTGGCCTTCTTCAGGTGATTTTCACCGCGACCTCGGATAGGAATGATGAGTCTTGTAACCGTATCCCCAGTAATTACTGCCTTCCATAGTTGTTCTCTATCGCACCACGTTTTTGGCCAAGTAAACCTCTGGCCGGCTTGGGTAGGATTTGAAACCGCTATCTTCTGACAATGCTCACCTGGAACCGTAGAGACTCAACGCCTCTATCCGCTGCGCCACGGGCCCCGAGGTCGCGGTAAAATCACCTGAAGAAGGCCAGAGGTGAAATTTGGCCGAAACGTAGTGAAAGAAGAAACAATACAAAAAATAAAAAATAAAAACAAAAAAAAACTACCAAGATGAGGACAAAAACTCCGCAATAAATAAAAAATTAATTCTCAGATTAAGAAGCCTCATCTCAAAATGATTCCAATTAAAGACAATTATATCGGTTCAACCTCAGCTACCCTAGAGAAGACTTAAAATGCACCTGTCTGATACAAGTTCCATAGCACAGCATTAAAAAAAGCATTCATGCCCAACAGCAGAATTACGGAGGTGCCCGTGGTGTAATGGTTATCGTCGTAGGAAATGAACACGACGACACGGGTTCAAATCCTGGACAAGACTGATCGCATTTCACATAGCACTAATACCCTTGGGAAAGGTATGAATCCAATTATTCTCCCTCCTATTCTCTATGGGTAAATAGTAGGACAGACTAGGTTCTTCAGCCTTGGTTAGGTATCTAGTCTAGGAGAAGGAAAACACTGAATTAAAACCTGTTAAACTCCGCTTAAAAATTGACCTTGTGTCATATCCTGCCCGAGCGGAGGGGTTGGTAAATAGGACAACAGAATTACGGAAAATTATTACCGAAACACAACAATATTAGAACATCAAAATAATATGCAAAAACTACAGATTCTCGAGGCATACATATTAGGAACATACAACCCAGACTTAATTTTGAAACTAGTGTTAATGTACATAAATGTCTTTAGCTACTGACGCTATTTATAGAAACAAATTCGAAAAGTAAACGCTACGCAATACAACAGTACAAACGCTCATTCTTACAAAATAGTAATGTACATACAAACGTTACATCACTTTTGTAATACATCCTCCCCTAATGATGGCCCAAAGCTGGACAGAAAGTACTTGGGAAATAACTAATTACGGAAGGTTTATTAACCAATTCCCGCTGAATATCATAAGATCAATACGACAATTCGAAAGGATGAACAAAAAATATGTAGATAAAAAATGTCTATTATGTTCAATGAAGTATGTATCAATGAGGAAATGGTGCCAATATATATATATATATATATATATATATATATATATATATATATATATATATATATATATATCCCAATTATGTCTGATATTACAAATGAATATGCGTACTTAAGAGTTTCAAAATGGATAATTCTTACAACTTATAAGAGGCATGAAGATTATGTAGCGCTCCAAGCAACGACAAGCAACACATTTTTTAATCGAGTAAAGAATATAAATTTGAGTAGACTGTAAGGAAAGTAAGAATGTGCTGCGCCATTCTTCCCCGCAGGAAACGCTTGTTTTCTTTGAAGATCGACTTCAAAAATTCATCTTTATTTTCATCGGAGCCCAAACACCTACATAAATCTTTTTACCTCTGCCCCCGCCCCAAGCAGGTTTCAGGTAGGAAAATGTCTGTAAAAAACACAGAAAGAGAGAGAGAGAGAGAAAGAGAGAAAGCGAGGGAGAGTCTAAGGTAGGTAGAGATAGATAGAAACATTGATGAAATGTGCATTGTCCACGGAGGCGTATACTGTCTCGTGTTCTCGGAAATGAGTTCGAGAGTGTACGTACCGAGATTGATATCAGAATGTATTTATTTTTGCTGTTTACATCAGAAAGACGAGCGTATGTGCGTGTGGGGCGAGGGGGTGAAAGTGTGTGTGTGTGTGTGTGTGTGTGTGTGTGTGTGTGTGTGTGTGTGTGTGTGTGTGTGTGTGTGTGTGTCGTTTTAAGCAATATGTTCTATGCCTGTATGAGCATTTCAAGTGAACATGTTTTCTTTTGGCAATGCATTCGGGGTTGTAGGCGCCACTGTCCATCTTTTGTTTCTCAAGACACGCCATCATTAACGACCAGAAACCTTATCACGATTTTCCCCGATTTTCTGAACAGACCACAACCACAAACAGGTTTCTGTTATTTTTCTCTTTTTTTTTAAACTTTTATCTCTTTTCTATCACTCCCTGTTATTTTTATTTTTCCATAATCCCCAATTACCATTGATTTTCCATTTCTTCTTCTTCTTCTTCTTCTTCTTCTTCTTCTTCTTCTTCTTCTTCTTCTTCTTCTTCTTCTTCTTCTTCTTCTTTATTTATTTATTTATTCCTCTTTTGATTTTTTCTTTTAATTCTTTTTTTGTCATCGTTCTACTGTTAATTTTACATCTTCTTCTTCTTCTTCTTCTTCTTCTTCTTCTTCTTCTTCTTCTTCTTCTTTTTCTTCTTCTTCTTCTTCTTCTTCTTCTTCTTCTTCTTTCGAACTCTTTTTCCTTTAATTCCAGCCTTTTTCCTTCTCCTTCCTATCTTTGTCCTCTTATATTTCCTTGTCTCTTTCTCTCTCTTTTATTTCTTTTTCTTTAACAACTTCTTTTCACTCTTTCGTTCTTACCTCTATCTTATTATCTTCTAACCTTTCCTTCAGCCTCATGTTTTTTGGGAGGGGGTGTTCTTGTTTGTTTGTTTTTAGTTTTTGTTTTTATTTTGCCTTGTTTGTTTTTCGCATCATTTTGTTTGCTTTGTTTTTCGTTTTGTTTTGTTTTGCCTTTTTCATTGATTCTTGGTCTTTTTCTTACTCTCTTCTTTTCTTTTTCCCATTTTTCTTTTTTTTTTTTTTGTCGATTCTTTCATCGTCACTCTCCTTCTCTTCCTCTTTGTCTTTCTTCTACTCATTTTAACTCATTCTTCTTCTTCTTCTTCTTCTTCTTCTTCTTCTTCTTCTTCTTCTTCTTCTTCTTCTTCTTCTTCTTCCTTAGCTATTCTGCTGTAATTTATTAATCTATTTGTTTTTACCTCTTTTCACTTTTCTATTCCACCTCTTCTATCTCCCTTACTCCTTCCTATTATCATTTCTTCTTCTTCTTCTTCTTCTTCTTCTTCTTCTTCTTCTTCTTCTTCATTCGCACAGACTGGCACGCACATATGCCTCGCTTCAAAAAGAAAATGGCTTCCAATTTCTAAAACCTATGCCATCAAAAAGCTTTGTAATCTTTGTCAGTCTTAGCTATTTCTAATGCGAATAAAAAAAAAGTCACAGTGCTGTTGATGCTTCCATCATCACGCCTATTATTATTATTATTATTATTATTATTATTATTATTATTATTATTATTATTATTATTATATTTGCGATAGAAAAAACATTGGCGATATTCCATATTCTTCCGCTCATTTTCTTCTTCGACCACTCTTCTAATAATCTTCTGTAATTCCAGACCAAATTCTTTATCATATAGTTAATGCCTTCAGATGTTTTGTGAATTCTTGGACCGTTTCTGCAATTAACATATCGGGAATTTAATGGATAACTGTGTCTGTTGACAGAAAACAGCAACTTACATTGACGAAAATATAGAAATATCAACAGAAAAATCTAGGCTCGTTGATTGAATGATTACTCCACACAAAACAATTTTCGTTTCGATCGTAAATAATGTGTATATGTATAAATGCACAAAGCGATACACACACAAAAAAAAAACCAGCCTTATCGCCAGGGGCTTTGGAATACGTCGACTGTATATTCTTTAGATGAGTAAGACTTTCCACAACGAATGTCCTGGATATAACACTAAATCATCAGATAACGAAGCGCCTGCCCTGGAGGTTTGAGTGGGGATGCAGTGCCCTTCCATTGCCATTATTTCTTAGTCCACTCAGAATTGGAGTGGTAATACCTTTGAGTCAAATAAATCTGCTGAATCATTTACTGTGCTTGAGACTATGCAACAGCCCAGTTAGTTGGGGCAGAAGAATGCCCCGACTGCACCTCTGCAGAGGAGTAAGACCCCCCCCCTCATACACACACCAACGAGTGTTCTGGATGTGACATGAAACAATATGATAGTGAGGCTCCAGTAATGCTGAAGCTATGGGAAATGCGGAATACCCCTTCATTGCCATCACTCACAGGTCCACTCTGGCTATGGGTCAAATAGAGCTGTTTGGCATTTAAACTGAGTGCTAACAAATGACTTATGCCGTACTGAATTATTTGAAATAGAACTGTTTGATCATTTAATTGTGTGTCAATAAATGACTGATGTTTATTTGAATTGTCTGTGATACATAGAAATATTTCGAACCAGTCAAGTGTGTGGAAAAGATTGAGTTTAGGCTCGTTTAAATATGTTATCTATAAAATGGGTTTACAAACCATGTATATTTAATATCTATGTCTAAAAAGGATTGATATGGTTTATAAAACCAAACCAAACCAAACTATTAGGAAACAAACGAGTAATATTATTAGAACTATTAGCGTTAGATAACAATGTTTGAAACCATTTATCTTTGTGCAAATGAAGGAACTCTTACTTGTTTAAAAATAATATTACCTCGAAACTATTCGCTTACAAATCATATATATATATATAATATACATGTATACAAGTATATAGAGGATTTGGCATTAAATAACCCTCAAGGGTTGATAGGACATCTAACCCTAACCCTAACCAACAAACCAACCCAACCCACCATATATATATATATATATAAATTAATTTTACTTTTATACCAATTCTATAATTTTGACGGTGTGAAAAACTGCAGATGATACAATTTGTAAATTGAATTGTAAATTTAAAAAATGATAATACACAAATTGATATATGGAACAAAATTCCATAAAAAATGAAAAAATGAAAAGGCTAAAAACATTCTTACTGTTTGAAAATAATCAACCAATATCGCAATGCCTTGTCAAAAGAAAAATAACTCTGAGTAGAACGAAATTTGAATACCGACAGAGCCAGAAGTAATCTACCTAGATTTCACCTGGCCGGATCATTAAGATAATTCAGACTCTCTATATATAATAGTTTTATTTTTGGCGGGGTCAGAATTTCTTTCCCACAAATGTCAACTCAGCGTTGTTTGGAATTTGATTGCAAAAATTATTCTAAACTTTAAGAAATATCAGTTTTGAGACTATTCAAAATGCCGGCAAATTCACAGAAATATGGTACCAAATTCCTCATGGTTTCAAGAATTGTTATTTGATACACATAGTTCAATTTGATATTAATCAGTTGTTGATGCACTATTAAATAGTTTCAATTATAGTAAATGATTAAATAGTTCTATTCGACCTTGAGATTGGACCCTCGCATGATCAAAGCAGACCAAGAAGTAATAGAAAAGACGGCAAAGAAAAGGTACTCCATATTTGCCGAAGCTCCAAGACTGGAGCCTCACCATTTGATCGTTTACTGTCATATCAAGAGACTCGTTGGTGGGGATCATACACCTCTGCAGAGATGCAGTCGGCGTATTCTATTGTGTCTTGGACTAGGCAGGGAATTATATTAGCCTTCATGTATATATATATATATATATATATATATATATATAGAGAGAGAGAGAGAGAGACAGACAGACAGACTGACAGACAGACAAACAAACAGATAGATAGATAGATAGATAGATAGATAGATAGATAGATATGAACTGACAGATAGATGGATAGATATGGACTGTCAAAGATAGATACATACATACACATATACATGCATACATTCTAAGATAGATAGATAGATAGATAGATATGGACGGTCGAAGATAGATAGATAGATAGATAGATAGATAGATTATGGCCCATAAATAATCATTGAATTGTACTTCTTATGAATAAGTTCACTCCAAATTATTTTCATGAAAAAGTTCATTTTCTTCTAAATCAAACGTACCTACAATTCTGTCATGTCTTGAGAAACATTATAAAATCAAAACGTATATTTTTTGTTATTTCTCATAGCAAAATCAACTGAATTGAAACAGCAACCAAGCAATTTTCTAGCAGTCCAAAAATATGTACCTATCTTATATATATTTACTCAATGGTGGTATTGTTAAAAAAATTACTGAGTTTGGTAACAAATAGTGTATGATTATTATTTTTTTGGTTATATAAAATTCCACGAAAAAAATTATCTAAAGATTCTGGTATATTTAATTTTGAAGAAAAAAATCAACTTTTTATTTTAAAAAATGGGTTAGTTTCTCCAATTGATAGATAGACAGATACATCCATACAGAGATTGATTGATTTTCTTCAAATGCTTAGTGTGAGAGATCTTCGGTACTTAAGATGATATCGGTTAAGGATAATATTATTTGATATTTGAATTCAACATCCCTCACCAGTAACGCAAAACAATGGCAGAATTCTTTTGTCTTCGCATAATGAATTGGCAATAAAATCTCTGACAGCCAATTTCCGTTATAAAGTCGTTAAGGTCCGAAAACTCTGTATGGTATCCCTTCCTCTTTTTCACTTCCTGTTCCTAGTCGACTTCCGTTCTCCCTTCCTGCATTGACGTTACCAAAGAAGATAGCGTAAAAGAAAAGAGACAAACTCCTATTTATCCATTTTGTCATACCATATCTACATACTAAAGAAATCAACAGCCCTGTCGGCTGAGACTGTTGAATTCTCTGCAAAAGGGTAAGAGCCCACCTAATCAGTATCCTGGTTGGGACGCTAAGCCATCCAATGGTGAGGCTACAGTCTAGAAGCTTTATAGAATATGAAATACCCTTCCATTGACATTACTTCCAAGTCCACTTTGACCCGGAATGGTAGTACCTGTTAGGGTAGAAATATTCTATACTTGAAACCATTTAACAGTGGGCATTTAACTCTTCAGGTGCTCGTGGTGTAATAGTTATCATCGTAGGAAATGGACACGGCGGCACGAGTTCAAATCCTGGACGAGGCTGATTGCATTTCACATAGCACTAATACCCTTGGGAAAGGTATGAATCCAATTATTCTCCCTCCAGCAATGGGTAAATTGTAGTGCAGACTGGGTTCCTCACCCTTGCTGAGGCAATTAGTCTAGGAGAAGGAAAACTCTGAATTCAAACGTGTTAAACTCCGCTTAAAAATTTACCTTGTGTCATATCCTGCCCGAGCAGAGGGGTTGGTAAATATGGATAAATGACTGTAAAAGTGATTTGTTGGTGTTAAATCGCAATACCTGAAACCATAATTTGAAACTATTTAACTGTGTGCAAATAGAACTATTAGTATTAGAGAGGAATACTTGAAACCATTAAACTGTGTGCAAAAAATAAGTCCTGGCTCATTTTAAAAAATTGGTACCTACTATTTTTTTTTACAACTCATACATATATAATATGTATTGGGGGGGGACTAAGTACGTTCCGTAGTTGTGACAACAACAAACATTAAGAAACAAGCAATTTAATATTCATAACAAACAGGATAAAAATAATTAAAATACAATGTTCATTTTATGTGCGTGTGTGTGCATGTAGAAAATACAGCAATGGCCAGTTGAATAAAAATATGATTTGTTCGCCCGTGTGTACATGTGGGGAAAGTCTACTGAATCAATGTGTCCATAGTTGGCTTGAGTAAAACGGATAAAAATTGACTTTACTTACCTACATGAGTATGCATGTGTGTAATATGTGAGAGACTGTAAGTATGGGCCTTTTGTTTTCTTAAGTTCACACGTGCTTTTTTTATGATCTTTGGTGACAACGTGTCACGTTCCAGTTGTCGGCAAAAGAACGTCACATGCTTCTTCGCTCGATGTCTTCTACTGTTCGTCGACCTTGCCTCTGGTAGTGGAATACCCTAGTTAATCAAATTCTTGGTTATTTATACGTTTTGGCGTAACTAAATTAAATCCAAAAAAAAAATTTGTTAGGTTTTATTGCGGGTCCTAAAATTCAAGCGTGCAAATATTTCTTGACCAATCAGATTCGTATAATTACCGGACTATTGGCGAACACTCTACTCATACATATATATTAAATATATGATTTACAAACACATTTGTAGATAACATTATTAAATTAGCCTGAGCTCATTTTTTGCACTCAGTTAAATAGTTTCAAGCATTTCTATCAAACACGAAAAATTCTATTCTCTATAAATGATTTGTTTGCGCACATTTAAATGGATATGACTAAAAAAATTTTAACTGAATAATTTGTTGGTAATTTCATTTTTAAACGAATTACAACTAATTTGTTTACACATGAGAATTGCTATTCCTTCTACAGTGTTAAATGGCTTCTATTACCGCTATCAAACATAAATAATTCTATTCAACATTACTCATTTGTTTGCACTCTCTTAGATTGTTTCAGGTATTGCAATGTATCACTAATATTTCAATTAGATATCAGTCGTTTGCTCACACACAGTTGAATTTATTAACAATTTGATAAGACAGTCATTTTTTACACACATTTAAATGTTCAAACAGTTCTATTTCTAAGAATTCAATTTAACATAAGTCATTTGTTTGCACACTGTTTAAATGTCAAACAATTTTATTTGACCCACTTCTAGATAGAGCGGACCTAAGAGCAATGACAATGAAAGGGTACTCCACATTCCCCAAATCTTCAAGGCTGGAGTTACGCCATCTGGTGATTTAATGTTATATCCAGGACATTCATTGGGGAAGTTTTACCCCCTCTGCAGAGACGCAGTCAGTATATTCTTCAGCCTCATCTGACAGGATATTTAGATTTGGTGTCACATGGTTTAGGGACTATTACACAATAATGCCATATTTAAACTGAACTAAAACCGATTCTGAATGTAAGTAAGTAAAGTAAAGTTAGCGACCATAGTCGAGGGTGACCCGAAGGCTCCCTTTTCGATAGCTACTACACCAAGGTGTAGGGGAGGGCGCTACTCCATTCCCAGGATTGCTCCACTTTACCCTTGAACCGTACCTTATAATGCTGAGTGTTAAGCAAGGTGGTATCAAGTTCCATTTTTAAAGTCTTTGGTATGACTCGACCTGGGATTGAACCCAGGTCTCCCGGGCACTCACTACAATGAGATAAGGCTACTGAGGTTTTTATTATCTTAATGGCATAAAAACCTTCGTGGCTTATTTTATGCCAAAGACATCATTGTAAAAGAACTGTAGATTTAACTTATAGTTAGAGAGATAAAGGAGTTTTTACCGTTCCAAAGGGTCTGAAACTGATCATAATTGCTTGACTGGAATCCGAACTCGCTTACTACGATGTCAATGAGGGGGGGGGGGGTCCACGTGGAGTTATGATTACACCCGGACTGCGAAATCGTAGTAAATGCGTTCGAACCCCATACGCGCTTGCGTTCACTTTCGAACATATTATTTTAGGAAAGGTATAAATTCCCTTATCCTCTCGGCTATGGGTTAAATAGTATCACTATTGTTCTTCAAGATGGATGAATTTCACATTAAATAAACCAAGTAGGTTGATATGCCATTGAACAACAAAACAAACGATATCAGTGTTAACCACTAGGCCACAGAGATACCCTGTAATGAGATAAAAGAGATTAGTTTTAAAACGACTATTGATGACGATGTGATGCGATTTAATCGTGGCTCAGAGACGGATATCTCGGAGGCAGTCAGTAGTGTGTGTTGGAGACAAGTTTCCGCTCAACGTTTGTTTCTTCTTTGCTCGGGAAATAGGAAGACTGCGCAGTACTAACTTTACAATTTGGTTGCGTTTGCCAGCGTCTGAAATTATAGCCCCGGTTTGTGCTTGAACATTGATCTGTGAAACCGTTGGGAATCATATTTACTTTACCAATAAACAGGACAGTCTCTCTCAGAATACTTGATCGCACATTTTTTTTTTTCATTTTTTCTCATTAAGTTCCGAATAGTCACACAAATAAAACCAATGTCGATATTTTGTTGTATTTACAAATTTTATTCTGAGCGACAAAAAATTTATGATTCACGTCATCATCATCATCATCATCAATCTCTCTCTCTCTCTCTCTCTCTCTCTCTCTCTCTCTCAATATATATATATGTATATATAGATATATATATTCTGTCTTCTTTTTTCGTTAATTGCTTTCCCTTTCCCATTCCCTTTCTCTTTCCCTTTTCTCTCTCCATTTACCTCACTCTGTCTTTCTCTCATACCATTTTTCTCTCTGTCTTTTTCTCTCTCTCTCCCTCACACGATCTTTATTCTCTCTCTCTCTCTCTCTCTCTCTCTCTCTCTCTCTCTCTCTCTCTCTCTCTCAGTCTCATTCTCTCACGGTCTCTTTATGTCTGACCTCTCTCTCTCTTCTCTCTCTCTCTGTCTCTCTCTCTTAGTTTCTTTTTATATCATAATCATTCCTACACTGCTGCTAATAAATGAATAGATTTTTTGATTAAATGTTTCTGGTTAGATACCTTGAAATAGTAACCGCAAAGATATTCTACAATATCTTAATCCATTATAACTCAAATTTTTATTATTCCAATATATGCTGAAATTATTATTAAAAATGAATGGTAAACACTCTGAAGCATCTATTTAATCTTTCTTACTGTCGATACCAATATCATCATCATTATCATCATCATCATCATCATCATATCGTGCTGGCAGCACGGATATCCCTGACCCTCTCTCGCCACTCCTCCCTATCGTTCATCGCCCTAGGTAGGTCTTCAGGACAACATCCTGTATCCTCACACAGCTGCTGAATGTACGTTCGTGCTGGTCGTCCTGCTTTTGCGCGGCCGTGTGTGGGGATCCATAAGAGTACATCTCTTATGAGTTCATCTCTGCTTCTCCAGCAATGTCCTGCATGTCTGGTTCTCCTAACTTGAATAGATTTCGTGATAGGGGGCAGGTGGCCGTACAGTTGGTGTCTCGTGGGGTGCCGCTGCCAGGACTTGTTCAGGATTGCACGCAGCATTCTTGTGTAATTGCCATCTAGTTTCTTCTCGAGCCGTTTTGTTAGCGTCCATGTAGTGCATCCATATAGCAGTATCGATGTGACCGCTGCCTGGAAGAAACTGCGTTTCATTAATGCGAAGTATATATTCAATTAACCAAAATATAACTTTTTAATGAGATCTTCTTATTAATTTTAACTGTCTTCAAACGACATCGTGGTTTATTATCGATTAACACGCCTTCCCTTTTGTTAAAAATATCAGTAAACAACTGGCTGATCTTTAAAAAAAGTGGCATGAACTTTAATATATCAAATATTCTTTGATTTATATAGTAAGTAAAGTAAAGTTGGCGAACTTAGTCAAGCGTGAACTGAAGGCTCCCTTTTCAATAGCTACTACACCGAAGAGTAGGGGAGGGCGCCACTCTATTCCCTGGATTTCTCCATCTTATCCTTGATCCCTACCGTATAATGCTGAGTGTTAACCAATGCGGCATCAAGTACCATTTTTTGAGTCTTTAGTATGACTCGACCTGGGATTGAACCCCGGTCTCCCATACCATTGATGAACACTCTACTCATTAGGCTGATGGCCCAGTTCAAGATTTACATAGTGGTGTGGTGAAATTCTTTGAACTTAAAAAATAAGATTGTTTTTTATCCATAAAATAATGCTCAGTGAAGAAGTTGAACAAAAAGGAATTAAATCGTTGGGTCAATTACGGAAGACAGCCGAAAAGTTCATTGGCTGACCAACATACTCTCGTGGAATGTGTCCAAATAACGTTAATTTTTCCATGTCGCCTCAATGTGGTCAAGACACTTTTTCCATCGATGTTACAGTGCTTGAATCTAATTAGTCACAAAAGTTATCAAAAACAGATATGAGGTCATCGAATGAAATTTTCAGCCTGGGAACTTTCCAGCTCACACTCAGGGGTTCGTTTGCATAACGCGCATACGCAGCTTATATCAAATTCAGTATTTGTACGTCGTATGTAGTTTATTTATATTAATCAGATAACTGTTTATTTGTCCAAACTTTTTGACTGAGTTGAATCTTTACTGCTTGTGTAATTATTAGTTTTATCATGCTCACATGTAAACACACGCATATATATATATATATATATATATATATATATATATATATATATATGGGGGGGACCATGTGCTCCCTAAAGATAGTAGGACATGTACTTGATTATATTTGTGCTCTCCTTTCACAACATTGACCTAGTGTCACGTCCTACTTGTTGTGGTGAGGTTTGGTAAATACACACATACATACATACATACATACATATATGTATCCCCTATGGTGAAGTATTTAACGTGCTACACTGCGACATCGGAATGAGCGAGTTCGAACTCCAGTGATGTTGCTATATTCATTTTTTTAGTAATACCTTTGAGAAAGGTATGAATCCTAATTTCCCCTCCCGTATATAGGTTAAATAGTACCACTACTATCCTTCTATAAGACTGGCTTTTGCTCTAAATAACACACGAAGGTTGATGTGACATTCAACAAAGAAACCAAATCAAATCGAATATATATATATATATATATATATATATATATATATATATATATATATATATATATATATATAGTCTGGTGAGAACTAATAGAATTCTGTTTTATATTCATCTTATTTCAGACCATGTATGTGTTTGACATCAATAGTCTCTTCTTTGAATAATGCTTCAAAAATCTAACTAAAAATGTGCGAAGATTATTCTGAGGAAAAAGAAACACTTCTTGTGTATATGTATATATATAGAAGTGTTGAACATTCTCTCACAAAGGCAAGTTTTATTTCTATTTTTCGTATTATCTTTAAATTGGAAATGGCTTTCTTTAAGCAAATCTGACTTTTGTGAAGAAGGTTCATTTTGGGCTGGTTTGAAATCAAGTTTCTCTTTATCCACAAATACAGTGCCAATAATCATTAACTTGTCACTGACATAAATCATTCGACCTTTCAGCCGTGCCTCCTTCACTCTAACTCAGAAGATTTGCCCCAAAGTGCCAATTTTTAAACCTGTATTTGTTTAGTACTAGTGTGAAAATATGCAAGGTCACGCGCACCGTTAATCGCCCGAGTCACTGATGGTCCTCCAAAACCCTTGTCCCTCCCCCCCTCCCTCTCTCTCTCTCTCTCTCTCTCTCTCTCTCTCTCTCTCTCCGTGTCTTTCACTGCACATGGGTTTAAGCATGCGCAGTGCGTTTGCCTGTCTCTGATGTAGGATCCGTTTCCTATTGCGTATGTACGCTTGTATTCTTCAGTTTATATGTGCCATCAAGTATGCACTCACAACCGCGTTCGATGTGTGCATGCGTATCAAAGGCACTGCAAAAAGCAGAAACATGCATAAATTGTTACCATGGTAACCGAAAAGAAGTAGACAGGGTCGGGTAGGACGGAAAGAGTGGAGACGGTCCGGGGACTGAAGGGACTCGGAATGCATCAGCAGGAATCTCCAGGCGACCTTTCAAAGGACCAAGTTCGACTCGAGCTAAAGATGGAGAATAAATAGAATCAGGAAGGTATCTCATGAAACTCAACACTAGTAAGGACTGTCGATCTCTTTTCTATTATTTTATGTGTACTCAAACCTATTATTATTATTATTATTATTATTATTATTATTATTATTGTTGTTGTTGTTACTGTTGTTTGTTGAGTCTTCACATTAGTATTATCCGATAGTTTTTACATCAAATTAATTAGAGCAACTCCCCTCGAATCTCCATTATTCTCCCCTCTATTCTTTAATTTTTTGCAATTATTAAGTTTTCACACAAACAATGCCTGTAAGAGATCAAGTGATAGAAAGATTGGTTGGTTGGTTGGTTGGTTGGTTTGGTTTTATGGCATATCAACCTTTGTAGGTTATTTAACGCCGAATCCATTTTTATGTAAATAATCAGTTCTATTTAAAATAATTCAGTTTAGCACACAGTTTCAATGTCAAAAACTATTCCATTTCAAACAATTCAGTTCAGCATACGCACGTAGTTTAAATGTATGTACAGTTTAATTGTGAAAAACATTTCTATTTCTAGCTATTCAGTTTAGTCAAGCAGTTCTAATTCAGCTAATCCCGTTTAGTATAAGTACAGGTTTTGTTTACACACAGTTAAGTGTCAATACAGGTCTATATTAAACAAATCAGTTTAGTGTAAGTACAGTTTCAATGTCAAAGAACATTTCTATTTCAAATAAGTATGCAATTTAAATGTAAGTACGTTTTAATTGTCAAAAACATTTCTATTTCAAGCTATTCAGCTTAGTCAAACAATTCAGTGTAACATAGTATGACGTTAGTTCTATTTAACCCATAGATAGGGCCCTATCAGGTGTTAGCGTGCAAAGCCGGGGCGGACCTGGGAACAATGGAAATGAAGGGATGCTCCGCATTCCTCAAACCCCAGCATCACTTGAACCTCACCATCAGATTGTTTAGTGTCATATCAGAACACTCGTTGGGGGGTCTTATTATACTAGTTTATATAAACTTTGCTTAGTTTAACATCGTACAATAAATAAATCATATTCCGTAGATTCTTTAGTTCTCTGTCATGATCCAAGTATTTATCTCTCATTTCACTTTCTTTCATTTTCACTTCATGGTCTGCTTGAACGGCCAAATCCACTCGATAAGTTCTTTTTCTTTTCTTTTTTCTTTGTTTTGTTATTACGAGTTCTGGCCTTCTGGCTGGGATTGGGGTATCCATTTGTATCTCAAAATGATAGAAAATTTTATGAGTGTCATTCTCAAGGACGGAATCTTGTTTGTGCAGACTAGTTGTTCGAATGGTTTAATTTTAATCTCTTGCCCAATTGTCAGTGGATCACTTTTCCCATCAAGTCTTGTAATTCTTTTGAACCAGTTTGTTGCATTCCTTAATTATGGGAATAATCATTTCATCTTTGTCTTCATATAACCTACACTTGCTGTTATGATGCAGCTTATCAATTTTCGTCTTCATATATTTGGTTCCTATAGCATAAATTTGTTGTATTATTCAAAGAGATTCAATGTCTCTCTTAAGGTTTTCCTTTCACATTATTATTATTATTATTCACCCATTAGAGCTTTTCACATCAGCGTTAGCGGATGGTTTTTCACTGGAGTCTAAGTGACAGCAAGTATCCTCAAGTCTCCAGGACTCTTCTTAGTATTCTGACCGTTCTCAGTAATGCTGTCGTTTGGATGGTCTCCACTCATCCGCCAACTTCCAAGTCCTCCAGGCCTTTAGTTACCGTTCCAAACGCACCAATCACAATTGGTATAATTGACACCTTCATGTTCCATAGTTTTTTCAATTCCCTAGCAAGGTCGAGGTACTTATCCTTCTTTTCACATTCTTTCAGTTTTATTCTGTGATCAGCTGGGACAGCAAAGTCGACTATTTTGCAAGTTCTCTTTCTTTTTTGTTGATTATTGTTAAGTCTGGTCGGGATTAGGTGATCCGTTTGTATGTTAAAGTATTATTATTATTATTATACTCTTTTGAGAGTTTTTTACACCAGCGTTAGCTGATGGTTTCTCATTAAGGTTTGAGTGACAGCAAGTCACCTCAAGTCTTCAGGACTCTTCTCAGTATACTAGCCGATCTTAAAAGTGCTATTGTTTGGAACGTTTCCACTCATACTTCTATTTCCGAGTCCTCCAGTCCCTGCACTAATCCTTTGGTGACTTTACCGAGCGCTTCAGTTACAACTGGCATCTCTGTCATTTGCATGTTCCATAGTTTTTTTTCCGTTCTCTGGCAAGGTCTAGGTACTTATCTCTCTTTTCGCTTTATTTCAGTTTTACTCTGCCGGAAGGGCAAAGTTCACAATTCGACAGGATTTTTTTTTTTATTTTTGACAATCACTAAGTCTAGTCGTCTGGTCGTCTGGCCGACATTAGGGGATCCGTTTGTATCTCGAAGTCCCAGATAATTTTATGAGTCTCATTTTTTTAGGAAAGATTTTGTTTACTGCATATACCATTTGTTAGTATAGTCAAAAATTAATCTCTTGCACAATTCCCAGCGGATCACTTGGGCTTCTTAGTTGTGTCAGGTCTCGTACTTCTTTTGTGCCTGTTTGCTTGATTTGCTCATTATATTATTAATTGTTTCATTTCTATCTACCCACAACCTACACTTGCTATTCTGCTTCGAATTATAATTTTTGCATTGATATAATAAGCCCTTATGGCATTATTTTGTGTTGCTATTAAATGAGATTCGTTTGCTCTCTTGATATTTGCCCTTTTTTGCCTTGACCTGGTCATCTCATATGCAATCTTCCCAGTTAGTCGCCAGAAATTTCCATGCATATTTTTCTTCCCATTTTTATCTTTAAGTTTTCGTTGATTCACTGTTTCTTCTATTTTCTATTAGTGTTTCTGACTACAGTAATTAGGCTCTCCTTTCACTTTCTTGTGTATTTTTCGACTCCTTCGTTTGTAACATATACGCCGCCCTTAATGTTGATGAGTCCTCTTCTTTCTTTTCTTGACACTTAAAGTCAGTATAAGGTCATCGGATATAAGGCCTGGTGCATCGTTATCATTTTCCTTGTCCTTTTGTCTATTTTTCTGGGTTCCATCTTTGCCTATTTTAAAAATGATCACACCCATTTCAATTGGTGAATTTTTATTCAAGTCTGAGCATCTTTCATTCCGTTGACTTCATTTATTTTCTACTTTGTTATTTGAGATAATTTATCTTCAATATAATTGCTCGTGGTGTAATGGTTCGAATCCTGACCGAGATTGATTGCATTTCACATAGCACTAATACCCTTGGGAAAGGTATGAATCCAATTATTCTCCCTCCAGCTATGGGTAAATAGTTGGACAGACTGGGTTCTTCAGCCTTGGTGAGGCAACTAGTCTAGGAGAAGGAAAACTCTGAATTCAAACCTGTTAAACACTGCTTAAAAATTGACCTTGTGTCATATGCTACTCGAGCGGAGGGGTTGGTAAATTGGATCTTCAATATAATTGCTGATTTTATTGTTTTGACCTTGGTTGTCTTCTAATTCTTTTTTCTGGATGTTTATTTTATTTTTATTATTTTTTTTTTTTTTTTTTGAGCTATCTCAAGTTTCTATAATTTGGTGTTCTGGAGGTTTCTTTCATTAGATAAGGATGCTTTCATCATTTTTTCCTTAACAGGGAATTTTACCATTTGACTCTTGGTTTAGTTGATATGAAATCAGCTTTTATCTTAGGGCGCTAAAAAAGTTTCGAATTTACCATTTGCAGTATCTCTTTCGGATGTCTTCTGAAGAGTAACAATCTTGTTTTATACAATTACCGTTCACTGATTTCAAATATACCTTTGGCAAGTGAGAACAAGTCATATCATAAAGATTTACTTATTTGTTTCTTTTCTTATGGTGTAGACTCGAATGAATTTTACTTATATGTTTCTGTGATTAAAAAATATTACAAGAAAATAAAAGTATGCCATCCTGTTCATGGTAAAGTCTGAGTATTCTGGCTGAACTTAAATGTGCTGTAGTCTCTCTGATCTTAATTTTTTTTCTCTGAATTCCAGTCCCTCCAGTTTTTTGTTTTTTTTGTTGTTTTTTTTTTCTTCTATGCCTTTCGGAATCTTTCCAACAACAATTGTTTTCACAGTCATGTTTTTTTCTGTTCTCTGGCAAGATATATAGATCTTTTTTCTTTTACTTTCACACTGTGTCCCCTGAAACGACAAAATCTACAAGTTCCTTTCTTCTTGTAAATTAATACTAGGTCTTCTGGCCAGGATTGGGTGGTCCGTGTGTATCTCAAAATTCTATGCATCTGACTTTGAAGATCATATTCGAGTTTGGACATATAGTATTTATCAGCAGGGTTAATCTCTCGCCATATTTCCAGTAGATCACCTTTCCCACCCACTCATGTCTACTGTTGTATTACTTTTATATCAGTTTGCTGCATTCGCTTTGGTATGAGATAAACTTACTTAATGGTTTCTTAGTATGTTTAATAGCACATCAGCATTCGTGGGTTATTCAATGTAAAAGACATCATTTTAGAAGAACAGCAGTGATGCTATTTAACCCATAGCTGGGAGGATAAGGGGGTTCATAACTTTCCCAAGGGTATTTGTACGAAAGTGAATGAAGTAGCACGACTGGAGTTCGAACTCGCTTACTACGATTCCGCACTCAAACGCTATAATCATTACACCACAAGGACACCCCTGCGATAAACTCCGTCATCGCATAAGTTACTCTTGCTATCAGTTTCTTATTCTTATTCTTATTCTTATTATCTTTTTCTTTTCTGCTCTCTCTCTTTCTCTCTCTCTCTCTCTCTCTCTCTCTCTCTCTCTCTCTCTCTCTCTCTCTCTCTCTCTCTCTCTTTCGTCGTTTCCCATTTTTGTGTTGTTAATAAAGATAACGATAATTAAGAATCTCTAAAGCATTGCTATAATAGTAATTAACTTTATTACCAAAATTTATAATTAGCTTTTAAAAAATCTTACATCTAAAAATATAATTGAAATTACGACTAAAAATTACATCTTCCTGATGATCATCATCATGATTATTATTATTATTATCGCTGCTAGGAATTCGAATCACAAAATATATATAATTATCAATTAATTCTATTGTTCGTGAAATGTATTTTCCAAACTGTTAGAATTTTCCTTTATCGAACATTGAGCCAGAATTTCTTTGTAGAAAGCGTTTGTAGCCAAATGGAACCGGATTCCTTTCCAATCTTACCCAACAGCTTAGTCTCCTTTTTATCGAGGGCAAAACTACGTTTCCTGCTACTCTTCTTGATGCTATAAATATTACTGTGTATACTTGTGTATAAGACGAATTGTTAAGGTCAATTTTTACTTCGAAACAAACAAGAATCCACTTATACCTGTGTCGGAGAAAAAATAAGTGCTTTGGGACTTTGGGGCTTTGGTTGTTCTTCTTACAATGCTAGACATTTTAACTAATGACTAAATTTTATTTCTGATCATTTTAGTTAACTTTTTTTTAATAAGTACAATATCAAAGTGTTTTATATGCTTCCAAAAATGTGCATGACTGGAAATAAAAATCTTTCAAAAAAATTATCCGAAATCAGTTTTAGTTAAATAAAATTGATTCAAACTACATAAGTAAAATTGATTTTGTTATTTTTTTTTTTTTTCATCTCGAACAACACCGAGTAAATCTTGTCTATTATATATATATATATATATATATATATATATATATATATATATATATATATATATATTATATATATATATACGAACTTTGTTCAAATAGTTATAAGCCTCAGCTAGAAAATGAGTATATCTGAACTCTTTTTTTGCACCAATACACTACCACTTCATATTAAAACTAGAAAAATTTAGATTGTTTTTTCTAGTTTTACAAATTCGGTTGTGCGTTGGCATAACAAAAATGTTACGCTGTATTCATCTTTCTTGTCAAGGCTTAGAACTATTTGAACGATCCTTCTAAATATATATATATACATATATATATATATATATATATATATATATATATATATATATATATATATATATTCTTGTGGTATATATATACTCGACTAGATCTACTAGGTGTTACTTTGAACATTTTCGACGACCCTCATATATATATATATATAATTGAATAAATACATCTATAGAGGTTTTACATAAAGAGGTACTCTAAGCTATTAAGGCAGAATCGTTGTAAAAGTTAAAAAAGATCTAAATTACAGTCACCGGTTGTCCGTTATTTCAAGATTGCACCATCATAGGATGGAAATGTAAGAAAAGTGTCCAATCAACTCTTTATAGAGCGTGAAATATAGCCACAAGATAAGATATTCGTATATGTGATATTCACAAGAAAGAATATATATATATATATATATATATATATATATATATATATATATATATATAAGCCAGTTTAAATAGAGGAGAATAAATTATGGGATTAGTTAGTGTCAGATTGTTGATGACATATGTTAACATGTCCACACTTAGATATCAATTCGCTTCTTTTGTTCCCAAATCTGTATTTATCGTGTGCTAAGATGCATAATTTTTCTGTCAGAAACAATCTGCAGTTAGTGTCATTTCTTTGATAAGCTTTCGCTTTTTCAAAATATCCCATTTTACTACGGGAGATTTTTACGTTACACTTTGTATTTGGCATTTATGTTTGGATAATGTACTGCATATCTTCTGTTAATGAAGCTGAAGTTATGATTATAGGATCATTTTACTATATATATATATATATATATATATATATATATATATATAAACAAGCATTATCCAAAGTAATTCTTCTCTCTTTGGTTTCTTCTTTCTTTTTCTTCTTTCTTTATTTCTTTATAGTATGGTTTATTTTGTTTATCTGGATTAATAGTTCTTCGTAATCATGCTTATACGTTCACTTTTGGATTTAATACTCTTGGGAAAAAGAATGAACTCTCATATTCCTCGCTGCAATAGATTTAATAGTACCACTATAATTCGTCAATAAAGGTGGCTTTGGCATTGAATAACCCACAACGGTTGGTGTGTCATTAAAAAAAAAGAAACCAAAACAAATCTTCTCAATATTATTAGTAGTAGTACTATTAGTATTATTAGTAGTTGTATCTTATATATTAATTGAATAAGCCCTTGTTATTTCGCTAGGAGAATAATCCTATTGGTCGAAACAAGGTTAGCAAGATCCAATCAAATTTGATGTCTTATTCAAAGCTTTGTTAGGCATCATGACCAAAGTAAGTATGCTTTCTTTCATCATCACCATCATGTCACGCCGCCAGGACGAATCACCCTGACCCTCTGTCGCCACCTGTCTCTATCGTCCATCGCTCCCTGTAGGTCTTCAAGGCTACATCCTGTATTGGCACAAAGCTGTCGTATATAGGTTCTAGCAGGTCGCCCTGCCTTTGCTCGTCCATGTGATGAAGTCCACAAGAGTATATCGCTTATGATTTCGTCCTTACTTTTCCAGCAGTGTCCCGCATGTCTAGTTAGTCTTACTTAGATAGTTTTCGTGATGAATAGTAGGTGGCCTCACAGCTGCTGCTTTGTTGGGTGATGCATCTAAGACTTGGTCAATATTGCTTGCAGCATTCTTGCATAGTTGCCGTCAAGCTTTTTTTCAATACGTTTAGATCACGTCCATGTAGTGCATCTATATAGCAGTATCGACGCAACCGCTGCTTGGGAAAAAACTGCGTTTTATTTCAGAAGTCAGATCTTACTTCCGTATGACCGATAGTCTATCCATAGCTGTCTATACCTTTGCTAGTCACGTGTTGATGTCTGTCTCGGTTGATGAGACACTGCTTCCTTGGTAGGTGAACTTGTCCGCTAGTTTAAGAGAAGTACCATTTAGTTTGATGTCTCCTCTTTGATTAAAGCAGATTATGTGCTTTAATCAAATGTTTGCCTTAAGTAACTTTATATATCATATAATACGAGCTGAGACCCGTGTATATAACACGGATTTTGCAAAATATTTTTTACAATATTAATTTATTTGACAGCTTCCGATTTCTAAAATTCAGTGCTATATTATATTTGAAGTTTAGATAAAAATGGATTTATATATTAAAAAATAGATTTTTAAACATTAAAACGTCCAAATTATTTAATCACATAAAAGAATTAAAATCTCTTAGAAATTAATCTTTATGTAAATTTTATTTATTTTTGTTTTTGCAATTCAACAAATTATCGTATATATTAATAAAAAAAAATCTGGTAAAATTTACCAAATATAATATTATAGCACTTTTAGCACTTTTCATTTCAGAATTCATGGTCACTTTTTTTTTAAATTGGAAATTTAAGAATTTAAAAAAAAAATGTCATGATATAATAATTCAGACTCTTATACTTACAAAAAAATTTGAAATAGTATGTCTACAAGTAAAAGAAAGATTTTCCCCAAATATATTTAAAGAAAAACCTATTTTAAACATAAATTCATCTGAAGGTTAATAAGTATGAACATTTTCATGAAAATTTGACTCTTATTTCATTTGTCATTGAATTTTCTAAAAAGACAGTGCGCGTAACTTTTATGCGGCGTCGATAAATTTCATTGATTTCATTTCTTAATTTTAGAAATTAGAAGAAGACAAATAAATTATTAGCGTAAACAAACCGTGTGATTTACACGAGTCACAGCTAGATAATATCATTTTACTTTTTGTGAATTTTTCACTCCAATATTAGCTGGTAAACTTTCACTGGTATCTGAGTGACAGCAAGTCTCTAAAGTTTCCAGAACTCTTCTTAGTATTCTGGCCGATCTCAACAATGCTGTTGCCGGGATAGTCTTGATTCTTTCTATAATTTCCAATTGTTCTCAAAACGATGGACTGCGGAATCGTAGTAAGCGAGTTCGAACTCCAGTCGCGCTATTACGTTCACTTTCGAGCAAATACCCTTGGGAAAGGTATGAACCCCCTTATCCTCCCAGCTATGGGTTAAATAGTACCACTACTGTTCTTCAAGGAGAATGGCTTTGGCATTAAATAACCTACAAAGGTTGATATGCCATTAAACAAAGAAACCAAACCAAACCAATTTTTCTCGTCCTTTTCCCACTCCCCTGGAAACCGATCCAAATGCATCGAATACAATTGATATCACCGTCAACCCCATCTTCCACAACTTTTTTATTCTCTGTTTATCTTTTTGCTTCCTTTTATTTTCACTCAGTGGTCCGTCAGAACCCCCAAATCCACTCGACGCCAAGTTCTCTTTTTTATCATTATTATTATTATCATTATTATCAATATTATTATTATTTACTCCTTTAAGAGTTTTTCACACCAGCGTTAGCTGATGGTTTCTGACTGAAGTTTGTGTGACAGCAAGTCTCCTCAAGTCTCAAGGACTCTTCTCAGTATTCTGGTCGATCTTAATAATGCTGTAGTTTGGATGTTCTCCACTTGTTCTCTGCTTTGAATGACTTCCAGTCCCTTTAGCAATCCTATGGGGATTGTTCCAAGTACACCAACCACAATTGGTATCACTTTCATCTTCATATTCTATTGATTTTTGTTCTCTAGCAAGGTCTATATACTTATCTCTTGTTTTGTTTTTTTCTTGTTTTTTTTTTTTTTTCCATTTTTTTCTAGTTATTGTTGTTCTGTTGATCCTAGTGTTGTTTGTGTTGATTTTGATCGCTGTAATCAGTCTTTCTTTGCTCTTTTTATGTAGTCTTCAAGGTGTCTTATTGATGTATTGACTTATCTTCAATGCTGGCGAGTCCTCTTCCTCCTTCATTTTTTTGACACATATAGTCTGTCTATATCATGAAATACTTTATGCATCGTCATAAGTTTTCTTGTTCTCTAGTCCATTCGTTGAAGTTCTTCCTTCATCCACTTTAAGAATTGTCCCGAGTATATTATGGGGAGTGGGAACAGCCCAGGCGTTTGTTCCTTTGATGAGATTTCTGCAATATAGTTTGGTTTCGACTAGTTTTCTCGCTCTCCCGAGGTATTATTTTGATGGTATCCGCTTCTAATATTTCCAAACATTTGCAAGTTTCCTTATTATTATTATTATTAATATCGCTGTGGGTTTTCATTTTTCTTTCTTCACGTTATAATAATTATTGTTATTGCTGTTGTTGTTTTCTTATTATTATTATTATTATTATTATTGAAACCATTTAAGGGGGTGTCCTCGTGGTGTAATGGTTAAAGCGATGGACTGCGGAATCGTAGTACGTGAGTTCGAACTCCGGTCGCGCTATTACGTTCCCTTTCGGGCAAATACCCTTGGGAAAGGTATGAACCCCCTTATCCTCCCAGCTATGGGTTAAATAGTACCACCGCTGTTCTTCTAGGAGAATGGCTTTGGCATTAAATAACCTACAAAGGATATGAAACCAAAAACATAACCTGAAACCATTTAACTGTGTGCAAAAAAAAGAGCTCATACTCGTTTAAGAATGTTAACTACAAATTACATATCATATATATATATATGTGTGTGTGTGTGTGTGTGTGTGTGTGTATACATAGGATTTGGCATTAAATAACCAATAAGGGTTGATATACCATAAAACCCAACCAAACCACCAATCTTATTCTTATTGCCGTGACTTTTATTGTTTTATTTACTCACTTTTTCATTGCTCTCTTTTCATTTTCCTGATAATTTTGTCTTTCATCTCATTATGACTATTGTTGTTGTTGTTGATGTTCTTCATTTTCTTTTTTTACTTCTAGCATTCGTAGTATTAGTATTAGTTTTCTTTGGAAGTATCACATTAGACTTTGAAATAAATTCTGTGGTTTGATGAGAATCCTCTGATCGATATTCATGCCGACCTCTTTAGGTGAAGTGGACACCATCAGCCTGGGGGTTGAGATGTGAAAGCAGAGACCCCATAGATGTGGGAGGCCTTACATTGATCCATTTATTATGAGGTCGTTCTTGAAGTCAACGTATAATCGGCGGACTCTGAAATAGACAAGAGTTCATTCCCTGCTCACTCTAAATGTTTCCCAAACCCCAAACGCACTCACTATTCTATTTTTATTACTTCATTCTCCTTTCATCTCTCTCTCTCTCTCTCTCTCTCTCTCTCTCTCTCTCTCTCTCTCTCTGGCATTATTTTAATTTGTGCTTCTTTTGCTGTCTACCAGCTTCTCTATCTACATATCTTTCAATCTCTCTTTCTGCTCTATTTTATTTTCTGTCTCATTGTGTCGTTCACTCTATATCAATTTTTTTTTTAATTTCTCACCTCTCTCTATCACACACTCATCATTTTTCTTTGTTCGCTGTCTACCAGTTTTTTCTCTCTATTTATCTATCATTAGTGATACTATTTAACCCAGAGACAGATGATAAGATGGTTCTTACATTAAACAAAGGAATTAGTCCCAAAATAAACGTATTAACCCTACTGGAATTCCAACTTGCCGACTACGATGTTGCAATACAGCGATTTAATCTTTACGCCATGAAGAATTCCCTCTGGCTAGATCCTGATTTTTTTATCTGAATTTGAATCCTGATCATTGACTTTCGTGAAAATTACTGTATTACATTCACGGGATAAAACATTACACTCTTTTTTCCAACCATTTTTCATTCTTTCTCTTCAAATCCTTTTTACTCTGTTCATCATTATCACAAATTCAGAACATGTTGAGAATTAGTAAACTGATCTCATTAGAAAAGATATTTGATTTGTCACCTATCAGTCAAGGTGTTAGTTGTGAATTTCTCAGATTCCTTCAATTACTGCCACTGGTACTAAGGCATTTCCCAAACTCTTTAGTAAGTGCTGCGGGTGGATCCCCAAGTATCTGACTTTAGATATCCATTTGGAATAATAGCCACGAAATTTTTGTTGATCAATTGTTTGATTGATTTTAAAGGCATGTAAACCTATCGAGTTATTTTATGCTAAATGGTTCTGGAATCGCGTTCATTGTATGTTTATATTTACATTTTTTGTGTAGTTGTTTCTTAAGAGTTTTTTTTTTCCACGGTTATATATCAAATATTCATATCTAATACGAATAATTTTCTAGTAAATCTATTTGAGACATAGATAGGATCCTAACAGTTACTAATACTCCCGTTCAGAGTGAACCTGCGAGTAATAACTGTGAAGGGGTATTGTGAATTGAATTACTATGACCATAAAAATCCGGCGAACACTTACGAACGACATACGGAAACACTGGACAGCTGTTTCGACCTTATTAGGTCTTATCAGCAGTCTATACCGTGATCTCCACCACTGGAGATCGAACCAGTGACCACAGATTGCAGAGCCGAAACTGTACAACTCAGCTAAGAGTCCATATCACACACAAGTGACGCCAGATTAACAAGTCATGGTAATTGCGCGGCCAATTAACCTGAATGTGTCTTGCAAGTTACATCTGTACTCTTTATAGAGGACACAGCCACTTCCAGGGCCACGTCTTCCCAAGGGGTTTAGAAATACGCATTTGCGTTATTATCATGGCCTCAAAAGCAAGGATATAGATCTACATTTTTTAAGTGGCCGAATTAATTGTGAACACTTACGCATGACATACGGAAACACTGGAGAGCTGTTTCGACCTTATTAAGTCTCATCAGCTGTGTATACCGTGATCTTCACAACTGGAGATCGAACCAGCGACCATAGATTACACAGATTATATCGTTTGGGGAGTCTTACTCCTCAGCATAGATGAATTTGGTGTATTCTACATCCCCAGCCGACTAGGCCACGGATTGGAAGTACCTATTAGGGTTCTATTTGTGAGTCTAATGGAAGTATTCAATCATTTACTAAGAATTATGATTATTAATTATTTGAACACATACAGCTGTGTGAAAATTTTTATATAAAATAAGAATACTTGATAAATGAAATTAATAATGTCAAATAGAAATACTTGAAATCCTTTAATTGTATATAAAGAAAGGATTAATATTTTTAAAAATTATTAATCTTAGATAGGAATACTTGTAACCATTAAACTGTGTGCAAACAAATGAGTTTTAACAAAGAGTTTTAAAATATTATATGATGGAATTATTAGTGATGGATTGGAATACTTGTAACCATTGAGCTGTGTGCCAAAAAAAAAAGGATTAATATTTAATAAAATTATTTGTGTTTGGTAGGAATACTTGAAATCATTTAACTGTGCGTAAACGAATGAGTCTTAACAAACTGTTTAAAAATAAAGTTACCAAAAAATATTTGCTTACAAATCAGATATATATGTAAACGGTATTTGTCATTAAATAACTCACAGAAAGTGATATACCACAAAACTCCAACCAACCAATCAATGTGGCTCAGAATGGATCTGTGGGTAATGGCAATGAATGGCTACGCTACAGTCTACAGATATCAAGAATAGGAGCATCACAATCTTCTTCAATTTACTGTCATACCAACGACACCATTTATTTATTCATTTATTGGTAGGGGGATCTTATCTCTCTGCAGAGAATGCAGTCGGTGCATTTTATTTTGGAATGTTTGCAGCGTAACCATTGACCTTGCAATACAGTCAAATATAAGTCGATTCTCATTTTTGACCAACACATATTTTGTAGCTATACTGCTTCGCAGAAATTCGAAATACATCGTCTGTAAAAGTCATTGCAGACTCGACTGGACTCGACTCGACCGCTGCAATCTTATTATATCACATACTTCTTTTGTTGTCTGCTTTAAAATGTTTAGAAAACGACTTTTGTCCTTTCGTTACAGCTTCTTCAGAATTTTCTTATCGACAATTGTTGGCAAAAGCTACGTTTCTTAAATACATCCTTATAAATGGCACTCACTCGGAATGGCTTGCGAGGCCAACATAATAACTACTGAACATTAACAAGGAGCATGTCGAGTCATTTCACAAACGATAAAGTATGAATAGTAATATTAATCTTTTTAATTGACATTCATTTCATCTTATTTCTGTTTCATTCTATTGAAAGTCCTCGATCGTCACTCAACAATCTTTAGTAAACAGTATGGATGATAATTTGAGAAGTGAGACAGTTGAGTGATCGATTAATCTTAACGGCATATCAACCCGTCAAGGGTTATTTTATGTCTAGAAGTTAGGGAATAACGTTCATTGTACAGTTGTATTTACATTTTCTGTGTTGTTATTTCCTAAGAGATTTATACACACGGTTGCATCGTATTTAGAATTCCTATCAGATACAAATTATGTTGGACAAAGTTGTATGAATATAAGAATTCGATTCTTTTTTTTAATGGCATATCAACTTCCGTGCGTTATTCAATGCCAAAGCCAACTTTATTGAAGCATAGTAGAGGTACTGTTTAACAAATAGCTTGAAGGATAAGAGAGTTCATGCCATTCTCAAGGTTGTTAGTTCATTACTGAGCGTAATAGTGAAACTGGGTTTCGATCTCGCTTACAATGATATCACAGTCCAGCTTGTTAGACACCACGCCACGGGGAATCCAAATATTCCTATCTTATACTAATAATTCTATGGTTTCAAATAATTGTTTCTATTTAACAACAATCATTTGTTTTCAAGTGACTAACAATAATCTTTAGCAAACGATTATAACTTCAAGGAAGTATTCTTAATATAAATGATTTATAGCAACATGGTATCCAAACAGATCTATTTGCTACACCGATTTGACCTTAAAAGGTACTACCTCTACAGTTCAGAATGGATCTCAGATTAAAACCAATAAAGTATACTCAACAACACAACCTGTAAGCATAAAATCACCCGAGGCAGGTTGACGTGATGTTAAAATAAGTCAATCAACTAATCAATGATACATTTGAATAATTAATCTGCTTTTTTTAACAGAATGGTTTGCAAATGAGGTACGTCAAGAAAATGAATGCCAGGTGACATCATAGTGAAAGTAGTTTTTATAAAACAATCCAACAATTTCGGGCATTATTATCAGACAAAGTTACTAAGTGCTGTATTACTATGACTTTCCGTCAGATAATTCGTTGCAAACCTCATATAAATACATTGTTGCACACATCCCTTCTCAATAGGCGCAATATATTCCCATTATCAGCGAAATAGAGCTGCTACTAGGTGACCTTGAGTCAGGAGCGACTCCGGCATTGAACGTGGGTAATAATGATTGGAAATAGCATCAAACGATGAGATTTTTTTCTCTCCGAGAAATGGGTTTGTGAGGGAGAAAAAAAAAGAATGAAGAAGAGCAAGAGAATTCTGAAACTGTCGGTCACACAGACAAGTGAGGTAATTAACGGATGTCTATTTTGGGACTGGAAAGAAAGATGGCGTGAGGAATAGGGGTGGGTTTTGGGGAGGAGTTTGTTTTTGTTTGTTTGGGGTTTTTTGTCTAATTTTTTTTTCCGTGAAGCAGGTGGGAGAGATTGTATGAGGAAGTCATTAATTATAGAAACAAAAGCAAGAGTCTTTGGAGAACTCATTGTGGCTGTATTGATAATAACAAGCAGCAACAGCAATTTGAAGAACAAAGAGGGCAATAATAAAAATGATAATAATTATTATCATTATTAATATTTTACTCATTTAATAGTTTTTTTCCCACCAACGTTAGCTGATTGTTTTCCACTGGAGTCTGTGTGACAGCAAGTCTTTTCAAGTCTCATGGACTCTTCTTAGTATTCTAGTTGATATTAACAACACGGTAGTTTGGATGGTGCCCTCTCGTCCACTTATTTCCAAGTCCTCCAGTCCCTGTACCAGTCCTTTGGTGACTGTACCGAACGCGACAATATACAACTTGCGAGCTTTTCATATAAACTGTAAATGTTGGTTTTCCACTGAACTCTTCTGTGACAGTATGTCTCAACAGGTCTTCAGAATTCTAGTAAGTATTCTAGCAAATCTTAATCATATTTACCAACCCCTCCGTTCGGGCAGGATATGACACAAGGTTAATTTTTAAGCGGAGTTTAACAGGTTTGAATTCAGAGTTTTCCTTCTCCTAGACTAGTTGCCTCACCAAGGCTGAAGAACCTAGTCTATCCTACTATTTGCCCATAGCTTTAGGGAGAAATAATTGGATTCATACCTTTCCCAAGGGTATTAGTGCTATGTGATATGCAATCAATATCGTCCAGGATTTGAACTCGTGTCGCCGTGTCCATTTCCTACGACGATAACTATTACACCACGGGCACCTCCTAGCGAATCTTGATAGTGCTATGGTCTAGTTGGTTTCAATTATTCCTCTGATTTCCAATTCCTCAAGTCTTCTTGGGGACCGTTCCGAGTACACCAGCTGCAATTGGCATCACCACAATATGCATTTTTACCTCTCTGGCAAGAACCAAATATCTATCTATCTTTTCGTTATTTTTTTTAAATTTCACCCTGTGGGTCGTCGGAACAGCAAAAATCCGTCAGAGGACGATGGATCATCTTTCCCACCCAGTCGTGTCTATTCTTGTATTCCTTCTGTGTCAATTAGCTACATTCGTTTATAATGTGATTTATTGCATCATCTCAATCATCAGTTCACCTACACTTGCTTTTCATCAACTTATAATCAATTTTTGCTTAAATGATAATAAAAATAATAATTCGAAACTGTGCAAGGTGTAGGAAGGAGACCAGAGGTCATCCCGGAAGACTTTCTGAAGTTAGCTCTTAGAAAAGCTGTTTGAATGAGATAGCAGCAGTGATTGGTTTGATTGGCTGTGATGGGTCTGCGGCTGTGATTGGTGGTATTCCACGTCATCTATTTTGGCTGATGGTGAGGACGAAAACCGCATGTTGCAGTGAGAGGAAGAGACCCTACCTCTCCTCCGAGCTTGAGCCAGGCTGTCTGCTTGATTTTTTCTTTGTTGCTGCCTGCTGTGTCAGCCACTGCCACACAATTGGATCGAGTGAAAGGGCTTCTGTACACCGGAAGTCCCTTTATTAGATATAAGTAATAATAAAATACTTCATTATACTCAAGCGAAGGGAGAGATCCACTAGTCTCTCAAGCGAAGGGAGAGACCTGCGGGTTTCGGAAGCAAATATGTGATGTTTGTTCTCTGGCCGTCGCTCTAATACACACAAAGAGTCCCCGCCACAGAAGAAAGATATGTGCGAACTCTCTCTGACTGTATTCCTACTTCACACACGTTGCCGTCGAAGAATAAAAATATAAATTATATGTTTATATATCTATGAGTTTTTCGTTGTTTGTCCAGCGGTCCAATATGCGACAGTTGGTTTGGTTGGTGTTATGGCATATTAACTATTGTAGGTTATTAAATGCCTAATCTTCTTTATACATATGTATTGAATAGATGATCTGTAAACACATTTTGCTGATAACATTTTTAAATGTGCCTGAGCTCATGATTTTCGCACAGTGTTAAATGGTTTAAAGCATTTCTATGAAACATAAATAATTCTATTTACTATTGATCATTTCTTTGCATCGATTTTAATGAATATATATATATATATATATATATATATATCATTTGTAAGTAAATACTTTGTGGGTAATTTAATTTTTAAATGAGTTACAACTAATTTGTTTGCACACAAGAATTGCTAGTTTCTATACAGTTAAATCTTTTTAATTATTGTTAACTCTTACAATTTTATTCACTAACTATTCATTTTTTCAAACTGTGAAGTGGTTACAAGTATAGCTATTTAACACTAATTATTCTATTCAACATTACTAATTCGCTTACATACAGTTAAATGGTTCCAAATATTGCTATTTATCACAAACAATTCAATTAAACAACTGTCATTTGTTTGCATTCCGTTAAATGATAAACAGTTCTATTTGTAACAATTCAATTTTGCATAAGTCATTGTTTGCATATTGTTTAAATGTAAAACAATTCTATTTGACCCATAGATAGGACCCTGCCAGGGATTACCATTCCTAGCCAGAGTGGACCAGGGAGCAAAGTCATTCGTTTTCACACAGTGAGATAGTTAAACAGTCCTATTAGACCCATAGACTGGACACGACTCAATGTTATATTGGACCTGGAAGTAATAACAATGAAGGGGTACTCCACATTTTTCAAAGCGCCAAGACTGGAACCACTCATTTAGATGGTTTAATTTCATATCCAGGACACTAGCTGAAGATGTCTTACCCCGCTGCAGTGATGCAGTCAATATATTCTCCTAGAGACTTCTTGAGATTTGCTGTCACTCACACTCCAGTAAAAGACCATCAGCTAACGCCGTTATGAAAAACTTGCAATGAGTAATATGATAATAATAACGATGTTTTTGCAGTAAACAAAGCAGATGTTCAAGCAAATAAAAAAGGATTTAATATTCTGGGATTTTCACTTTCAGACTGGCCAGCCTATTAAAGTGAAAAGACAGAGTCAGCTGTTCATCTTCGATTTTGCTGTGTCAGCAGATAAAAGGATGAGAATAAAACTTGTTGGTTTAGTTATTACCAAAGTCAGTCTTTGTTGTTTTTGTTTTCGATTTGTTTTTATTTTTTGTTCGTGCTCTTATATGGTTTCGAGTAACTAGGCAAGAAGCAGACAATACCCCGGATAAACAATTACGGATGCAGACTGCTCATATGACATAGCGCTTCAGCCAAATACACCAACCCAAGCCGAATCCCTGCTGCATAATTTGGAGCAGGCAGCAGGTGGCATTAGCTTCCATGTCAATGCAGACAAAATGGAGCACATGTATTTAAATCAAAAAGGAAAAATAACCACACTAAAGAGTGTCTCGATGAAATTAGTGAACAAGTTCAGCGTCCTATCTATCGCAAATGACATCAATGTGCCACTAGTGAAGATATGAACAGCTATCGATAGGTTATCGATCAGATGGAAGTCTGATCTCTGCCATAAAATAAAACGTAATTTTTTCCAAGAAGCAGTCGTGTCAATTCTACTATATGGATGCACCACATGGACACTGACTAAGCGTATAGAGAAAAAGCAAGACGGGAATTACACAATAATGCTACAAGCAATATTGAACAAATCCTGGAAGCAACATCCCACAAAACAGCAGCTGTGCGGACACCTACTTCCCATCTCAAAAAGCATTTCAATGAGACGAACGAGAGATGCGGTACACTGCTAGAGAATTTAGGACGAACTCATAAGCGACGTTCTCTTATAGACCCCCTTCATACGGACGTGTAAGTGTTGGACGACCAGCAAGAAATTATCGACAACAGCTCTATACGGATACAGGATGTTGTCAAGAAGACCAGCCGGAAGTGATGGATTATAGAGACGGATGGTGAGAGAGAGTCACGGAAATCCTTTCTAGCAGCACATGATGATGATGATGATTAGGAAGTCCTGGTATAAAACTAAACCGCATCCTGGTGGAGAAGTTCTATCTCTGGAGATCTAGGATGTGCTCCTTTATTGTCATTACTCCCAGACCCACTCTGTTCCGGAATGGTATTACCTGTTATGATCTTATCAATGAGAGAAATAAATCTGTTTAAAAATTATTCGCGTTCGATTGAACCGGGTTCTAAAAAAATAAAGAAACAGCTACATTCAATGAACGTGATTCCCTAACCTCTATGGCATAGAATCATCCTATACGGTTTGACATGAGTTAAAATCACGCAAATCAAGTTTATATTTCTATTAACTGTGTTGTCATTGTCGTAAATTGATTCATTCGATTCAGTTCCTTATTTTGATGCTTTTATCAAGATATTTCAACCGCTATACTTTTAATGATGCTTTGTTATGAGCCTTACCATCTGATGTAGTTTTGTGTCATATACAAGACTACCCACTTTTTATTTCTTTTTTTGGTGAGGAGAGTCTTACCCTTCTCTTGAGAATACAGTCAGCGTATTCTAAACCCTAGCCTACAGGGCGGATTAAACAGAGAGTCTAAAAGACTTGTCGAAGATTAGAAAGACAAAAGATATCTTAGTACCTGACATAAGAAATAGAAAAACACATTAGCAGAATGTCTCCATTACGCCATTTCAGCCTTGAAATGCGAATGAACAAGAGAAAATTGCACTTGTTGTTGAGGGAACGTTTCCAACAATACTACTAATTACAGCAATTCCCAAGGTCGTTCTTTTTTTATTGGTTAATTTGTTCATTTTTATTAGTTATTTTGAAGGCTTCTGTACCTGAAAGTCCCGAAGGAAATTATTTTATAAATATGCCGGTAATGTTACAACGAGTTTATACTTTTTGGGAATATAAATGGTCAGATCTTGCCCATGATAATTGGCACAATATTAACCAAATATTCTAACAACATCATACGCGGAATTAAAAAATTCAAAGTGGGATTTAGACTGTATAAACAATATGTGTTCCCAGATCTGCGAGAATTCTAAGAAACACTACATATTATGTGTAAATATTCTAACACGTAAATTACGATCATTATTATTATTGTTATTATTATTATTTTGCTCATTTGACAGTTTTTCACACCAGCATTACAGATGGTCTCTCATTGAAGTTTGAGTGACATTAAGTCTTCTCAAGTTTCCAGAACTCTTCTCAGTATTCTGACCGATTTTAATAATGCTGTAGTTTGGATGGGCTCTACATATCCTCAAATTTCCGAGTCTTCCAGTCCCTTTACCAACTTTTTGGGGATTGTTCCGAGTGTACCAATTACAACTTGTATCACCGTCACCTTCATGTTCCACATTTTTCTTTTTTAGTTTTCTAGCAATGTTTAAATATTTATCAGTCTCTCTTCGCTTCCTTTCAATTTTACTTTTTTGTTCATTATTCGGCAGGTTCTTTTTTTTTTTTTTCGTTTCTTTTTTTGACTATCACTCGATCTAGTCGTCTGGCTAAGATTACGTATCCTGCTTGTATCTGAGAGTCCCAGAGAAATTTCTGCGTCTCATTTTCCAGGACGAATTCCGGCTGGTGAATATACCACTTGTTCGTATGGTAACATTTCAATTTCTTGCACAATTCCCAGTGGATCTCCTTCCCCACCCACTCGTGTCTGGTCTTGTACTCTTTTTGCTCAAATTTGCTGTATTCACTTATTATATGATTGATCATTTCGTCTCTATCATCACATAACCTACATTTACTATTATGTTGCATCTTATCTATTTTTTCTTTAACATAGTTTGTCCTTATGGCGTTATTTTCTGCTGCTATTAGAGAAGATTCAGATACTCACATGAAAGTTTCCCTTTCTTTACCATGCGAGATTTTTACGACTGATGATTTTTCACTGAAGTCAGACTGACAGTAAACCTCCTCATCTGTCAATGACACTCCTGAGTATTCTAGCCTATCTTAGCAGTCACGTGGACTACATAGTATCCAATCTTTATCCCATTTCCAATTCTCCTAATCTATTTTCCAGGTTCTTCGGAATTGTTTCAAGGAACTATATATATATATATTACGTCTCATTCTCTTGTACTGATTCTTTTCGTGCGTATACCATTTTATGGTAGGGTCAAATTTTAATTTTTTACACAATTCCCAATGGATCATCTTTCCCTCGCCAACGCGCCTAGTCTTGTACTCTTTTGTGCAAGTTTGCTGAATTCACTTACTATGTGATTAACTGTTTCTTTCTTTTTCTATACCTAAGCTGTAATTGCGTCTTATCAATCCTCACTTTAATGTAATTGGTCCTTATGGTGTTGTGCTATGCTGCTGTTAGGCGCGATTATTATTACGATTATTGTTATTTAACTTTTTGCCTATTATCATTGTTTTACTCATTTGAGAGTTTTTCACACCAGCGTTAACTGATTGTTTTTCACTGGCGTTTGAGTGACAGCAAGTCTCCTCAAGTCTCTAGGACTCTTAATATTCTGGCTGATCTTAATAATTCTGTCGTTTGGATGGTCACAACTCGTCCTCTTATTTCCAAGTCCTC
This sequence comes from Sepioteuthis lessoniana, assembly GCA_963585895.1. Lineage (NCBI taxonomy): Eukaryota > Metazoa > Mollusca > Cephalopoda > Myopsida > Loliginidae > Sepioteuthis > Sepioteuthis lessoniana. Next base: position 111,444,880 of record OY757906.1, read on the forward strand.
CAGTCTCTTTATCTTTTGATGACTGTACCGAGCACACCTGTTACGATTGATGTCACCGTCACCTTCACGTTCCAGTTTTCTCAGTTCTCTAGCAAGGTCTAGGTACTTATCTATCTTTTTGCCTTCTTTCAGTTTTATCCTCTGGTCAGCCGAAACGGCAAAGTCCACTATTCGGCAGGTTCCCTTTTTTTGTTGACTGTCTCTAGGTCAGGTCGTCTGGCCGGGATTAAGTGATCCGTTTATATCTCAAAATTCCAGAGGAGTTTGTGCGTCTCATTCTCCGGGACAAATTCTGAGTTGTGCATATACCATTTGACAGAATGGTTAAATTCTTGGTTGTGCATATAGCATTTGTTCGTATGGTCAAATTTAAACTTCTTGCACAATTCCCGGTGGATCAACTTCCACTCCCAGTCGTGTGTATTCCTATACTCTTTTTGTGCTAGCTTACTGTATTCTCTTATTATGTGATTGATCGTTTCATCACTATCATCACATAACCAACCTCTGCTATTATTATCATTTTTATTATTATTATTGAATTTTCAGTTTTATATTCAGTTTCATACAATCGTTCACCGGCTCTTTACCCAAGATCTAGGGAAACTGAAAGTTATCATTACATGCATTCTATGTACTTATGTTTTTTCACTGCCTCTTTTGCGTAATATTTTTCAGTCACACTGTTACTACTCTTCTGAAGAGAGGAGCAGTTCCGCAAAGTGCAATTTTTTCCATTTCCTATGGGCTGGGACTGCTTTGTATCTTGTTAATGTATTTATCTGTCCCTCTCTTGATTAGAGCCAGGTCACCCACTATTACTGGCACGGTGATAGTTTTAAGGTGCCATATAAGTCGCAGATAATAGTTGCTCCTTGTGCTTCTCTAACTGGTTCTGGTGGGTATTTATACCATTTTTCACAATCTCATATTCCACGGTATTTACCTACTTTCCAATTAATATATTGTCCTATTTTATCATGCCTTTCTTTATATTCTATTGGTGTTAGGATTGAGCAACCAGATACTAAGTGGTCAATTCATTCAGTTTTTTTGTTCACCAATCGACAAGTTGGGTTTGATTTTTTTTTATATTTTTTTTTCTAGTTTATGGGCTCTGATCCGGTTATTGACCCCACTATCTCTGTCTTCATTCCAGCTGTTTTCAGCCATCGATTAGTCATAGAATAGACTATATAAGCATTTCTAATTGATCCTTATCGCCCATGTACAAGATTTGAACAAAATAATGGAAACACAAGGAAATTTCAAACAAATTTATTCTTATATGGTGTAGGACAGCCTTTATATATATATATATATATATATATATATATATATATATATATATATATGCACACACACACATATATATCTGGCTTTGTGCAAGCAGCTTCCTTCTTACAGTTTTCTCAAAAACTGTGTTCTCGAGATGGTCCTTAAGTTCAGTTATAATTTTATGCGCTGTATTCTTGTGATCCTTCCTCACAATCCGCGTGAGAGTCCACCTTTCGCTTTCTTTCAGAGTTTTGTTTCAGTAAGGGTGTTCTTCCTTAGAAGGAAGGAAGAACACCATTACTGAAACAAAGCTCAAATGCTATCATTACTTTCGAGACAATTCCTTTCAACACCAAATAATTCAAAGGTTTTTTGTTACACTAGCGCCTGCCATACAAGCACCAACAATTTGACCTCTTTTAAAGTCTGATAGATCTGCCATTTTAATGAATTTTGATTAATTTCTTTTTAAATTTTAATAAAATAAGACGAGAAAAATTGATAATAAATCAAAAAACATAAAAATAACAAACGTTTGATAGTTTAACAAAAGTGTCAAAATTATGATACGAAGATTCTAGATGTTTCCATTATTTTATGTAACCTTTGTAGGTGTTTTTGTTCCGAGGCGTTTTAATTGATTTAGTTTTGATTTCTTTCTTTATGTTTTGCACCCTCTTTTGCTTCATCTTTTATATCTACTTCTTTCAACGTGAGGTCAAGTTGATTAGAAAATTTATAATTTTCTTTATTCATTGATTATGTTTTTCTTTTGCTTCTCGAGTGTGTTTACTATCGGTAGTATCCAATTTTCTGTAGAGTGTAAGTATTTCTTTAATCTTATAGTGGTTGTTTGTAGGTCAATTCTATTTGGATTAATCCTCTTTAACCATGTTTTTCTTTTGATGCAGACACATTCCGTATCTGCCCTTGGGTGATGCATTCTGTGGCAAGTTATTAGTTTCCTAACTTTCGGATCCATCTTATTTTTAATTCAGCTAACATCTAGAAATTACATTAAAACTTTGTGTCTTTAATGATAATGCCAGGATGTTGATTGCTACCACTTTATTTTTTGCATTCAATTCTGTTTTATTATGGCTCTTGTTCTCATGTAGAATTATTTTCTTAGTTGTCTTTATTATTATTATTATTATTATTATTATTATTATTATTATTATTATTATTTACTCCTTTATAGTTTTTCACATCAGTGTTAGCAGATGGTTTTTCACTGGAGTTATTATTATTATTATTATTATTATTATTATTATTTCACTCTTTTTCGAGATTTTCTCACTAGTATTAGTCAATGGTTTCTCATTAGAGTCTGAGTGATAGCATGTTTCTTCAGGTCTCCAGGACTCACCCCAGTATTATGGCCGATCTTAATAAAGCTGTAGTTTGAATGGTCTCCGCTCGTCCTCCGATTTAAATATCCTCCAGTCCTTTTACTAAACCTTTGGGAGTCGTTTCAAGTGCACCAATTACAATTGGTTTCACCGTCACCTTCATGTTCTATACCTTTTTTTTTTTTAGTTCTCTGGCAAGATCTAAGTATTTTTTCATTTTCTTTTATTTTTACTCAGAAGCCCGCCGGGACGATTAAGTTCACTTGTCGACAAGTTCTCTTCTTTTTTCTTTTTTTTTTCTTTTGTTGTTATTAACTATCATTAGGTTTGGTCTTCTAACCGAGATAAGGTGATTTGTTTGTATCTCAAAATATCAGGACGTTTATGCGTCTCATTCTCTAGGATGGATTCTGGGTTGTGCTTGTACCACCTGGCAGCATGGTCAATTTTAGATTTCTTGCGCGTGTCCCCTGTGGATCAACCTTTCCCCCCAGTCATGTTTATTCTCATACTCTTTTAGTGCTAGTTAGCAACATTCACTAATAATTTTATGAATCGTTTTCGACTATATCATCACATAACCTTCGCTTGCTATTCTGTTGTGTCTTATCTATATTTGTTTTAATTTAATTGGTCCGTATGGCGTTGTTTTCAGCGGCTATTAAAATAGAGACAAGTTCTCTCCTAAAGTTACTTCTTCGTAGCCATGTCCAAATCTTTTCACGTGAGATTCTGCTTGTTTGTCGCTTGAAATATCCATACAGTTGTTTTTCTTCCCGTTTCTTGTTGTTGGTCGGTTGATCATTATGCTATCTGTGCTGTTTCTGGCCGCTATAATAAGTCTTTCTTTGATCTTTTTTATGTATTTTTCGAATCCTTGTATTGATGCCTCGACGCTATCTTCAGTGGTAGCGTGTCCTCTTCCTCCTTCTTTTCTTGACACGTATAGTCAATCAATATCCTCTCTCCGATATAAGGCCTTATGCATCGACATAAGTTTTCTTGTCCTCTGATCCTTTTGTGTGAGTCCTTCCATCGTCCATTTAAGAATGGTCCCAAGCATTTTAAAAGGGGTCTGCCCGGATCTTTCTGCCTTCGATGAGATTCCTGCTGCAGAGGTTAGTTTTGAGGAGTTTTCACGTTCGTCTGAGATACTCTTTTTTTCATTTTTTTTCTTTCACCTCCTCTCGTTTGATGATGTCCGTCTCCAATATTTCCAAGTACTTGTAGGTTTCCCTTTCTCCAAGCATTCTGATTTTCCCCTTTTCTTCTTTGCCTTTAATTCTGCTTTTAATAAAAAAATTTTTAAAATTCTTATTTCTTTTTAATATTATTATCATTTCACGACTTTAGAGTTTTCCATACAAGCGTTTGCTAATGGTCTTTCCCTGGGGCTTATGTGACAGCAAGTTTCTTCGCGTCTTCCGGATTCTTCTGCGTATTCTAACCGAATTTAGCAACGCAGTTGTCAGGATGAAATCGATTCTTCCTGTGGTTTCTAATTCCTCCTGTCTTTTTTTTTTCCAAGTTTCTGGAGACCGTTCCAAACTTACGAGCTTCAGTTGGTATTACCGTCTCTTTCATGTTCCGCAGCTTTTTCAGCTCTATGGCAAAATCCAAGTGTTTATATATCGTTTCACTTTCTTTTAGATTCATTGTGGTCCGCTGCAATTGCAAAATCCAGTTGGTATTTTTTTTTCTTTCTTTCCGCTTAATTAACACTACGTGTGATATCAAAATCCCAGAGAATTTTATGGGTCTCCTATTCTAGGACAGAATCTATTATTATCATCATTAGTCTTTAAGAATAAGACACAAACAATTCCCTGGAATTTTGTGATACAAATGGATCATCTAATCTTGATAAGAAGACAAGACTTTGTATTAATTAACAAGAAGAACAACTCATCGTGTTATGGATTTGGCTGTTCCAGCTGATCACAAAATAAAAATAGAAGAAAGCGAAAAGGTAGACAAATACTTGGATCTTGGAAGAGAACTCAAAAATTTGTGGAACACAAAAGTAACGGTGATGACGATTGTAGTTCGGGCACTTGAAACTTCACCCTCAGATACTAAGACATTATTATTATTATTATTATTATTATTGTTGTTGTTGTTGTTTACTCATCAGAGTTTTTCACATCAGCGTAAGCTGATGGTCTTTCACTGGAGATTGAGTGACAGCAAGTTTCCTCAAGTCGCCAAGACTCTTCTCAGTATTGTCGCCGTTTTCAATAATGCTGTTGTTTGGATGGTCTCCACTCGGCCGCCAACTTCCAAATCCTCCAAACCCTTTAATATTCCTTTAATTACCGTGCCAAAAGCACCAATCAATTGGTATTATTGTCACCTTCACGTTCCACAGTTTTGTCAATTCTCTAGCAAGGGCGAAGTACTTATCTCGCTTTTCACATTCTTTCAGTTTTATTCTGTGGTCAGCCGGGACAGCAAAGTCGACAATTTTGCAGATTTCCTTTTTGTTGATTATTATAAGGTCTGGTCTTCTGGCCGAGATTAGGTGATCCGTTTGTATGTTTAAGTCCCATAGGAGTTTCTGTGTGTCATTACGGTAATTTGCGTATATTTTATCATATGATTATAGCTCTTCTCCTCACTTCGATTGTCCATGATTCAGCCGCAATGAAGGCAGTATCAGTGTATTATTTGTGTATGTTTTTTTTAAGTGCGTTGTATAAGGCTAGCAAATATGATAGTTATTTCTGCTGAAAGTAATTATTCATTTCAAGTGCAAACGGCTTTATCTTCTCGTGCATATTGCACCATTTATTTTGATGGTCGAACGCGCCATTCGACTGTGATAAATAGCGCGAAAATCATGATCAGCGTGTCTCTTTACCCACCTCCCCTAACTATCAATCTATTGATCCTTCTTCTTCTCCTCCTCCTCATCATTCAAACTGCCCCCCTCTCTCTCTCTCTCTCTCTCTCTCTCTCTCTCTCTCTCTCTTTGTCTCGCTCTCTCTGTATACATTCATCATAATGTCTCTTTGTTTCAATCCCTTAATATAACTCCCCGAAACCTTGATACGTGGTTGTTGTTGTTTGTTTTGTTGGGGTTTTTGTTTTGTTTTGTTTTTTGTTTTGGTTTTGGTTTTGGTTTTTGGGTTTTTTTGTGAAGGGGTCTTTTTATAAAAGCTAGTTTGATGATTCGAACACTTATCGCTACGCTCGACAAAAGCCACTGGCTCATTTATTGTATTTTCAGTAATTTGTGCATATTTGTATAAAGGATGAAGGTAAATGTGAATGCAAACAATTTCTCTTAAATCTTTTGCGTCTCTCTCATTACGTTCACAATCGTCCCTACCTCCCTAGTTGGATCAGCTTCAATTCTTTGCCCGAGATTTCGTTCGGTTTCTTTGTTTTTTGGCAAAGCCATCCCAAAGAAAAACAGCAATAATACCATTTAACACATAACTTGGAGTGTATAAGAAAGTTTATACCTCTCTCAAGAGTATTCATGTGAAATTGAACGTCATAGCGTGACTGGGGTTCGAACTCACCGACTTCGAGGCCGTCATCCAGCACATTAGCCATCTCGTCATGGAGATTCCCCCTCCTTGAGTTTTCAATTCATACCATTCCCATTATTGTGATATTGACCACATTCCATGAGCGCTAAGTATTGTAGACACGATCCTAATTTTCATATTTCAGTTTTCCCAACTCTCTACTAAATTCTAGCATGTTTTTTTTTAATTTTTAATTTTTTGTTTCACCAAATGGTCTGTTGATAAATTGCTGTATATACTCGTGTAGCGAATGACTTTTTAAGACCAATTTTTCACTTAAAATGCCAGGGCTTATTTATTACCCCTCATATGTTTTTGAAACATTAAAGCTTACCTTGTTTCTAAGCCTAAACTTGCCATAACTTGGATCCAACGTGACCGCGCAAAGCCTCTACCCAAACAAAGGCTATCAGTTACGATAATAATATTTTAACTTAATTGTTTACCATTTATAAGACCTGTAACATATTGACCCGGTCAAGCTGTCAAAATAGGAAATGCACCTGTGTAAATAACAGGTGCATCCGGTCGAAGAATATCAGGATATAACCTTGCCCGTGGACGGGTTGAATTGAGTGCGATTTGTGACGCTCACAAGAAGAAGGTGTGTGTCGAACAATTATATAACTCGGTGCACAGGAAGTTCAATCAGTTGGAGATAAGATGCGGTAGAGAAAACCAGCACCCAGAGAGGCTGGGTCCCCAGGCCCCCGGTTGAGCAGCCCAGAAGAACGGGAAAGAAACGCTGATATGGCCATAAGAGTGGGGGTCAAAATGTTGCAGTTCTGTTCGGTCTCCAACTCCTTCTCACAGTAAAACCTTTAGTAACCCTTTCGAACCCTTTCAAATAAAGTGAGAGGTATATTTTTTCTAAAGAACTGTGTCGCTCGTCTTTATTGTGTCGTCGTTATGATTCTGCATGCATATGTGTTTGTATAGTTGGTTATGGCTATGCAACAGACTTGTGCATATGTAAGTACAAATATTATGAAAACAAAGATGCTTAAAAACTTCATTTTCTTAAATGAAAGCCTTCGTTTAGGTATTCGCAAGGCTCAACTTGAAACACGTTAGATTAGACAAAGCGGAAATTAGCACAAGTCATGGATACAATACTTTTGATGGTTTGGTTTGGTTTCTTTGTTTAATGGCATATCAACCTTTGTAGGTTATTTAATGCCAAAGCTATTCTCATAGAAGAACAGTAGTGTTACAATTTAACCCATAGCTGGGAGGATAATGGGGGTTCATACCTTTCTCAAGGGTATTTGCCCGAAAGTGAACGTAATAGCGCGACTAGAGTACGAACTTGCTTACTACGATTCCGCAGTCCATCGCGTATCCATTACGCCACGAGGACACCCCCAATGTTTTTGAAATATTGGCCTAGGACTGTAAAAACTTATTATACTGTTGCTCCAACTTCCGTGTCGGCTTTTTCTTTTTTTCCTTGATTGATTTATCGTTTGATTTTTACGGCATGTCAACGCGTCAAGGTTTATTTTATGCCGAAAGGTGCTCTATTTTAGATGAAAGATTAACGTGATTGTCCAGAAAAGTTTCATTTTTGTGTCGGACATCACTACGTGCGTCCTTCAACTAAATAAATGAAAGTTTAGTGTTTATTTCTTAAGCGCAACAGACCAGTAGCTTTTACAAATATTTCGTCAAATTATAATTCCTAATTTATTTTCTCTCGATTGAGGTTTTATGATAGATTCAGCTTAACTAAATTAATATCTACAAATGGCACCAACCATCCAGAAGTGAATTTACTTGGCTGTTTCGTTGGCATTTGGATTGATCATTGCAAATTTGTCAAAAAATATGATTTATCATTCAATGGACCCAAAATGTGTTTCGGATTAAGAATATATAAATGTCCTGTTGAACAAACAATTTTCAATTACAAATTCATGCTGCGTTTTTGTTTTTTTTTCTCTTGCAGTCATGACCTTTTTATCTTGAATTTCCAGTTTTCTAATAATTTTTGACGAAAATATCAATTGATTTATGTCGGCAATTCAATTTCTTTGCCCTATCGTGAGCTGAAAGTCTACAATCATTGTAAGCCACAATTTTTCAAAGTCAGACAAATGCTCACTAGCCATTAGCAAAGGACTAACAACAAATTAATATATCAAATCAAAGAAAAGAAAATTCTAAAAAACATAAGATTTAGGGGGGTTGTGGGGGCGCTCCCTAAGAAATCTCTTTTTAAAAAATTAGGACTTTTAGCAACAACTAAAGGAAGTTTGAGAATAATAAACAGGGAAAATAATCACATCTTTTGTGTGTCAAAGCCATTGATTCTTCACTAAAATTAGTTACAATAAAAAAAAATGATTCAGTTTTTTCAATGCCCGTTTTTTTTATATTATATTTATCAATAACCTTTAACGGCATATCAACTTTTTTATTACATTTAACTGTGTGTAAACAAAATCTGCACTTATACTAAACTGGATTAGATGACTTAGAATTGTTTGAAACTGAATTGTTTGAAATAGAACTGTTTTCGTCATTGAAACTTTACTTACACTAACTGAATTGTTTAATATAGAACTGTTTTGACATCTAACTGTGTGTAAACAAAATCTGTATTTATTCTAATCTGAATTAGCTAAATTAAAACTGTTTAAATAAACTGAATAGCTTGAAATAGAAATGTTTTTCACAATTAAAGTGTGTACTCATGCTTAGCTGAATTGTTTGAAATAGAACTAATTATTTGTATAAAAATGGATTTGGCGTTAAATAACCTCCAAAGGTTAATATGCTATAAAAAACAAATCAACCAACCAACCAACCAACTCCTTATTAGCTATTTAGTTCTGAAATTTGACTTATATGTAAATGTTTCGCAAGAATAATGAATGGTGCAGTGCCTAAAGTGTTCGACTGAGGCCTCGAAGTAAGGTCTGTAATGTTCGCTCTCGAACTAATACCCATGGGAATGGTATGAACCCCAAGCTTTGGGTTAAATAGTACCACTGCTGTTCTTCTACAAGAATATGAGTTCAGTATTAAATAACCCATGAAGGTTGACTTGTCATTATATAAAGAAACCAGATCAAAACCAAAGTATTCATAACTATATTTTTAATATCAATTGCATTTTTGTCCATAATCAGTTTGCACATAGCAACATGATTCCAAACCCTTCTATCAAACAAAATTATTGATGGATTACATCACTGTATCAATCCGTTGGGGCCTTTTTACGCCTAAAGGCCAAGGAAGAACGTACACTGTATGTCAACATTTACATTTTACGTAGTAAAGTGTTTTGATTTTGTTTTAATGATATGTCCGTATTAACGGGGATTTCTTTCTTCGAAAAAGGTGTTTCAGAATGGATCATATTGAAAGATTACTTTATATGGTATTGATCAAGTTTATTTTAATAATTTTTGGTATCCTTTTTTTCTCTCAAGAATGTTAAAATATCATCTATGTTGACATTCTCCACAAGATCTGTTATATTCTTTGCGTTAAAAAAGGCGTTTTCTGATGAGAACGAAAATTCCACATTCTATAAGGAAGTGTTTAAGAGTGTACAGTGTTTAGCAAGTTACCTATAATGTTTTTCTTTTTGTTTGAGTATAAAGGAATGTGTAATTCATGAATAGCCAAATGGGCCATTATCATATCTTTCTTTCGGGATTTTCTATATCCCGTTTTCCATCCTCCTTGTGTTGACTTAATTGATAATAATTCATTCGCAGCACAACTATGAATAATAGATCCTCTTTTTTTTATTTGGGTCTTTTACTCTGTATAAAGAACCTTGAGGCTTGGGTCAATTTCTGTATTCATGAGATATTTTGCAGCTGAATCGGCTTTGTTAATTCAACATAATTTGGAATCCAACGCATGACATCCTTTTTTTTACTTTAATATTGAATTAAATTTACGTAGTAACATTTTTCTTTTTTTTTTTCTTCCTTTTATATCCTCTGTTTTTTTTTTATCTCTCCTCCCTTTCTTACTTCTTCTCTTTTCCTTTTTCTCTCTCTCTCTCTCCCTATCTCTCTCTCTCTCTCTCTTCTTTCTTCTCTTTTCTCTCTCTCTCTCTTCTCCCTCTTTATTTCTTTCTTTCTCTTTTCCTTTCTTTTCTTTTCTTTTCTTTTCTTTTATTTTCTCTCTTCTTCTCATCGTTCTCTTTTACTTTGCTTTGATTTTCCTCTTTCTCTCTTTCTAATCCGTTATATGTCTTGATGATTCCATTTGTTTTACATCATTGCCTTACACAGCCACGTGATATTTTTTAACATATGAACGCTGATTTAGTAATTGAACGGTTGTATGTTCTTTCTTTGTATATATAATTTCCTCCCTTCGTTTTGCATTTTATTAAACATTCAGCGTTGATTTAACAACACTTGGTATCATCATTTTTAAAGTCCTGATGACGGTTTATTAAAACCGAAATGTTATTGCGTCGACTTTCTTTCATGATAAATTCATCCCTTAGGTTTACTTTGTTTTTCATTTTTTCTCCATTGTAGCTTAACTAATAATGGGTTTCAATCACAAATACCAGAAAATTGTTATACGTTAGCCATTATGTTCTTCTTCAAAAATAATACTAGTACCTTTACCGTATTAATCTAAAGAAAAATAAATATGAATCTTGGTGTAATTATTGACCAATCCCAACCCTCATCTGTTCTTCTGTCCTTGGTGTTGTACATGCTATTTCAGATGGTTTTACTTTGAATCAATATTAAATAGTAAATTATAGCAATAAAAAATTAATATTTGTATCTTTACAGTATTAATTTCAAGAAAAATAATTATGAATCTTGTTATAACTAATAAGTACTTGATGACAGCAACTTCTGATATTTGAATTTTACATAAAAAATATTATCTGAAAGGTCATCTTCATTCATTATTATTTATGTTTTCAAAATTAATTCATTTTTTTTAAAAACTTGATGTAGAAAATAATATTTCCTACTTCATATAAAAGTCCTTATACTTGTGTAAACATGGAGTTTTTAAGTGTATGCCTTTTCCTCAAACATAAATATAACCTAAGCAAAAAGAACCATCAGAATATCTTAATCCTTTGATGAGTAATCTAAGGAATTAAGATTACAAACATTTCAAAGACAACATCAGGTATTACAATTTAACATTTTCTTTTCTTTCAATAGGTGCAAAAATATCAGATGTACCATGTACATAAATAATCCCATGATTTTTTTTTATAGATTTGATATATATAATAAACTCACATCATTAAGCCTGGTGAGTATCTAATTTTGGGATTAATTAGTAAGCTTGATGTTTTCAGTTCTTTCTTTCTAGTAATGAATTATCCTGCTTTTAACTTATACCAACATAAGAGAAAATATAAGATTCTATGAATAACTGAACAACCTTCCTTCACTACATTTTGGTAATACAACTGATTATATGAGAGTATGGGGAGTTGATTTGGCTGCTGAAGAAGAAAAAATTGTTAGAAATAGTTTAATTTACCGGCTATTGAAAAACCTTTGAGACTCAATACTTTAGAAGATTAACATCTCCCTTTTATTGGGGGTGGGGGGTTTGAAATGGAGAAGTCTTTTTAACAGGATGCTCAATTTATTGTCAAGTATTTAGTGGCTACTAGTATCTAGGAAAGCAAAACAAACCATCTCATAATCTCCTTACTGACACTGGACAATCATGTCAAGTTAGATTTGTTTTTCCCATACCACATGTCACAATCACAGATATAAGTAAATTTTGTACCTTAAAAATCCTAAGTAAAATGTAAAATTTACACATTTTCTAATTCTTATGACTATATGTCAATAAAAATAGTTGAAACTTGTAACATGTTGATTTTATAATAATTATGTACTTTTTAAAAACTATATTTCTCATATTTTGATTTGGGGAGAAATTTAAAATTATTAGATTTCGATTTATTTTTGTGTGCTTGATCTCACAAACTTTAGAATTTGGATTGACTACTATTTGTCCGAGAGAAAAAATACAAGAAAGTGGGTAGAATTTATTCTTTAATCTAAAGAAATCCTGGTCTCAACACAATTTTCTTTTACACCGCACCTCTAGTATTATCAGCTTTACGTTCCTTCAAAGAGATTAAAATTAAGTCTTGACAGAACATAATGGAAAAAAACTCTCTTTTTCTTTGGTAATTCTACAGCAACAAACTTTCTGAAAGTGCTGTTTGATATCTAGATTTACGCTGGCCTGATCTAAATTAGATGTCATGTCATAAAAATGTGACAACGTACACAAAAAAAAAAGCATGCGTTCATTACTTATTTTTTCGTCGTGTGTTTTGTAGTTTTGCGCATGTGTATGTAAGCAAGTAACTGCTTTCTGAATGGACAATAGGTCGCCACGGGCCAGGGTTGACATGGTAGCATAGAATTTGTTGCAAACGGACAGAGTGAGGGGTTAGGGTTCGAGGATGTGAAAGAATCATGTTGTCAGTTACACAAAGGCCAAGACGCCGTAATGATGCCACAGAAAAATAACAAAGTCAGGCAGACTGTGTGTTGAGAGATTAGAAAAAAATCAACATTGTATATATATATATATATGTATATATAAGAGGTTACATTTGGGGCGACAGAAAAAAGTGAGGTCGGTGACTGAAGTAGAACAATAGATATGGTTATTAAATACATTTATATTAGGCTTGGAATTCTTCCAAGCAGCGGTCGTATCGATACTGCTGTATGGATGCACTACTTGGACGCTAACTAAACGGCTGGAGAAGCTAGACGGCAATTACACTAGAATGTTGCGAGCAATATTAAACAAGTCCAAGAGGCAACACTCAAAAGGCACCAACTATACGGCCACCTGCCTCCCATCACGAAAACTATTCAAGTTAGACGAACCAGACATGCAAGTCACTGCTGGAGAAGCAGGGACGAGCTCATAAGTGATGTACTCCTATGGACCCCCACATGTGGCCGGGCAAAAGCAGGACGACCAACACGAACATACATCCAGCAGCTATGTGAGGATACGGGATGCAGCCCTGAAGACCTGCCAGATGCGATAAACGATAGGGAGAAGTGGCGAGAGAGGGTCAAGGATATCCGTGCCTGTGGCACATGATGATGATGATGATGATATTAGGCTACAGTAGAAAGGTGACCACTATTGAACTAGTCTTGCTTTCTGGTAAGCGGGAAAAAGGATTAAGTTTAGTTCTCTCCAAAACAAGGTCATATGAGTGGATTGTTTGGAGGCTCGCTTATTGCAACGGTTATCATCTTCGAAAATGGAATCGGTGAGCCATGATCAAATCCTAGATGAGCGTGCATTTCACCTTATGTAAAAAGCATGACTCTTTATCCTTCAGGACCATCTGTACTCCGTTTAGAAATGGTCTCTGTGTCGCTTAGCGCTCGTGGCAGAGGTGTTGGGAAAATACATACATACTGAGGAGAAAGAGAGAAACTTATGGATAGACGAGGAGGAATGCTCACCGTAACGGTTACCGTTGTAGGAAATAAAATCGGCAATCCGAGTAAAAATTCTGTCGAAGCTTTTTGAAATTCCTTTTGCACTAATGCCCTTGAAAAGGCAGGATAACTTCTGCTCTCCTCCCACCTTGCTATGTGTAAATAGTAGAACAGATAAAGTTCTCTAGACTTGTTTAGGCAACCATTCTGGAAGGGAATCTCTAGATTCAGGCCATTTGTACTTTGTTTAAGAATTGACATTGTGTTGCATCCAGCGCGTGAGGAAGGAGTCGGATAAATATATTAATTTAGTAATAATGATATTGATAAATAATAAAGAAACAATTCTGTGATACTTTGCTAACCAAACTGAGAGAAAGAGATAGTGAAATAGACCACATATAGTGGTTAATTACAATAAAAGAAAAAAAATGCCTTCTATTTGATATGGCAGTGCCAATAAATAATTGCTGTATAGCCACATACACATACAAATATACACTTACATGCGGAAACATCATTAACCGTCAATGACGACTTCAATAACGAACGAATACACTTCTTTATAAAAATATATCTCGCACACTTTATTCTCGAAAGGGTTGATGTTTCTTGTGAGTGAGAGATGAGTTGGAGACAGTGGACGGACTGCTATATGGACCCAAGTTCACCTCGTGACCGTAGCAGCACTTCTTCCTTATCTTGGCTGGGGTTGTTCAACCGTGGGTCACTGAGGGCCCAAGCCCTCTGTCTGGAGCTGGTTCTTACTCCGCTGCCATCCTATCTCCAACTCACTCGAACTGTCTGGCATCTGGTTATATCAATGTTTAATATCCACCTGCTTCCGCTGTTCTTCCACTTATTTACGCAGGTGCATCTCTTAATTGACGGCACGGTCGAGGGTCAAAATATATCATGATAACATATCAAAGAATATTATAAAATAAATAAGTACAAAGACCTGGAAACAGAAATTGAGAAAATGTGGCCCCTTAAAACAACCATAATGCCAATAACAGTGGGAGCTCTGGATATTATCAAGAAAGGGACAAAATAACACATTAACAGAATGCCTAGCAGTCCCAGTCTATATGATTTTTTTTTTAATTGCACTTTGCGGAACAGCTAATCTTCTTAGGTGAGCACTATCAATGAAACTGGAAAATATCACCCAGAAGGGACGGCAAAAACAAAAACACATAGAAATTATGTATAAACTACTGTTGGGTCAGTAAAATGGTAATTCCTGTGTATGAGGTGAGTGAGGGAGAGGCTTTCTGTGATTGGATATACTAAACACGTTATGAGACGGGAAGTCTTGGCGCAAAATCCAAAATCCAGTCAGACAGATTCCACCAGAGTTTCCGTGAGGCGGGGACGTTAAAAGCTCTCAGAAAGACAACCCTAAGATACCAGATATCTTCTTCAGCGTGCCGGGAAGTCTACTTTATACACAGGGAGGACTGTGTATAGTTATTAATTGTTTCACATGTGGGTTAATAAATTGTTTGAATTAAACGAAGTATTAATTCATTTATTTGTTGCTGTTAGCCTTAGAATAAACGCTATACTAACACAATACTACCATCCCTCACGCTAGGTCTAGGGTAAAGACCCGGTGAAGAATGTGTAAGGAACCGAATATAAAACAGAAAATTAATTAATTAACTAATTAATTAATCAATAACACCATTAATAATAATAATAATAATAATAATAGGAAACGCTCAATCACATAATAAGCGAATGCAGTAAATTAGCACAAAAAGACTGTAAGACTAGACACGGTTGGGTTTGGAAGATCATCCACAAGGAATTATGCAAGAAGTTTAAATTTCACCATGCAAACAAATAGTATACATATTTGCCAACTTCTCCGCTTGGGCAGGATAAGACACAAGGTCAATTTTTAAGCGGAGTTTAACAGATTTGAATTCAAAGTTTTCCTTCTCCTAGATTAGTTGCCACACCAAGGCTGAAGAAATCAGTCTGCCCTACTATTTACCCATAGCTGGAGGGAGAATAATTGGATTCATACCTTTCCCAAGAGTATTAGTACTATGTGAAATGGAATCAGTCTCGTCCAGGATTTGAACACGTGTCACCATGTCCATTTCCGACGACGATAACCATTACACTATGTGCAAACAAATGGTATATGCACAACCCAGAATCCGTGATGAAAAACGAGACCCACAAACTTCGCTAGAATTTTGAGAAACTAATGGAAACGTCGGTCGATAGATATGAACTGAGATAGCTCGATTGATATGGAAAAAAACTGAGTGAAAGAAAGATTTGTTCAAAGGTAAGTTGATAGGTTAAACTAGAAGATGTACATACTGATATATATGAGGTGTATCCAAAAATAAATCCACTATTCAAAGCACAACGTCAATGACACATTTTGGAGTAGGCACGACTGAGATATGGTGGAATAGAGCGTTTGATTTTGTTCACAGACTGCATCACACCACGTTGGTTATTATTAAACTGGAAACGTTGGTCAATATAGCAGTCCTCTGCCAGCCTGTGTCTTCGTCCTCCGTATCTCTATCTTTGTCTCTGTCCCTCTCACGCTTGCAGTCAATTTTGGACCTTTCGTGAAATAGAGACGAATAGTTTTGTAACAAGAAGTGTCCTGCCTTTTCATTATACCGCTATACAACGCAATATATATTTATGCAAGACGTCTAACGAGAAAGGTCAATTCTTAGCCGAGTTTAATAGGCTTGAAATCAGAGTTTTCCTTCTTCTAGATTGGTTACCATACCAAGGGTGAAGAGCCCACTCAGACCAACAATTTACTCATAGCTCGTGTGAATATAAATGGATTCATGTCTTTCCGAAGAGTATTAACGCAATGTGAAATTACAAAGAGCCTCGTCCAGGATTTGAACGCATGTCCATTTCCTACGCCGGTAACCATTACACTACGAGCGCCTCTAATGTGCAAATATAAAGGTGGCTTAGAAGTAGAAAGACTGTGAGGTGCCAATCACGTTAAATGAAAAGTGTTCTAAATCATCATCCAAAAGTTTCCCCTGTTATCTGAAGTTGAAGAAGATAATGAAAAAAATATTGAAAAAAAAAAAAAGAAGAAAGTTAAATTGCAAAAAAGAAATCAGGTTGCCAAGAACTGATAATATATTGAGAGAGAACAGAACTAACATCAGATAGATTGATAGATAGATAGATATAATTGGTCGAGAGGAATGTAATACAATCGAATACATAGTGATAGACAGAAAATACTGACTTAGATAGATAGATTGATAGATAGATAGATATATAGAGAGAGAGGGAGAAACAAGCTTAAAAATGCATCAGATAGGAATTGATTATATCGATTGGGTTAGAGAGAAAAACCACTCACACATGAACACACACACACACACACACATATATATATATATATATATATAGACAATCTATATCTGTACGCTTTTATTTATAACAACTTCAGATTTTCACTGTAATCAAAATCTCTCGAACAATTTTTCTTCTTTTTTTATATTGTCTTTACCAGAAGTGAAAGTTGACATAATGAACCTAAATTAAAATAGGAAATATCTTTTTAAAAACATATTTTCTTATTTCCTTCTTATTTTTTTATTATTATTTTCTTATTTCCTTCTTTTTTTTCTTCTTCTTCTTCTTCTTCTTCTTATTCACGTATATATTTTCGAAGTACCCGAACAGTCGCCTCAATAATTACAAAACATAACATCCTCCTTAATCCTAGTACTTTTTCCTCTCTCTCTCTCTCTCTCTCTCTCTCTCTCTCTCTCTGTATTTTTTTGTTTTGTTTTGTTTAGTTTTATTTTCATTTGTGCTGTTTTTTGTTCACTGATATTTTATTTTCCTCAGAACACTTGCTTTTTCCTTGGCTGACTGAATAATCAGACAGGCGGTCAGACGTCGGGTGGGAATTACGATGATTTTGCCCGTCAAATCTAACGAGACCTTTATCAAAATCTATAGAAATAGAAATACGTTATCTGTCTGGTGACTAGCGCCAAACCATTATGACTCTTACTGTTAAGGGCGGACCTTTTATTTATTTATCTTTTTTTTTTTTTTAGTGTGGGCTAACTGACCGGTTTTGTAGAATTTACGACAAAACGTTGCGAATGATCATACCATACCTTGATACAAGCAAAAAGCGACGATTAACAGCTAAATCTCGTTAAACCCTTTCTACTGTTTGACCACTCCTTGCCTAGGGGTTGTAGCTTTTTGCAGAAATAAGGTAAGCTTAGTTAAATAAAAATACCCGGACACAGCCAGACACATAGCGTAACGCTTATAGGTGTCGGTTCCCTTAGCTTCTAAGGAGACAATCATCTGAATATGAAGACATTAGTCCGAAAACCCTTAATGATAAAAACCAGAAGGAAGATGTTTGACTTTCACTTCACGTTAATACCCTTGAGAAAGTTATCATTGTCTTCTTTTAGATTTGTGAGCTTGTCTTTAAATCTCACGTGTCCATTGGTCGGTCGAGAATTTTGAATCCTTTCTGGTTCTGTAGTACCCACTCTCTCTTTTTATCTCTGTTCGTTGAATCGACTTGCAGTCACAACTCGGTCATTGACGTTTTTGTTCGCCGTGGTATTGAAATGAAAAGCACTAAAGCAGAAAACTAAGACTTTTGACTATTTTTCTACTCCTTTTCATATATTGCTTTTCATATAAAAATTGATTATACACAGAAGAATAGCAAGTGTAGGTTAAGCGGAGACTGGGATGAAACAGTTACTCACATAATAAATGAATGCAGCAAACAGGTACAAAAGAAATACAGATGAATGCATGACTGGGTGGTAAAGGTAACCCGATAGGAATTGTGCAAAAGATAAAAATTTGATCTGGTTAACAAATGGTATATGTACAACCCCGAATCTGTCCAGAAAATGTGACATGAAACTCTGTGATTTTAAGATAAAAACAGATGAATCAATCATCGTTTGGTTTGGTTTGGCCTTATGGCATATCAACCATTGTTGGTTATTTAATACCAAATCCATTGAATATATATATATATATATTTCATATATGATTTAAAAACAATTCTATTTCAAACAATTCAGTTTTGTATGAGTATAGTTTTTATTTGCACACATTTAAATGAAAAAATAGTTTTATTTCAAACAATTCAGTTTCGCATAAGAACCCAGTTTAAATGCCACACATTTCTATTTGACCCATAGATAATATCCTATCTCATGCTACTGCTTGGGGCCAGAGTCGGTCTAGGAGTAATAGCAATAAAGGAGTACTCTACATTCCCCAAAGTTCCTGCACTACTGAAGTCTCACCATCATATTATTTGGGAGTCTTACCCATAAGCTGAGAAGCAGTCCATGTATTCTATAGCTCCGGGCAACTAGACCCACAGCGCCTTGGGCGTCGAGGCCGTCGGCATTAATTTGCTGTGGGCTTTGACGCGAACGGGCACTGTTCAAAAAAGGCAAACTTGAGGCTGAAAGGCCTCCAGATGCGGCTGGGCCACTTTCGGGTGGACGAGCTGCAACATTGACACCTTTATCTACCTTGTATAGCACTGGACCTTGCTGTCTAGTTTAAGCTATAATCAGGCATACGTGTCTGGACCCAGATTTGGGTCCAAGTCCAGCTAGGCTCATCAGACCCACATTGCACTAAGTGGGCCGATGAACAGCATAGTCAAGCAGGGCTCGAGCCTCAGCTCGTGCTCGACCTTCCCCTCCCCTAATCTTCATTATTATCAACCTTCGGGTCATTTACCTGGTGTCAAGTCCAGTCTGGTTGGAGGCAGAGACAAATAAAGCCCCGGCTAACTAGACCCACCAATCATGGCCTGAAGACCTGACCAAGTTTCAATTAATACGAAGAAAAAACCTCGTTATCTTGTAGATTTTTTCGTTCTTTTTTTTTTTCTTTTTTTTTTAATTGATACCAGTTATGGCACAGAGAAGAAGAAAAAAAAAACAAGCAAAACGACAGACACTTGGATCTTGCCTGAGTGTTGAAAAAGCTGTAGAATGTAAAAGTGACGTTGATACCTTTGAAACAGCCCCAAAAGCATGAAAAAAGATTAAAAGAACTGAAGATCGGAGTGAAAGTCGAGACCATCCAGACCACAGCATTGTAAAAATTGGTTACAACACTTAAAAGAGTGTTGTAGACTTGAAAAAATTTGCTGTCATCGCAGTGAAAAACTAGTTGTTAAAACTGATGTGTAAAACACACTAAATGAATAATGCCAAAAATAACTTAAGAGTTAAGTGTCGAGATTGACCAATCACTACAAAAAGAACACTGAATTGAATGTTCGCCTTTTCAATAAGAACATTCAAAAAGGTTTTAAAATATTCTTTGAAAATAAATGGAATCAGGATTAATTTAAGCAACAAAAAACAGAATCGGTTATAATATATATATATATATATATATGCGCTTGGGCAGAAGATATGGGACAATTCCTTTACCATCTAGACCCTAGAAAAATGACAAGGAGTCTTGAAAAAATAAAATTATATATAATAAACACTGTTCCATCATCTTTAATAAAACTTGCTTGAATAATAACTTGCAGCCAAAATATACACTCTTCAAAATATATATATATATATATATATATATATATATATATATATATATATATATATATATATATATATATGAAATCTTTGCCAACTTCAAATGTTTCTGTTTTTAGACCATCATCAAAGCGTTAAGTTATTTAATGAAGTGAAAAAAATGAGAAAATTTTGAAACATTCTATTTCCGTTATTACAGTTCAAGTTAAAATTTGTGTGATGTAATTAGCGTTTCGAAATTTATTTTTTAAAAGAATCCTTATCACAACACTCTCTCTCTATCTATCTATCTATCTCTCTATCAATAATAATAATGTTTTAAAACTTTATCTTTTTGTTTAATTTAATAACTTACACGCCCTGATAAATGTCTGAAAACCAAAACGTTAAACGTCGGCTAATAATTTTATGAATAAAATCATTTTTATGAATAAAATTTTTTCTATATTTCTATAAGTAAAATCATCCACTGAAGACCTAATTTTTTTCCATCTTCACTTTTTCTTAAATATATATATATTGTGTTCGTAAATTTTTAAAAATGTTTTAAAACGTTTGCTAAATTCCCTAAAATACTCTCATGCGAACAAACATCAGGAATTAAAATCTACCTATTTTATGAGAGTTCAATTACTTAAAGTTTAATGTTTTCGTTAGAATACGATCTTTAGATGAAAATTTGTTGTAAAATGCTCGATATGTATATATACATACATACATATATATATATATATATATATATATATATATATATATATATATAGAGAGAGAGAGAGAGAGAGAGAGAGAGAGAATGAAAGAGAGAGAGAGTTTGCTACATTTATAGTGTTCAACATCAGTTCCTCGCCTATGTAATCATCGAACCATGTGTTCAGCAAATCAGCAAGCTCTGTTGATACTTTATCTATCCTGTCTTAAGTATATATATATATATATATATATATATATATATATATATATATATATATATATATATAGAGAGAGAGAGAGAGAGATATATATATATAGAGAGAGAGAGAAAGAGAATGAGAGTGAGGGAAAGATGAACAACTAAATCAGAGAAATACCCATCTTACAATGATACGAATTATATTCTTTGCTATTTATTGAAAAGTATGTACTTATTAGCGACGTTTCTTTTTCAAGTAGCAGTCGTTCTCCTCGGAGTAGCACCTTAGTGATTACATCAAGTTGCCACACCCAGTAGAAAGACATTTCTTTCGCAACCAAGTCAAAATGCAGGCATTGATTATAATGATTAATTGCTAATCCAAAAGATGTACTAGTAAATTCACAATTGCCATTCGAGTTCTTCCGTATAAATGCATATGCGTATTGTTAATCTGAATCAGTTATATATATCGTACCGCCATAAACCCGATTGATGGATTATTATTATGCATTGCAACTAGTTTGACAGAAGTATATATGTATAGATAATCACAAGATTTCTTTTAATTCATCACAAAACTCTCTTGGCAAACGTACCTTTAAAAAATGTATTGAGCCAACCACCCAAGTTGGGGCGGCGATTCGGAAAATATTCATATCATCAAGTCATGATGAGGAGGTGCCCGTGGTGTAATGGTTATCGTCGTAGGAAATGGACACGACGACCCGAGTTCAAATCCTGGACGAGACTGATTGCATTTCACATAGCACTAATACCCTTGGGAAAGATATGAATCCAATTATTCTCCCTCCAGCTATGGGTAAATAGTAGGGCAGACTAGGTTCTTCAGCCTTGGTAAGGCAACTAGTCTAGGAGAAGGAAAACTCTGAATTCAAACCTGTTAAAATCCGCTAAAAAATTGACCTAGTGTCATATCCTGCCCGAGCGGAGGTGTTGGTAAATATGATCAAGTCATGATGAAGGTACAGAATCCCTTGACTTTCTCTCCCCACCCTTCCCTGTCGTTCATCGCTCCAAGCAGGTCATCTCGACTTCATCCTGTGTCCACACAGCGTTGATGTATGTAAGTCTTTGTTAGTTGTCCGTGTGTAGGAGTCCATAGGAGAACATCGCTTATGAGTTCGTCCTTAGTTCTCCAGCTGTGCCGAGCATATCTTCCTTTTCTTCTTGGATGGTTTGGGAGATGGGAAGTAGGTGGCCACACAGCTACTGTTTGGTGCGATTCTGGTTCCAGGATTTGTTCAAGACAGACGCAGTTTACAAAGACTACACTTCTCACAAATACACCTGCCATAGTAGAATCCCTACTACATGGCATACGTGAAAGCAGATATAACAGAGTTCATGTGTATAAACCAAATGGAGGTATTTCCACATTAAATGGTTAGCTTCTGAAACTTGTCGAATAATTCATATACCTTGGTAGCAATATCTCATCTATTGAAAGTGATGTCAGCATACGCATGGAGAAGACGTAGAATGCTATTGACAGGCTGTTGATCAAATGGAAATCTGGTTTGGTTTTCGTTTTTTGGGGGCGGGGTTAATGGTTGATCAACCTGCATAGGTTATTTAATGCCAAAATCATTCCTGCAGAAGAACAGCAGTGATACATATTTAACCCATAGCTGGGGTGATAAGGGGTTCATACTTTACTTAGGGGTATTAGTCTGAAGGAGAACTTAATAGCGCGAGTGGAGTAAATCATATCTTTTTGATAAACTTAAACAGGATTTATTCTAAAGTGTGGCCGTGTCAGCAGTCCTATATAGTTCCCCTACATGGACCCAAATGAAATGTTTTGTGAAACAGTTCGAAGGAAACTACTTAAAAGTACTACGTGTTATTTTAAACAAATCCGTATATATATATATATATATATATATATATATATATATATACGGATATATATATATATATATATATATATATATATATATATATATATATATATATATATATAATCTTATCTATCTAATAAGATAAAACAGAATTTATTCAAAGTTGTGGCCGTGTCTGTAATACTGTATAGTTACCCTAAGTGTACTCAAATAAAAAGCTTTGTGAAAAAGCTTGATGAAAACTTCACAAAAGTGTAACATATTCTTTTGAACAAATCCATATATACATATATATATATATATATATATATGTGTGTGTGTGTGTGTGTGTGTGTGTGTGTGCGTTGTTTAAAGAAAACGGTAAGAAAAATATACATAAATGGATGAGAAAAAACTCTATAACAAAATATCAATTTAGATCCACCAACCCGTTTCAACAGGGTATTTAAGAAATCATCATCATCATCATATCGTGCTGGCAGCACGGATATCCCTGACCCTCTCTCGCCACTCCTCCCTATCGTTCATCGCCCTAGGTAGGTCTTCAGGACAACAACCTGTATCCTCACATAGCTGCTGAATGTACGTTCGTGCTGGTCGTCCTGCTTTTGCGCGGCCATGTGTGGGGATCCATAAGAGTACATCTCTTATGAGTTCATCTCTGCTTCTCCAGCAATGCCCTGCATGTCTGGTTCGTCTAATTTGAATAGTTTTCGTGATAGGGGGCAGGTGGCCGTACAGTTGGTGTCTTGTGGGGTGTTGCTGCCAGGACTTGTTCAGGATTGCACGCAGCATTCTTGTGTAATTGCCATCTAGTTTCTTCTCCAGCCGTTTTGTTAGCGTCGATGTAGTGCATCCATGTAGCAGTATCGATGTGACCGCTGCCTGGAAGAAACTGCGTTTCATTTTATCGGTTAGGTCTGATTTCCATATAGTCGATAGCCTATTGATAGCTGTCCATGCTTTCGTTAACCTCGTTTCGATGTCCTTTTCGGTTGATTCGACGCTGCTTCCTGAAATTACGAAAATTTCAGATAGAACGTGTTTTAGTTCATCTTCAGGGAGGGAATTATGAACTTAGAATAGCGGCACGACCGATCACAAAAAATATCCGAAAAATATTCGAAAAAGTTTTCGTCATGAAACGAAAATCCTTAAGCAAGTTAAGGAAAACATAGTGTCTATAAAATGTCAGTTTGTATAGGTGGAAAATGAAGGAAAGAAGAAATGAGGTGGAAAAGAAAGAAAGAAAGAAAGAAAGAAAGAAAGAAAGAAAGGGAAAAGCGTGAAAAAAGGGCGGAAATATTGTGGACAGCTGGAAATAGGTTGAAGACAGATAGAAATGTCTTTCTAATTATCATTGTGAGTGTAAGTTGAAATCCTTCGACATAATTTTGGCTAAATAAGGTGAAATTCTATGAAATCCTGGCCTTTATTCTATGGTGTTATAATGTGAAATAGCGGAAGATTCTATGATTCTATGTTTGTTTTTATCATGAATGAATGTGATGATGTTTGAATGTTGGAAGACAAATTTTTGTTTTGGGGAAATATTATGAATAACTAAAGCGTTGGAAAAATTGCCTGGTTTAAAGTCTCTTTTTCTTTTTCAAACAGCTATTTTAAATTCATAATTACCACGCTGAATTTGACCTAAAATACTTTCTACCAGAAATTTTCGTAACTTCATATCTTAAATATTCTGTGGAAACGCGTTAGTGGATCTAAATTTATTATTTGTAATAAATTTTCTCTCATCATTTTATATATTTTTCTTTCCGCTTTCTTTATACAACATGTCTGTCTGATTAAAACTCATACCTTACTCCATTGGCCTAGCGGTTAGAGTGTACGCCAATGGCCCGGTTCAATCCCAGGTCGAGTCATACCAAAGACTTAAAAAATGGTACTTTATGCCTCCTTGCTTAACACTCAGCATTATAAGGTATGGATCAAGGGTAAAGTGGAGCAATCCAGGGAAAGGAGTAGCGCCCTCCCCTACACCTTGGTGTAGTAGCTATCGAAAAGGGAGCCTTCGGGTTACCCTCGACTATGGTCGCCAACTTACTTTATATACATTTTAGAAATATTATTTCCCATAAGTATATACACATATATATATAAAATTTATATATATTCAAGTATTTTACATTTTACCACACACACACACACACGCACATGTACTCGCATATGCATTAATAATATGGGTGTAAAGCGTACTCTGTGTCGGAGATAGAGCATATGTTGATATAAGTTTTAATAGCGTAGGCAAAAAGTCAGCACTTTACGACTGTCGGTTTCTCGCCGATACGATTTTCATCATCATCTTATTATTGTTTTTATTATTATTATTATTATTATTATGATTGCTTTCAGCGCCATCTTTTCCAGATTAACTGATAGAATACAGAAGACGTTAATACTTTCAGCACCATTTTTTTTCTGGTGTGTTATCCGAGATTAGAACAATGGTAGTTCCTCAGAAAATAAAATAGCTATGCTTAAAGTGTTGGTCTTGTGTAGAACAAAATGAAGTCACGGTGCAAATTTCATGGTAAGCTATCAAAACCCTTAAATTAACGTCTTTTGGCACCGAATATTTCATATTTTTATAGCTTTTTAGAATATGAAATATCCCTTCGGTTTTTCTCACTCATCTTCATTCGAGACAGTTACTTGTTATTCTTACAGTTTACAAAGTAGAAATATAATATTATCGCTGACTAAACACTCATTGTCAAAAACATATTCCAACTTTGTCTACGCTTGGTTGTCTGAAATATTTATTGCCAAAGAACGAAACTGAAATAGTTTTTGTTATCGTAAACAAATGATTGATGCAAATGCTGGTAAAAAGGTTAGGCGAAATATTGTTTTTTGGAAGCAGTAAATTCGTCTATTATGTTGCTAGATCTGGAGATGATTACAAACAAGTGTAATTACTGGCTTCTATTGTCAACACTAACAATCAATATAACAGGTATTTTTCGTAAATCAGTATGTGATGGAAATACCTCCTATATTGTAAAC
Source organism: Sepioteuthis lessoniana (assembly GCA_963585895.1). Taxonomy (NCBI): domain Eukaryota; kingdom Metazoa; phylum Mollusca; class Cephalopoda; order Myopsida; family Loliginidae; genus Sepioteuthis; species Sepioteuthis lessoniana. Next base: position 111,470,865 of record OY757906.1, read on the forward strand.
TGTCACCAGTTTGGTGCGAGTGAAATTTGATAAGTTTTAATGGTGGCTCCATCAAACCAATGGCGTATCACTTTGGGTATTTTTAGGTACAATTAGCTATAATCATGATGATGTTCCGGATAAAATCGATACTGCTTGGGTTGAAAATTCTATCCGGAACAGTATCATTCCAACATAAAATGGAATGAGCACGAAAAGCTGTCTGTGTAGCTATTACAGATTCACCAGCAAAACAAATTTGTGATGTGCACCGGTCCAAGCCATGATTATAACTGATAGTATCTCAAATAAAATAGTACGTTGTTAGCTAAATGGAGCTACCATTACCAATTAGCCAGTGTGTATACGTGTCTGTGTAGTTGTATATGAGAGAGAGAGAGAGAGAGAGAGAGGAATAAAGGAGGGAGAAAGAGAGAGAAAGGAAGAGAAACAGAGAGAGAGAGAGAGAGGGATTGCTACTTTACCTAGTGTGTCTTCGAAATCAACCTGGAGACTTCAAGCAATTACTCAATCAACACACACACATACACACACATGTATATATATATATATATATATATGGAGAGAGAGAGACATACACACAGACAGACAGACAAACAGACAGACAGACAGACAGAGAGAAGTTTAATATATGTATAAGTTAAATTAGTGTAGACATAGAGTCAAAGCCTCTTGGTGACATTCAGATTAAGATAATCGCTTAGACGAGAACATGTCAGTCACCGAGCGTCGTTGACTTTTACTTTCTGCTATCTTAACTGTTACATACATTTTCCATCACCAATATATAGCAAAGTACATTATTAATAATCATACACACACACGCGCGCGCACACACACACATATATATAGAATGCATATCTCATTAAACAATATAGACATCCTTTGTCTACACATTTTATATATATCCTTTCTGCGTTGATTTTATGGTATCCAGCAGGAATTGGTTAATTAAAATCCCATAATCAATTGGTTCCCTAGTACTCTCTGTCTGATTTTGGGCCATCATCAGAGGTGTGTATATTGCAAAAACAATGTGACGTTTGCTTGTCCATTACTACTTTGTAGGTGTTTATTCTTTATACTGTTGTGTTATGATAGCGTTAATTTTTAAATTCGGTTCTGACGCGCAATTGTCGGACGACCAGCTAGAACTCATCTAAAACATCTCTGTACGGACACAGGATGTAGTCAGGAAGACCTGCCAGAACCGATAGAGTTAGGGAATCCGAGCTAGTAGTATGTCATGATGATGATGATGATTGATAGGTATAGCAAAGTACATTATGAATACTCACTCTCACAACATAGATATATACACACACAAACGCATACATACATACATACACACACACACACACACACACACATATATATATATATATATATATATATATGTGTGTGTGTGTGTGTGTGTGTGTGTGTGTGTATGTGTGTGCTTTCCTGCAAATAGAGAGGGAACATAAATATTTGTCTCTACACTTAAACAATGCAAGATACGAATGTGTTTTCCATGCTTTCAAGCAAACTAAAAATAGTAAACAGAAGTGTATTAGAAGTGACTGACTAGCAGCGTGCTTTCATCTGTGTACCGTAGAGTATGGGGTGGTTTTCGGTGTACTGGAGGCCAATTTTAAGAGGACAAGATTCTTTGTGTATGCCAGAGTAAACATTTGTTGGGGACATCATTTGAATAAAGCCTTGACGCATTAGCCCAAATAGTTTTTTTATATTATATATATATATATATATATAGTTTTTTCTTTTCTTTTTTTCTTTTTTTTTCTTTTTTACTAGGTCTCCTACCGTCGCTGATTTGAATGAAATAAAAACCGTTTCTGACAAAAAGCAAAACTACAATGATAGGAAGGTTTACTTTGGTTTCATTTCACTTCTTTATTTTATGGCATATCAGTCTTTCCAGTTATCTATGCCAAACTCATCCTTGTAGAGGTGGGGACACGAAATAAGCTTGTAATTACGTGTAATGTCCAGTCGTGTAATTATGTTCACTTTCCAACTAATTAGTTGAATGAATTACTAGTGATGAATAGCAATACTTGAAACACTTTAACTGCATGCTTAAAAATTGTGTTATTGGTATTACATAGCAATACTTGTAACCACTTCATTTGTCTGAAAACAAATGATTAATACTGAATAATTAAAGATAGTAACCAAAAATTGAAACCATGTGTTATGTGTGTGCCTGCACGCGCGTGTGTGTGTGTGCGTGTGTGTGCTACTTCACTATTACGATTGAGTTCGAAAATAAGAATAATAATTAGTCATTTGTTTGCACACAGTTTAAACTATTAACTCCATTTAACTCCCTTATCCCACCCCCAGTTATGGGTTAAATAGCATCACTGCTATTCTTCTACAAGGGTGGTTTTGTCATCGACTGACCCACGAAAGTTGATATGCGGTTAAACAAAGAAATCAAGCCAAAATCAAACAATAGTGATACTATTAAGCACACAGTAGGGAGAATAAGTGGATTAAAGTCTTTACAATGGTTATTTGTCAGAAAGTGAATGTGATAGCCCTACTGGAGTTCGAACTTCTGTATTTACGATGTTTAAGTCAAGCACTTTAGCCATAACGGGGAGGTAGCATTACCTGATCATCATCATCATCATGTCGTGCTTGTAGCACGGATATCCCTGACCCTCTCTCGCCACTCCTCCCTATCGTTCATCGCCCTAGGCAGGTCTTCAGGACAACATCCCGTATCCTCACATAGCTACTGAATGTATGTTCGTGCTGGTCGTCCTGCTTTTGTACGGCCATGTGTGGGGGCCCATAAGAGTACATCTCTTATGAGTTCGTCCCTGCTTCTCCAGCAGTGTCCTGCATGTCTGGTTCGGCTAACTTGAATAGTTTTCGTACAGTTGGTGTCTTGTGGGGTGTTGCCGCCAGGACTTGTTTAAGATTGCTCGCAGCATTCTTCTGTAATTGCCGTCTAGCTTCTTCTCCAGCCGTTATGTTAGAGTCCATGTAGTGCACCCATATAGCAGTATCGATGTGACCGCTGCCTGGAAGAAACTGCGTTTCATTTTATCGGTTAGGTCTGATTTCCATATAATCGATAGCCTATTGATAGCTGTCCATGCTTTCGCTAACCTCGTGTCGATGTCCTTTTCGGTTGATTCGACGCTGCTTCCTACGTAAGTGAATTTGTCGACTAGTTTAAGATTAAGGGATTCCGTCTAGAGTGGAGATGTCCCCCGTTTGATTATAGCACATATATTCCGTTTTGTGTGCATTAACATAGAGGCCTATGCCTGCAGCTGCTCGTTCCAAACTATGCAGTAGTGTTTCGGCTTGGTCGGGTATATTTGCCAGTATCGCTATGTCATCGGCGTAGTCGGCGTCGGTAATTGTTTTTGCGGGGTACCTTCTGCTTCTTTTCTTCGCCAGCTCGAAGCCATTCTCTCGGATTTTGTCAATCGATGTTCTAAGTACGTAGCAAGGATATAAATTATGTGTACATAATCGTAAGCCGATATAGATTTATGAATTCACACTCTGGACAATAGTGATTGACGCGTTTACCTTGTAGATTATCACAATTGTTGACCCACGCATGAGTCTTTAAGCCTGACTTAACTTCATGAGGCTTACAGTGCTAAATTAAGGAACTAATCAAACAAACCGTGAATAATGCATACAAACTTCTATCCTATGCTCATTCGGCTGGGGCTGTAGAATACACCGACTGCTTCTCTGCAGAGGGGTAAAACTTCCCCAACGAGAGTCCGGGATAAGACACTAAACAATCTGATGGTGAGGCTCCAGTAATTTTGAAGCTTCGGGGAATATGGAGTAGCTCTTTATTGCCATCGCACCTAGGTCCACTGTAGCCCGGAGTTTAAGCACCTGACAAGGCCTTATCTATGGGTTGGATAGAAATAAACAGTGTACTTATGGTTAATTGAATCATTTAAAATAGAACTGTTTATATATATATATATATATATATATGGATTTGGCATTAAATAACCTACAATGGTTGATATGCTGTAAAACCAAACTAAACTAACTTCTGTCCTAGCGGTATTCTGGTGAAACGGTTATCATCCTGAGAAATGGAATCGATGACTCGAGTTCAAATCAGGGACTTGGCTGTTTGCATTTCATTTCGGATGATTCCATTTCTTTTCCCTACAGATAAAAATAAAATAGTTGGGCAGACTGATTTCCTTAGCTTTGGTTGAGAAACAAATCTAGAAGAACGAAAACTCTGAATTCAAACCAGCCTTCTACCGTTTTAAAAAGTGACTGTGTCGCATCCTGCCCATGACAGAGAAATTGGGTCAATTTATTCTTACTATGAGCTACATATTTGTCGACTTGAGCCAGACTATTCAAAGCTTTATTAAATACCTATAATGATCCTTCTAAGAGTGTCTCGTCAGAGTGTAATGGATTACGAATTACTTACCATGCTGAGACGTCTATAAAAGTTCAACATTAATGAGCTTATCATAGACTAACCTACATGTAGCATATATATATATATATATATATATATATATATATATAACGGGAAAATATAGGTATTGAAGTCTGTGTTTTGACGTTTCATGTGGCACGCAAAATAATCAGAATGAAATGTGGCTAATCAATTATAAT
>OY757906.1:111480502-111515502 GCA_963585895.1 Sepioteuthis lessoniana
ATACTTATATACCGTTTGCTTTTCTTTTCTTTTTTCTTTCTTTTTACTGGTGATATATCGTTTTATATGTTTAGATGTGTGTGTGTGTGTGTGTGTGTGTGTGTGTGGAGCGAGAACGAAAAAATAACTTTTTCATCATTTGCTTTAGGTTCTGCTCTTTCTTTCTTTTTTTTTTCTTTTTTTTTTTTTTTTTTTTTTGCATATGCAGTTTGCTTTTTATGCCACCTGAATCTGAAAATACTCTTAAATGTTCACGTGTCTTTTGTTCTTTCTCATGCAACTTACATCTTATTATTCATCTTATTTTCTCTTATTTCCAATCACACAACAGTATTCATAATCATCTGCATACTCATTATCTGTTTCAACGCATTCTCTGCTTTTATCTATCTATCTATCTATAGATAGATAGAATGCGTATATGTTAGATCTATCTATCTATCTATCTATCTATCTATTAGACTGTAATTTCTTATTTTTCTCCTTTTTTTTTTCCTTATTTTTTCTTTCTTTCATAGACAATTCATATCTATCTATCTATCTATCTATCTATCTATCTATCTATAACAGGGTTTTTATATATTTCCGTCGATCTCAGTCTGTTCATCTCTCTCTCTCTCTCTCTCTATCTATCTATCTATCTATCTATCTATCTATGTATATCACAGTTTTTTAATATCTTTCCATCGATCTATATTCCATCTCTCTTGTTCTCTCTCTCTCTCTCTCTCTCTCTCTCTCTCTCTCTATCTATCTATCTATCTATCTATCAATCACAGTCTTTTTATATCTTTCCGTCAATCTCTGTCTGTTCATCTCTCTCTCTCTCTCTTTCTCTCTCTCTCTCTCTCTCTCTCTATCTATCTATATATATATATATATATCACAGTTTTTTTATATCTTTCCATCGATCTCTATTCATCTCTCTCGTTCTCTCTCACTCTCTCTCTCTCTCCCTCTCAATCTATCTATCTATCTATCAAACTCTGTATGTCCATAGCTCTTTATCTCAGTCAGTTTATATCTATCAATCTATCTCTTTCTCTCTCTATCTGTGTGTGTGTGTGTGTGTGTGTGTGTGAGTGTTTCCTACTTTATCTTTTGTTTCCTCCAACTTACACAGAAAAACATACACGTTCTGCTTTTTGTTTTTGGTTTTTGTGTCTTTAATTTTTTATTTTAATTTTTTGGCCGTTTTTCACTATCATTTTTATTCTCTTTCTCTCATCTTCTCTTTCTCTTTTTCTACCAAATTTTCTATCATAGTTTTTTTTTTCTTTTTGATCCTTCCTTTCTCTGTCGTTCTTTTTTCTTCCACTCAAAATTTCTCTCTCTCTATCTCTCTCTATCTCTCTCTCAATTTCTCGTTCATTCATTCATTCATTCATTCTCTCTCTCTCTCCCTCTCTCTCTCTCTCTCTCTCTCTCTCTCTCTCTCTCTCTCTCTTCCCTTTTATTACTATTTATAGCCAGGTACCTCCATCAAAGCTACATATCTCCACACACCAGACAGACAAATGTATTGATGCAGTATTATTAGTCAATACTCAAACCATTCGAGTGGTCTGGACTTCTAAGTAGTATCAACATTAAAATACATTAAGTTGAGATTATTTCCTTAAAGCTGGATTCGAACCATGACCCTTTGGTAATTGAGAACTTTTAAGCAGGTGGTTCCGAAACATCCTCAAATCAGATATCTGCGTCGAAGTTGAGCCTATTATTCAGACTTCGAAATCGGTTTCACAATAGATATTTTTTCACTCTTCGTAGAACAGACTTTCTTTGCATAGCCCACTTTTACTAGTACCCTTTGGCATTAAAGACTCGTCTATATCTTTATTCATCGATTCAAGCTTTTATTAGAAGAATCAATAAAAGAAAAATAAAGATGGTTTTAACAAGTATTTATCTAATGAATTGTTAACAAGTCCTTGTGATATTAATTGAAATAATTGTATATATAAAAAATATCCATAAAAAATAGCGACAAAAAAAAAAAAGAAATCGAATTTAACAAGCAGATTTCGAGTTTGATACTTTTAAAAGTTAAATGTTTAATTTTATTTTCTTTTCTTCCTTTTTTTTATATCTAAGAAAATAATAACTGTACTGTGTGAGCTTGAGCATCTATACTGAATGGTGAGATGGAAGGAAGAGCGATAATAATGGTAGAGGTAGTTGCACCAGTAGTCGTTGCAACATCAGCTTCGGATGTAGTCGTAGCAAAAGAATCTGCATTTTGTGCCACGCCAATATCCAAGAGGAACCGCAGCAGCAGCAGCAGCAGCAGCAGCAGTGACTGGAACGAACCCTCTGACAATTCACGCCTTACAAGGCCGACATCTTTGCCGACGAAAGCAAAAGCGAACAATTCTTGACTTATATAACGCTACACACCGCCATTTCAGTTTATCAAGTGATCTCGAGGTCTTGTATCTCTGTCCGCATCTCGTTTTGCTAGAGACCTATTTTTCATGATTATTTATTAAGACCCATTCACGATAAGTTTTCTTCCACCTTCCCCTCCCACTCCCTCTCTCTCTCTCTCTCTCTCTCTCTCTCTCTCTCTCTCTCTCTGCTTGTATGTTTAGAAATGCATATATACCGCATGTATGTCTATTGTTTCGTGTGTGTGTGTGTGTGTGTGTGTGTGTGTGTGTGTGTGTGTGTGAACAGTTACCTACATAGATATGTACCTATTCCTGTTTTCTATAAATTTATGCAAGAAACAAAAGCCTACATCTTCACTAACATATACACATTTAAAAAGAGATACTGAAGGAGAAAAAATATTTCTACTGATAGATAAATAGATAGATAGATGTGAAGTCTAAGAAAGAAAGAAAGAAAGAAAGAAAGAAAGAAAGAAAGAAAGAAAGAAAGAAAACTTATATAGAAAGAAAAAGAAATAAATAAATAAACTGTTATAGATAGATAGATAGATAGATAGATAGATAGATAGATAGATAGATGTGAAGTCTAAGAAAGAAAGAAAGAAAGAAAGAAAGATAGAAAACTTATATAGAAAGAAAAATAAATAAATGAACAAAATGTGATAGATAGATAGATAGATAGATAGATAGATAGATAGATAGATAGATAAGAATAATCTATGAAAGAGAGAAAAAGAAGAAAAGGAATAAAAATGAAAGAATGAAAAATAAGAAATTAACAGACTAGTAAATAGATAGATATATAGATAGATGTAAATAGTCAATGAAAGATAAAGAAACACAAAAGGAAGCCTTTATATAGGTGTTTGCTGTCTGGCACAAGGACATAAATGTGGGATGCGTAGAGCTTGATGAATTCGAAGTACTAACTATAAACTATAATATTCGCTTCCTACTCTCTTCTCTATGCCAAGAGAAAATGGAAATTATATATATATATATATATATATATATATATATATATATATATATATAGAGAGAGAGAGAGAGAGTGAGAGTGAGAGAGAAAGAGAGAATCATATCAATATATCATCATTCGAACGTCTATTCTAAAACATTAACGCACATATATACACAATTTGAAAAGGCGAGAATGAAAATATTAGTAGACAATCAATATTTGATTAACAAACAAGAAAATTCCATATTTGGGTTTAGACTTTGATGTTTATTCATAGCATCTTTAAAACAATAAAAATCAACAGACCTTGTTTAACTTCTCTCTCTCTCTCTTTCTCTCTCTCTCTCTTCAAGAGTGAGGCTGCCTTACAGCGATCAGTAATAAACTCGTTCTGCCGACCAACAGTTAGTGTAACGAGATCGATCTCTACAGGCGTCTCTACATTTTCATTTTTTTTTTTTGTCGTATTGAGGGGGAAAGCTTCCGCTGTGCTAAGTTAATCCTAATCTACATGATAATTCTTATTTTCCATTCATTCATTCATTCATCAACGTTACGCTCATCCACATGCCCTTCCCATAGCCAAGTGGGATAATCTTACAACCCTTCACCTTACTCGAGATATTCTTAAATGTTTGTACGGTAATTATCACTACCAGCAGAACTGACGGAAATTCCAAGGTACGAAAAAAGAAAAAGTCAAAAGGAATCTTTTAATCAAAAATCAGTGCAAAAGTCTCTTGAGAAATAATTGCACAAAAAATGTAAATTTGCACCAACTCTCAAGTGTCCCAAATTCACTGTTTTTATTTCTTCAATCTAACCTGTCACAGAAAAGATGTGAATCTATTTTGTTTACATTTTGGCCTTCCTCTCTTGAACGTTATGTACTCGCTTAAACTTTCCAATTTGACTTACACTTCTGCTCAAAGATTTTAGCTAACTTAACTGCTAACTGAAAAGCTCGTGGCTGAACCAAACCAGGTAATAGGATAATTAACCATCTCGGTAACTGTGCCACACTTATTCTACCCCTACACCCCAAAAAACAGGAAGTTATTTCTAGTTGAACATGAAGCAAGCAAATGGATATTATTAGATATCATTTATTAACAAAATCTTCAGCGATTCCCTAACCTTTAAGCATAAAATAACCCTTGACGGGTTGACATACCGTTAAAATCGATCAACCAAACAAATGAACCAAAGTAAGATATAACATCGAAGTGATTAAGACACCCCTCAAAATGGGGAATGGGTAATGATGGGGAGAATAACAAATCATGAAAGTTATTGATTGAATTGTGCCCAATGAATAACAAATATTATAAAAGTGAACGTGATAAAAGATGGAGAATTAGTGATTAACTGGCACAAGACCGTACGACTGGGGCACGCAGTGAGAATCGAACTCACTCGTAAAGGTTTGCTAGTCTAACTTGCTAATCATTACACAACTCGAGGTGCCTAGGAGAATAATGATATATTAAAGTATAAGACAATTTTTTTTTCTAAAAATTGATGGTCGACCAATTGACGATTAACAGTTTCCCTAGAGTTAAAAAAATCTATTAACAACTGGAGGAAAGAGGAGAAAATACTGAATTTAATACTCGTCTTACTTGGATGGTTTCTGATATGAGAGCAAACTGGCCGTACTACGGCTGTTTTGTGGGGTGCTGCTTCCAGGATTTGTACAAAACAGCAGGTGGCATTCTTGTGTAGTCCCCGTCCAGCTTTTTCTCCAGGCATTTTGGTAGAGTGAAAGAAGTGTAACCATACAATAGTACAAGCACGTCTTCAGCTGTGAAAGATTACCGTTTAAGACATGCCTGAAGACTGCTGAAGAAGTAAGAACGAACTCATCCGTCACTTTCTCTAATGGACTCCTGCATATGGAAACACCAGTGTTAGCCGATATTTGTCTCTGCCTCCCACCAGACAGGACTTGACACAAGTTCATTGACCTGCAGGTCGATTATAGTAGGGATTAGGGGAGGGGAAGATCGAGAACGAACCGAGACTCGAGCCCTGCTTGACTTGGCACCGATGCCAGAGGATAGTTTAAACTGGACAGCAAGTGTTAACCAACCAGCAAAAACTTACATTCCATCTACGATGTGTGGACTCTGAATTCAAACCTCTTAAACTCCGCTTAAAAAAATTGACCTTGTGTCATATCCTGCCCGAGCGGAGGGGTTGGGTAAATAGGATCTACGATGTGTGGACACTGAATGCCGCCTTCAGGACTTACCACGTGCGTAGGGATGGATGGTGAGAGAGAAGCAAGAAAATCTATGCTGTCGAACTGACTTGATGATTATGATAATATTTAAAATGTTTACCATTTACAAAAAAAAGTTATATTGCTTTCAAATTATACATAAAGAAACTGGTATAGATTGTTCAATCGGAATCTAATGCCTTGGCTTGAACATATAATATTATAGAAATAAATAGTTCTTTATATAGTGCTTATGGCTTTTGACATACCCTCAACTTCAAAAATATGAATGGAATATTTTCTGAAATTTATCATATTTACCCAACCCCTCCGCTCGGGCAGGATATGACACAAGGTCAATTTTTTAAGCGGAGTTTAACAGGTTTGAATTCAGAGTTTTCCTTCTCCAAGACTAGTTGCCTTACCAAGGCTAAAGAACCTAGTCTGTCCTACTATTTACCCATAGCTGGAGGGAGAATAATACCAAAGGTATTAGTGCTATGTGAAATGCAATCAGTCTCGTCCAGGATTTGAACTCGTGTCGCCGTATACATTTTCTGCAACGATAACCATTACACCACGGGCACCTCCTATTTTCTGAAATTTATAATCACTCTTAATTTTCAAGTCAGATCCTTGAGAAGATTTTATTTTTCTCCCGGTCGTCCATATCCTCTATAGCTTTAACTCTTTGAACTAAGGTTTGGTTTGGTTTCTTTGTTTAATGGCATATCAACCTTCGTAGGTTATTTAATGCCACATCTATTCTCCTAGAAGAACAGTAGTGGTACTATTTAATCCATACCTGAGAGGATAAGAGGGTTCATACCTTTCCCCAGGGTATTTGCCCGAAAGTGAACGTAATAGCGCGACTGGGGTACGAACTCGCGTACTACGATTCCGCAGTCCATCACTTTAACCATTACACTACGAGAACACCCCCTCTTTGAACTAAGTAGGGAGAATTTCTTTAATCTAAAAAATGGTAACGGTCAAATATTGGGTGTTTCATAAAATTCAAGATAATTTGAGATGATTGGGTATTTCAGAAAAAGTGATGTGATGTCATAATCTAATAACTTGACCAATTTTCTTTCAACTGATCTCAGATTTTAATAGCATATGAAAAAACAACTCAAAATCAATGTTAAATAGTCTGTTTAATGTTTTATATTGTTTTTTTCTTTTTTTCAGACATAGAAACGCAATTTACTGGCAATAAAAATGTGTTTTAACGATAAAAATAGAATTCTGGGTTGTTTCTACTCATACTGTTAAAATTTAAGTCGAACGAGGATTAGTCAAGTTATTAAATTTTGAAATGATATCAATTTTCTGAAACACCCTGCACATCTCAAATGATATAAATATTTCTGAAACACAGTGTACATCTCAAATGATATCATTTATTTCTTTTTAAACAACCAGCATATCTCAAACGATATCCCTTTTTCTGAAACGCCCACTATATTTCAAGTGATATCGATTTTTCTGAAACACCCAGCGCATCTCAAGTGATGTCATTTTGTCTGAAACACTCAGCACATCTCAAAGGATATCAAATATTTTGAAATAGCCTTTATTTTTCGATGAATTTTGGTCGCTTTTTCATCGGATTTTTATTCTCTATGACAGCGAGTGCTGGTCGATTGGTTGGTTGATATATCAACTCCTTATGGGTTATTTAACGACGAAATTTGGTGAATTTGTAATTATTTCAATATAATCGTATGTTCCATTAATTTGTTTATTAATAACAAATTTTTATTTATCAATAATCATTGGTTTAAACCAAGTATCATATCAAGTATTTATATCAAATGAAAAAAAAATTCTACACAGTTGTATTGTTCCATGTAGTTTGGTTGTGTTTTATGACATATCAACCCTTGTGAGTTATTTATTGCCATATTCTGTTTATATGAGATATATATGCATAAATATATATATATATATATATATATATATATATGTGTGTGTGTGTGTGTGTGTGTGTGTGTGTGTGTGTGTGTGTGTGTGTAAGCGTTTTTATGATCATTTTTTTATTCTTTCTGGTGGCCATTTCAATGATAAAATTTCGTTTGAGCCAACCCTCTTTAGCCAAAATTATCCTGAAGATATGTTTGGTGAAACCTGGGTAGGTAGTTTCTGGATTATATATATATATATATATATATATATATATAACATCACTCAGTTATCCTGTTCCGGCTTGACACGAGATCATATTTTTGAAGAAGGAAAATATTATGCGAGTCATACAACCGTATAGTAATGGAAACCTTGGGATGCATCATGGTGAAGTAAGACGGATGAATCCAGCTGCACGCTTCATCAGATGCTGGGCGGAGCAAACTTATAGGCCAATGACTAGAATCAAATAGTTCCGTCAGGAAATTCCCGCAGCTCATCAATAAGGATGGCGTCTACTGTATGATTTCCTTGACTTATATATACATCACAATTAAGTCATACTGATAACATGGATTCCCTTGACACACACACACACACACACACACACTCTCTCTCTCTCTCTCTCTCTTTCTTTCTTTCTTTCTCTCTCTCTCTTACTCTCTCGCTCTCTCGCCTCTGCATGCCTGTACCCGTCTTCCATCCGTCACTATCAGCCATCGCTCCAGTTAGGTCTTCTGGACAGAATACAATGTCCACATTGAGCTGATGTATGTAAGTCTTTGTTGGCCGGTCAGCTCAGGCGTTTTGAGAGATGGGTGGTAAGTGGCCGTACAGCTGTTGCTTTCAGAATTTGTTCAAAACACCTTATAGTTTTCTTAGCATAGATTCTTCCTATTATTATTATCATTATTAAGGATAGTCAGGACGGTGCTGCTCTCATTCGACCCCATTTAATAAGGAAAAGGATTTTGTGAACATGTAAAGTCAAGGAACTTGATTTATATCTCGTTGAAATGAATGTAATGTTCGATTTTAAAGTCTATATTATGAATGAAGAAACTTATGTCGATAGAAATATTTATCCCCTAAAAAAGTTGTCGTCTGAAGGAACAATGCGAGGATAATATGGAGGATAAAGAAATGCTCGCCAAGCTAGATCTTCTAACAGATCTTTAGTAAATTGAGCTGTGTAGGGATGGGCATTATCGTAATGGAGGATGACTCCTTTTCTGTTGACTAAAGAGCTACGTTTTTTGTCCTAAGCAGCTTTCAAACGACGAAGTTGATTGTAATAAAGATTAGAGGTGATTGTTCAATTATTGTCTAACATTTCGTAATAGACAATTCCTTGAATATTACACTTGACACTCAACGTGATCTTTGAACAAAGTCCACCACTCGGCTGCTGAGCTGGTCTGTTTCCTCGTCTGATCCACTGACAACGGCTATTAAAGTTATGATATAGGATCCACCTGTCATCATCAGTAACAAGCCTCTGTGTGTGTGTGTGTGTGTGTGTGTGTGTGTGTGTGTGTGTGTGTGTGTGTGTGTGTGTGTGTGTGTGTGTAATCTGATCTCTTATTTACTTATTCAGCCTACCTACTTATGATACAAGAAATGCTTTCAATGTTTCAACACACAAATTAAAGCGTCCTGAGAATGACAGTATTCTTCATCTGATGATGAGGCTTCAGTCTCGGAGCTTTGGAGAATATGCAAGTGTTTTCATTGCCATTATTCCCAGGTCCACCCGAAGTGTTAGTTCCTGCTAAGTTGGCATCTATGGTTCAAATAGAACCATTTAAATATTTAAGTGTGTCCAAATAAGTGACCACTGTTAAATTGAATTGTTAGTGTTAGATAGGAATACATGAAACCATTTAACTGTGTACAAAAGAATGTTGAATAAAATTATTTTTGTTAAATTGTAATACTTGAAACCTTTTAGCTATGTATAATTAAAACTATTTGTGCTGAATAGCAATACTTGAAGCCATTTAACAGTGTACAAACAAATGAGCCCTGGCTCGCTTAAAATGTTACCAACAAACTAACCATTTAAATTTGTGCAAACAAATGACTAATGCTAAATTGAATTGTTACGTACCATTTCTTGAAACCATTTAACGGCAAACAAATCATAAATATCTATTAGAATTATTCATGCTTGATAGCAATTTTTGAAATCATTTAACCGTGTGCAAGGAAATGAGCTCTTGCTTTTTAAGAATATATCCTACAAATTATTCGTTTACAAAGCACACACACACACACACACACACACACACACACACACACACACACACACATATATATATATATATATATATATATATATATATATATACATGAACAGGATTTGACATTAAATAACCTACAAGAGTTAATATGCCTTAAAATCCAAACAAACAGCACACAAAAAACAACTAACTCTACAAAGATCACGTTATAGATCCAGTTTTTCGAATAAAATACTCAACAATAAAAAGAACATACATATAAATTTTTAAAAAGAAGAAAGCTTTTAGAATATAGCTCATGTCAGAATAAATTTTTAAAAAAAAAGTAATTTTTTTTTTCAGTTTTTAAACTGAGATTTTAGTTTTTATTGACTGATAAAAGCATTTAGCATAATGAGGACTATCATTTCTATGTCAAATCTATCTATCTATCTATCTATCTATCTATCTATCTATCTATCTATCTCAGCTAATTTCTATCGATTTCAGTCTATTCATACTACGCTATACCTCTCTATCTCAGTATTTTTATATCTGTCAATGTATCTATCTTTGTCTATAAATATGTATCTCTCTTAGTCATCAATCTATCTATCTATCTATCTATCTCAATCTGTTCATATCTATCTATCAATCTAAGTCTGTTTATATATATATATATATATATATATATATATATATATATATCAGTCTAGTCATGTCTCTATCTTAGTTTTTCAAAACTGTCAATGTATCCATCTTTGTTTATTAGTATATATATCATCATCATCATTAAGTCGTGCCACCAGCACGGATATCCCTGACCCTCTCTCGCCACTTCTCCCTATCATTCATTGCTTATGGCGGGTCTTCAGGGTTACATCCCGTATCCTCGCATAGCTGCTGTATGTATGAGTATATATATATATATATATATATATTGTCATCCACAGACAGACTGTTTCGTTCTATCAGAACTCTTCAGTGTGGCTAGGACGCTCGAAGCCGGGATCGAAACCTGATAGACTAAGGCTTCAGACCACACGGCTACAAGCGGACTACGTTGGCTAAGGGAATTTTAAGTTATTTATTTTTAGCAACAGCAGCAGCAGCCTTTTTTTACGTTTTTTAATACCCTATCGGCTACCAGAGTGCTCAATTCTTACGAAGAGCTTTGCATTACGCTAGGGGTGGCCGACAATTCCTTCGCCAGAGTGCTCAACCCCCATGGGGGAGCGTATATATTGTCATCAACAGACAGACTGTTTCGTTCTATCAGAAAGTCTATTTATGACTCTCTCTATCATAGTTTTTTTAAGACTGTCAATGTATCTATCTTTGTTTATTAGTATATATCTCTCTCAGTCATATTCATATCTATCTATCTGTTATTTTCAAAAGTTAACAAAAAAAGCAAATACAATCCGTATTTTTATCTGATCGTAACAATTACCAGAGATATGGCCGAAAAAGCATACTCACAAATATTATAATTAGGCATGCGTTCTTTTATACGTAATAACGGAAAAAAATTAATTCCTTGAGATGTATAAATACTTATTCACAAAAGTTTTACAAAAATTATAATTTAACAAATAAACACTCACATATTTCTGCAATTTTATTCCTCTATCTATTGAGTCAAATTTCAGAATTTGGTGCAAAGAAATAATTTTTGATAGGATTTGAAATTTCATCTTATCTTCACACGAACATCTCAATTCCTTTAGAAATCGTATACAATCATCGTAACGAAAGCCAGAAAACGTTGAAGTGTCAATGTCTATATTTCCTAAATTCCACTGTTCTTATGGCTCAATGCCTGAAAACGTTTAATTGTTGTATGATAACTGTTATTCTCGTGGGATCATGAATCTATCTCTGAATCTAAGTACAGGCCAGTTGCCATTGTAGAAAGTCTTTATTCTCCCTGCTGTTGTTTTCCTTAAAAGACAAGGCCTCACACAGACACTAGCATCATTACAGGAATTACCCGAATGAGTTAGAAGAAAATATCCGGCAATCTTCAGGAATCCAGTTCCTGATTTTAAATCGAGATTTTTGTCCTATTATTTTACTCATAGCTGGTAGGGTAGGAAAAGTGTTGGGTTCAAGCATTTCCCTTGACCATATGTACAATCTGAGCATAAACAGTTTCAGATGGAATTTGAACTCGGCTCACCAAATCTATAATCCATGACATTATCGGTTTAGCCGCCGGCATCGCCATAAAAATCATAAATTATGATTATTGGATTAGGGATAATCTTTAAGAAAAAAATTCCAGCCTTACCGTTGAATTTTACAATCCACTGACACTATCCCCAGTAGAGGAATAATACTGCCCCCTAAATAGGGAGTATCATAGTTAGGACACTATGATAAATCTGATGATGAGGCTCCAGTTCTGGAGATTTAGGCAATATGGAGGACTTCTTCATTGCAATTACTCCCATTTTGACCCGGAGTGCTAGTACCTATAATGGGTCCAATCTATTGGTATAATAGATCTGTTTGCAAATTATTCGTATTTGGTAGTACCTTGTGCAAACAAAAAACATTTGAAATACACTTACACAAAAAATCATTAATATCAACACACAGAACCAACGCGATTCCCTAACATCTAGACATAAAATAACTCAAGATGGATTGACACGCCGTTAAAATCAGTAAATCAATCAATAATTTCCATACAATACTTAACTACTTAACGATTAAACTCCTTGTTATTAACCAGTATTCAAGTGTATCAAAAGGCCAGTCTTTAAAAACAAAATAGCCTAGCTAGTGTGTAACCAGGTCTTACGAGGAAACCCCAGGCATGTAATGTCCATGCCAGATCTTGACTACGGTGGGTAAATACGTAGAAGCGTGTGTCGGAGTCACGCGCTTCGACGCACATTTTGATCAGGGCAAACATATAGAAATCTAAGCCTGTTTCCCGCCCACACACAAACACGCATAGACGGAGACACATTGTGAATAAACGCATGCGTAACAGTGTTACGCTCAAATAACAAAACGAGCAAACACATATTCACACTGGTACACACTTCATTGAGAATAAACATTTCAGGACATTAACGAAAGAAAGTAAAACGCCCACACATACACACAGTCTTAGATCTCTCGCAAAATGGAATTTTGTTCTTCAACTCTTTTCATTTTAGCCTTCTTCACGCTCATCGTTTATTACAATTATTATTATTTGTAGTAGGAATAGTATTCGATAAAATAGCCAAATGCGTCCGTATCGTATTTCTTTTTTTCTTTTCTATTCTTCTTATTTTTATATCATTATAATTATTGTTATAGGCTCCTTTGGTGGTGTAATGGTTAGCAAGCTCGACCAGCAAACCTACACGAGTGAGTTCGAGTCTCATTGGGTGCCCCCTTTCATATGGCCTTATGCCACATCTAACCAAAAAGCTTAATAAATTATAATTATTGTTACTCCTTTTCTAGTTTTTCACACTAGTGTTAGCTAATGGTTTCTCACTGGAGTTTAAGTGATAGCAAGTCTCCAGGACTCTTTTCAGTATTCTGGCCGATCTTAATAATATTGGAGTTTGGATGGTCTCCTGACGTATTCTTATTTCCAAGTCCTCCGTTTCTTTACAAATTCTTTAGTGTTGTATCAAGCGCACCGATTACAATTGGTATCAATTGCATGTTCCGTTGTTTCTTCAGCTTTCTAGCAAGGTCCTGGTATCACAATTATTATCATTTTACTCCTTTAAAAGTTTTTTCACGCCAGCATTAACTGATGGTTTCTCACAGGGGTTTGAGCGACAGCAAGTCTCCTCAAGTCTCCAGAACTCTTCTTAGTATTCTGGCCGATATCAACAATGCTGTACTGGTCTCCATTCGTCCTCTTATTTTCAAGCCCTCCAGTCCTTCTATCAATCTTTTGGTGACTGTACCAAGAGCACTAATTACAATTGGTATCACTGTCATTTTCATGTTCCACATTTTTTTCAATTCCTTATCAAGGTCCCGGTTCTTATTCTTCTTTTCCTTTTCTTTCAATTTTACTCTGTGGTCCACCAGGACAGTAAAGTCAACGATTCGGCGAGCTCTCTTTTTTTTGTTCTTTATAACTAGGTCTTGTCGTCTGGCCGAGTATTATTATTCCTTACGAGCTTTTCACACCAGTGTTAGTTTATGTTCTTTCACTTGAGCCTGATCATTTGTAATTGTGATAATGTTAAAAAAATAGCCAAATTCAATCACATTTTATTTTATTTTTTCTTCTTCGTCTCTACGTTGTTGTTGTTATTATTATTATTATTATTGATAATAGCAGTAGTAGTTGTAGTAGTAAAATATAAAAGCAAGTTTAAATCATTCACATCTAGCTTTTTTCTTTCCTTCTAATAACTTTCTCCTTCCTCCTTCTATTTCTCTTTCTTTTTCTTTATCTTCTCATCAATAGTATTTACATTATAAATTGTAGTCGTGGTAAAATTATTTGGGAAAAACATTTAGAAGAGCTTATTTCATTTCTCTCTTTACCGCCAATCTCCTCCTCCTCCTCCTCCTCCTTTAATTTTTCGGATGAGTTTTTCATAGCAGCGTAAGCTAGTGGTCTTTCTCTTGAGTCTAAGTGACAGCAAGTCTCTTGAGGTCTCCAGGATTCTTCAGAGTATTCTGACTGATCTCAGTAATGCTGTGATCTGGTAGATCTTACTTCTTCCTCTGATTTCCAGTTTTTTTCCAACCTTTGCCAAATTGGTGTTCTTGGGGCACATCAATTACAATTAGTCTCACCATCACCCTCATATTCCAAGGTTTATTTTAGTTCTCTGGCAAGGTTTAAGTATTTATCAATCTTTTCGTCTTCTTTTATTTTCATCCTCTTGTCTGTCGGAACAGTAAAATCCACTTGGTAAATTCTTTTTCTTTTTAATTAACCCTAGGTCTGGTCTTTAGCCGGTATTAAGGGATCCGTTTGTACCTTAAAATACCAGAGGATTCTGACATGGGCATATACCATTTTGTAGTCTTGTCAAACTATGATCTCTTGCTCAATTGTTAGTTGATCACCTTTCCACCTAGTCGTACCTAGTCGTATACTTCTTTTGAGCTATTTTGATCCTTTCACTCATTATATGATTAACTGTTTCTATATCTTTCTCCACATAATCTATATTTGCTCTTCTGTTTCGGATTATTGATTTTCGCTTTTATGTAATTGGTCCTTATGGTATTGTTTTGAGCTTCTATTTGGACAGACTCAGTTTCTCTCTTAAGATTTCCATTTCTTAGCAATGACCAATGTATGCTTTTGTGTAATCTTACCAGTTTGTCACTTGAAATATCCATACAGTTGGTCTTCTTGTAATATTACGGACGGGCGCTGTCGTCAATCAGTGAAGGTGTCACGAGACTAGCGCGTGCGGGCAGAATGACCTGCAAAGTTAGACGTGATTTTAAAATAATCCCAGATGTATTATCACGTGTTTCACTAGTGACATCGAACATTCGAGGATCTTCGATTTGTTCTCCAAAATCTCTATATAAGAAAACAAGTAACGAGATTTTGGGAGAGTTGAAGGTAGCCTTCAAAACTGGCGAATCAAAGGTTTCGAGGCCCCTATCCGTCCTCTCTATTCTTGCTTTGATATAGTCCTTATGGCGTTGTTTTGTGCTGCTATCAGAAGAGATTCAGTTTCTCTCTTAATATTTCCCTTTCTTAGCAATGCCCAAGTTTTCTCGTGTGAAATTTTGCGTGTTTGTCTCTTGAAATTTCCGTACTGTTGCTTTTCTTCCCATTTAGTTTTCCCATAATTTTGTTCTTTTGATGTTTGTGTTGTCTGTATTGTTTTGGTCGCTATAATCAATGTTCCTCCGCGATTTTTTATGTAGTCTTCAAGTCGTTGTATAGATGCATCGTTGCTATCTTGGATGCTGGAGAGTCCTCTTCCTCCGAGCTTCTCTTAACACATACAATCTGTCTCCGTCATCTCAGGGATGTAAGACCTTACACATCGTCATGAGTTTCTTATGAGGGGGACAGTCCAGGTGTTTATCCTTTTGATGAGATTTAGTCTGGTCGCGAGTTGTTTTCTCGTTCTTCTAAGGTATTTTTAAAAATCTTTTCTTTCATCTCTGCATGTTTCATGGTCTTGCGAGTTTTTCACTACAGCGTTAGCTGATATTATGTCACTGAAGTCTGAATCAAAGCAAGTCTCCTCAAGACTCCAGGACTTAGTATTCTGGTCGATCGTAATAATGCTGTAGTTTAGATAGACTCGGCATGTCCTCCGATTTCCAACTCTTCCAGCCCTCTTACTAAGACTTAAGAGATCTTCCGTGCTTTCTAATTATAATTGGTTTAGCCATCACTTTCTCATTGTATAACTTTTTAGTTTTCTGGCCAGGTCTAAGTACTTGTCTCTCTTTTCGTTTTCTTTGATTTTCACTCTTTGGTCTGTCAGGACGGCAGAGTCCATAATTCGGTAGTTTCTTTTCTTTTTTTTTTTTTTTTTCAACTCTGACTAGATATGGTTTTCAAGCCGAAATTAGGTGATTTGTTTGTATCTCAAAGTCACCGAGAATTTTGTGTGTCTCATTCTCTTGGACCCTCCCTCGCCACTTCTCCCTATCGTTCATCGCTTCTGGCAGGTCTTCAGGGCTACATCCCGTATCCTCACATAGCTGCTGAATGTATGTTCGAGCTGGTCGTCCTGCTTTTGCGCAGCCATATGTGGGGGTCCATAGGAGTACATCACTTATGAGCTCGTACCTGCTTCTCCAGCAGTGTCCTGCATGTGTGGTTCGTCTAACTTGGATAGTTTTCGTGATGGGAGGCAGGTGGCCGTATAGTTGGTGCCTTGTTGGGTGTTGCCGCCGGGACCAGTTCCATATTGCTCGCAGCATTCTTGTGTAATTGCCGTCTAGCTTCTTTTGTAGCCGTTTAGTTAGCATCCAAGTAGTGCATCCATACAGCAGTATCGATACGACCGCTGCCTGGAAATGGTCAAATTTCAGTTTCTTGCACTATTCCAAGTAGATCATTTTCCCCACCCTGTCGTATTATTATCGTCATTATTATCAAAAGATGTAAGATGAGGCTGCAGCAAAGTTGTGTTGACGGTGGTGATGATGATCGCATCATAATTACTGTGTATTATAAGTACTGCTGTTGTTCCTATTCCAATTAAAGATCATATCATTCTGTGTGTGTGTGTGTGTGTGTGTGTGTGTGTGTGTGTGTGTGTGTGTGTGTGTGTGTGTGCAGGTTTTATGCGTTATTATTATTATTATTATTGCTCAAATACTCAACCTGGTCTCTCTCTCTATCTATCTATCTATCTATCTCTATTCTGGTAGGGTGGTGGGTTCGTCTTCTCATTAACGTTGCAGCTGTTGCTTTTGTTCTTCATAGCAGTAGCAGCATTTATATTATCAGTAATAATAGTTCTTGCATCTGCAGTAATTATTGTCTTGTAATTTCTCTTTGCATCGTCTTACCTACATAGATATTTATTGCCTGTACTTGTTGTTGTCGTCGCAAAACTAAAATAAAATGTTGTTGGTTGAAAAATACGCGCTTTTATCTTCTTCGTTTTATCTTTCATTTTTCTAACTGAATTTCTCCTCCTCCTTCTCCTTCTCCTTCTCCACCTTAATAACAATTAACATCAGCATCATCATCGTCATCATATTTTTCTTTATGATTCAATCTTGAGGAAGGTACTTTTTGTATTTTCTTCTTTCACTCCTTCACTCTCTTTTTTCGCCATCAGTGTTGTCGTTTCTTCTTGCTATTCGTAACATTTGTTTCCATTGTCTTTATCTATATTCAAGTCTCTTATCATCGTTATTGTTGCTAATTATCACTCTTGCTACAACCCTTACCAAAAAAAAACAACAACAAAAAAACACAAAGAGCCAGCCAGCCAGCAACAGCAGCAACAACAACAACAACAACAACAATATTAATAATAATAATAATAATAATGATCGGTGGAAGTCTGAAATTCATTAACTTTTCCTTATTTTTTACCTCACTAGAAAAACTATTACTAATTCTACAAATGCTTATAAAGCAATTATAAAAAAGACAATAATCTTATCAATTAGAAGAAGAAGTAGAAGAAGAAGAAGAAAAAGAAGAACTGAGCAAACTGTCGGCAGTTGTTCCCATTATCATTGGAGCACTTAGAACTGGCTTAAAGTGTTTTGTCAAGAGACTAGAAGAATTGGAAATACGAGAAAGAATCGAAAATATCGAGATAGCAGTATAACTAAGATCGATATAATTACCAATATCGATTGAGTATTGAAGAGACTTTCTGTCATTTAATCAGTTAAAGCCACCAGATACTTATTGTGTTAAAACTCATCGAGTACTTGAAAATAAAGAATATGGAGGAGAGTTAGAGTACGGTGGAAATTTGCTGTCACTTGATCTCTAGAGTACACTATCAGTGAGGACTGACATAAAAACTCAATTACTGTTAATAATTAATATTTTGAAAAGTGCTGGAAATTTAAAGGAATTTAGCTTCAACGAAAACCAACGGACACCTGGTGTAAACATGAAAATGCATGAAATATTATAGGTAATATTTGTTTCTTCTCCTTCATTTTTTTTTTCGCTATTTTCTTCTTTTTAAAATATAACATACAACTACAACACCTGCATCAAGTATTTTTAGAATAATAATAACCTACTGTATATGCAAAACTCAGAATCAGTCCTTGAAAATGAGACGCACAAAATTCTCTGAGATTTTGATAAAGAAACGGATCATTCAATCTCGACCAGACGAACAGACCTAGAGATAGTAAACAAAAAACAGAACCTGCTGAATAGGGGACTTTGCCGTTTCGGCTGCCCACAGGGTAAAACTGAAAGTGAAAAGAGAGATAAGTACTAAGACCTCGCTAAAGAACTGGAAAAAAACAATTGAGCATGAAGGTGACGGTGATACCTATTGTAATTGGCGCACTCGGAACAATCCCCAAATGATTGGTAAAGGGACTGGAGGACGTGGAAATAAGAAAACGAACAGAGACTATCCGAACTACAGCATGGTTGAGATCGGTTAAAATACTAGGAAGAGTCCTGGAGACTTGAGGTGACTTGCTGTCACTCAGACTCTAGTGAAAAACCATCAGCTAACACTCTTGTGAAAAATCTCAAAAGAGTAAAATAATAATAATAATAATAATACCTCATAATAATCAACAAAAGAAAGGGAATCTGCAAAATTGTCGACTTTGCTGTCCTGGCGGACCACAGAATAAATCTGAAGGAAAGTGAAAAGAAGGATAAGTACCTCGACCTTCCTAGAGAATTAAAAAAAACTGTGGAACATGAAAGTAACGATTGTGCCAATTGTGATTGGTGTGTTAGGCACAGTAACTAAAGGATTATTAAAGGACCTAGAGGACTTGGAAGTTGGTGGACGGGTAGAGACTATCCAAACGACAGTATTGCTGAGGACGGCCAGAATACTGAGACGAGTCCTGGAGACTTGAGAAGACTTGCTGTCACTCAAACTCCAGTGAAAAACCATCAGCTTATACTGATGTGAAAAACTCTAGAGGAGTAAATAATAATAATAATAATAATAATAATAATAATAATAATAATAATAATAATAATACGCAGGAAAATAGCGTCGGCTGTGTGGGGATAAAGATGAAAAATTACTCATATAAGTGAACGCAGTAAACAAACAAAAAAGAATACTAAAACAAGCATGACTTAATGTTTAAAGTGGTCCACTGGGAACAGTGCAAGAAATTGACATTTCAGCATGCTTACAAATGGTATATACACAAACCAGAATCTGTCGTTGAAAATGAAAGGCATAAAATTCTTTGGGATCTTGCGATACAAACAGCTCATCCGATCCAGACTAGAAAATGAGACTTAGTTTTAATCAATAAGAAGAAAAGAACCAGTTATCTGGTGAATTCTGTTGTGCTAGCAGACCAGAGGGTGTAAATGAAAGTAGATGAAAAACTATACAAATATCTGGACAAGGCTGGTGAACAGAAAAAGCTGTGGCACATGAAGGTGACAACAATATTAATCGTAGTTGGGGCTCTTGAAACAATTACCACAACTGGAAAAAAATCTCAATGACCAGGAGATTAGAGGAAATGCTGACACCATCCAGACCACAACACTATTAAAATCGGCCTGGATACTTTGAAGAGGCATGAGACGATTTACTGTCACTTAGGCCCAGTGAAAAATTATTAGTTGAAACAGGTGTGAAAAACCCGAAATGATCATAAAACTACTACTACTACTACTACAATGGTAATTCAGAAACATTAGCATGACATAAGAAAGAAGAAAGAGATCCAAATTTTTACAGCCAACAACTGCAGCAGGAATAGAATATAAACGAACAGAAAAACATTAATCTAAAAAAATAAGTCGGGCCAAAAATGGAAAGATAAACAACTACAGAGACACTTTCTGAAGATAAACAAGAAATGTTTTGCATTATATACAATAATGTGGACATGGTTACGCAGAGAGAACCTAAAAAGAGAAAAAGACAAAGTCAGTATCTACAGTCACCAAGAACAATACCATAAGAACCAAGAAAATCAAAGCTAGAAATAGATAAAACTCCGAAGAATAGCAAGTGTTGGCTCAGCGAGAAGAGAGAGAGAGAGAGAGAGAGAAAGAGAAAGAGAGAAAGAGAGATGAGACAATCAACCACATAAATGAATGCAACAAACTGTTAAAGAAAGAGTACAAGAGCAGGCACGGCTGAGTGGGAAGCTGGTCCATTGAGAACTTTGCAAAAGACTGATTTTTGCTCGCACAGAATAATGGTACATGCACAAACATAATCTGTTTCGAAAATGAATCACACAAAATCCTTTGGGATTTTGAGGTAAAAAAAAAAAAAACAATAACGCAATCCCAACCAGAAGACCGAATCCCGTTCAAATTAGAAAACCAAAAACTTTTCAGCAAATCAACCTGGCAGTTCCAGCAGATCATAGAGTGAAAATAAACTTTGCCAAAGAACTGATGAGGCTACAAAACACAGAAGTGATAAAGATGCATTTCATAGTAGAAGCACTTGGAATAATCCAAAAGAAGCCAGGAAAGCAATTTGAAGAATCGAAGATCCAGGAAGAGAATGAAAACGGCACTAATGAGATCATCAAGAATACTTGAAATGGATTTGGTTTGGTTTAGTTTTATGGCATGTCAATGAAGGGATACGCCGCATTCCCCAAAGCTCCAGCATTACTGGAGCCTCGCAATCAAGTTGCTTAGTGTCGTATCCAGGACACTCATCGGGGGAGTTTTACCCTTTGCAGAGATGCATTCGGTGTATTCTATAGCCCCAGCCGACTGGACCAACTTGAAATGGAACTGAAGAAATGAGGAGACTTGCTATCACTCAGTCATCTGTAAAAGCCCAAACTCTTACTTGTGAGAAAACTGGCAAAAACTGAAATAATAATAATAATAATAATAATAATAATAATAATAAAACTGAAAGAATGTGAAAAGAAGGATAAGTACCTCGACCTTGCTAGGGAATTGAAAAAACTGTGGAACATGAAAGTGGCAATTATACCAATTGTAATTGGTGCTTTTGGTACAGTAAGAAAAGGATTATAAAAGGGCCTGGAGGACTTGGAAGTTGGCCGACGTGTGGAGACCATCCAAACGACAGCATTATTGAGAACGGCCAGAATACTGAGAAGAGTCCTGGAGACTTAAGGAGCCTTGCCGTCACTCAAACTCCAGTGGAAGACCATCAGCTGGCGCTGATGTGAAAAATTCTAAAAGAGTAAATAATAGCAATGGAGACCTGTGGAAGGTTGCTCTCATCCATGCTTCATTGAAAGACTACCTGTTTTGTAAAATACTCGTAAGGAGTGAAATAACCGAAAAGACTAACAAATACATGAATCTTGCCAAAAAGCTTAAGAGCTGAGGAACATAAAGATGGCGGTGATCCCAATTGAAAATGGCGCACTTGAAATTGTCCTTAAAGGCTTGAAACAGAGATTGGAGGAATTAGTAACCACAACATTATTAAGATCAGCTAGAATATTCATAAGACTTCGGGTGACCTAAGCAGACTTGCTGTCGATCAGACATCATGAAAAACCACCATTTAACGGTTGTGTGATAAGTTCACAAAGAGGGAAATAATAATAATAATGATAATAATAATAATAGCAACAACAAATATGATAGTAATAATAACAATGGAACATGAAGCTATCAGTGATACCTACTGTAATTGGTGCACTTGGAACGATCTCCAAACGATCGGTTAAGGGATTAGAAGATGTAAAAATCAGAGGTGAAATAGAGACTATCCAGACTACAGAGCATTACTAAGATCGGTTAGAATACTGAGAAGAGTCCTAAATCCTTATGAGATTTGCTGTCACTCAAGCTTCAGAGAAAAACCATCAGTGAAAGCTGGTGAAAAAACTCTCAAAAAAAGTAAAATAATAGTAAATGTACAAATTAGAATCCGTCCAAAAAGGAACGAGAGGCATAAAATCTCTGGGATTTTGAGATACAAACGGATAACCTAATCACGGCCAGAAGACCAGACCAAATGATATCCAAGAAAAAAAAGAACATTTCGTATCGTGGATTTTGCCGCCCCAGCAGAATAAAAATCTAAGAAAATGAAAAGTGAGACAAGTAATCAAATCTTGACAGTGAACTAAGAAACAAAAAGGGGACAGTAATCCCAATTATTATTAGTGCACTTGGAATGGTTCCTCAAGGCTTGGAAAGAGGACGGGAAGAATTGAAAATCGGAGGTCGAAGCGGAATATGAAAGTGACAGTGATACCAATTGTAATTAGTGCGCTCCGTACAGTCACCAAAGGATTGGTACTGGGACTAAAGGAAATCGGCAAGAATACTAAGAAGAGTCCTAGAGACTTGAAGAGACTTGCTGTCACTCAAACTAGAGCATTTTTAAAGATTGGTGCGGATACTCGGAAGAGTCCTGGAAACTTAGGAAGACTTGCTGTCTCTTACACTCCAGAGAAAGTCCATCAGCTAAGGCTGATATGAAAAACTTGCAGGAAGTGAAATGAAGATAATAATTCTCCGGCATTTTGAAATACAAACGAATCACTTAATTCTGGTTTGAGTGCAAGGCCTTGAGTTGATTCATAAAAAAAGTGGATTTTGCTATCCCAAAGGACCATTGACTGAACATAAAATGAAGCGAAAAGATTGACAAATTCTTTTATCTTGCTTGACAAAGTTATGGAACATGAAAGTGACGGTGATACCAATTGTAGTTGGCGCACTTCGAACCGTCCCCAACGGCCTGTGAAAGAGAATGGCAAAATTTGAAATCAGAAGAATCAAGACCATACAAACCACAGTATTGTGAAGAACGGTTAGAATACTGAGAATTGTCCAGGAGACCATGAGAGACTTGCTGTCACTCAAATTCCAGTGACTACTAGTTAAAGCCAGTGTGGAAAACTCAAAAGGAAAGAAATAATAATAATGATGATAACAATAATAATAATTGGACGTGCCCGTGGTGTAATGGTTATCGTCGTAGGAAATGGACACGGCGACACAAGTTCAAATCTTGGACGAGACTGATTGCATTTCACATAGCACTAATACCCTTGGGAAAGGTATGAATCCAATTATTCTCCCTCCAGCTATGGGTAAATAGTGGGACAGTCTGAGTTCTTCAGCCTTGGTGAGGCAACTAGTCTTGGAGAAAGAAAAACTCTGAATTCAAACCTATTAAACTCCGCTTAAAAATTGACCTTGTGTCATATCCTGCCCGAGCGAAGGGGTTGGTAAATAATAATAATAATAATCTGTCCTAAAGAATGACACACATAAACTGCAATGAGACTTTGACATACAAACAGATTACCTAATCTCAGCCGGAAGACTAGATCTTATAATAAAGTAAGTTGGCGACCATAGTCGAGGGTGACCGAAGGCTCCCTTTTCAATAGCTACTACACTGAGGTGTAGGGGAGGGCGCTACTTTATTCCCTAGATTGTTCCACTTTACCCTTGATCCTTACCTTATAATGATGAGTGTTAAGCAAGGCGGCCACAAGTACCATTTTTTGAGTCTTTGGTACGACTCGACCAGAAGAAAAAAGCAAAATTGTTGTTTTTGTTGTCCCGGTTGACCACAGAATAAAACGAATAAAAGAAAGTGAAAAGAAGGATAAGTACCTGGACCTTGCTAGGGAACTGAAAAAACTTGATAATTATACCAATTGTGATTGGTGCTCTTAGTACAATCACCAGAGGATTATTAAAGGGAATGGACGACTTGGAAATAGAGGACGAATGAAAACCATCCAAACTACTACATTATTAAGAAGGGCCAGAATACTGAGAAGAGTCTTGGAGATTTGAGGAGACTGACTGTCAATCAAACTTCAGTGAAAGACCATCAGCTAAAACTGCTGTGAAAAACTCACAAGGAGTAAAAACAAATTTCCTGAGGCGCAAGCATGCTTCAATTTGTTTTGTTGTTTTTGTTTGTTTGTATTTATTTATTTTTTTTTTTTTGTGCTTTGTTTGTTTGTTTGTTTGTTTTTGTTTTTTGTTCTTTCTTTTTTGTGGGGTGAGAGGAGAAGGGTTTTCCCGGACTGCAAACAGAACGCAGCACCGCGTCCTAGCCAATGACGAGGAAATGATACTACACTCTGATCTGTGTCAATGTTCGAAGTTACGATGATCCAAAGAATTGTTGTAATTAATCAGTTTAACGATATCTACGTTGGTATGCATTTACCCAACAACTCTGCCACGAGTAGGGTGTAACACAAGGTTATTTTTAAGTGGAGTTCAGCTGGTTTGAATTCAGAGTTTTCTTTCTCTTATGGTGATTGCCTAACCAAAGCTAAAGAGCCTAGTCTATTTACCTATAACTAGTAGAGAGAGAACTGATGGATCCACACCCTTCCAATAGGATTTATAATAATAATAATGATAATAATAATCATGATTATGATAAAACGGATCACCTAATCTCAGCTTGACGACCAGACCTAGTGACAGTCAACAAAATAAAAAGAGAACTTACCGCATATTTAACAGTGCCTACAGAGTAAAATTGAAAGAAATTGAAAAGAGAGATAAATACATAGACCATGCTCGAGAACTAAAAATATATATGGAACATGAAAGTGACTATGATACCAGTTTTAATAAAGGCGATCGGTACAATCACCAAAGGATTGGTACAGTGACTGGACGACTTGGAAATAAGAGGACGAGTGGAGACCATCGAAACTAGAGCATTGTTGATATCGGCCAGAATACTAAGTAGAGTCCTGGAAACTTTAAGAGACTAGCTGTCTCTTAAACTCCAGTGGAAAACCATCAGCTAACGCTTCTGTGGAAAACTCTCAAAGGAGTAGCAATAATAATAGGTAACGCTATAAAATTTCCCCTATTTACTTAATTTTTTTAATACAAATATCATGATTACAGCCTTTGTAGGTATTTTTTATTATCATAACTGTGATATGAATAATTGCATAAGTAGTATCTCTTGGTTTCCACTAGTGGACAGAGTGACAATAAGTCTCCTTAATACTCCAGCATGCTATTCGTGATTTGTGCTGATGAACTGTTTCAACAATGCTGAATTATCATTATTGTTAATATATCTATAATGTGTGTGTGTCTGTGTGTGTGTGTGTGTGTGTTTTTTTTTTTTTTGTGCGCACGCGTGTGTGTGTGTGTGTGTGTGAAAAAGAAAGCAATAACAGAAAAATTGTACTAATTCTTGTCTATATTTTATCAGATTTCCTTCTCTTTTTTCTCTCTCTCCCTCTCTCTCTCTCTATATATATGCGTGAGTGTGTGCGTGTGTGTGTGTTTTTGTGCGCACGCGCGTGTGTGTGTGTGCGTGTGTAAAAGCTCTATCACTGATATTGAGCACTTATTAATAAAACCGCAAAATTTGGTCCACTATTAACTCACCAAGTGAGCTTGTGAGAACCATAAACCACCTATATTGGAATAATGGTTAGAGGGATCGCCAATGGCCCAGGAGAACAGGGTTCAATCCCTGGTCGAGTCAAACCAAAGACTCTAAAAATGGTAGTTGATGCCTCCTTACTTAACACTCAGCATTATAAGGTATGGATTAACGGTAAAGTGGAGCTATCCAACGGAAGGAGTAGTTCCCTCCCCTATACTTCGGTGTAGTAGATATTGAAAAGGGAGCCTTCGGGTCGCCCTCGACTACGGTCACCAACTTTACTTTTTACATATATGCGTTTACTTTTTACTAGTGTAGTATCTAATGTTGTAACTGAAGAATGAATTACAGCAAGTCTTCCCCTTGATCCAGGACTCACCTCAGTATATTTATAGGATGGTTTTAATCTTTTTTCTTTAGATTATATGCATCTTTAATCTTCATTATCTTCATCTTTGAATTCTTCTCTTTAATCTCTTTCATCTTTTCCCATTTCTTCTTCTTCTTCTTCTTCTTCTTCTTCTTCTTCTTTATACTATTCAGAAATCTCTTCTTTTTCTTCCTCTCTTCATTTCCTTCATCATTGGCTTCACCATGCCATCACCTTTTTCGTCATCTACTATCATCATCATCATCATCATCATCAATCTTTATCATCATCTTTTTTTTCATATCTTAATCTACTCCATCCTCTTTATTATATTTAATATTATTGATATAATCACAAGTTTTTATCCTATTGATATTCTATTACTTTTCTCATTCTCATCAAAACGCATTCCTTCTAAATATCATCATCATTATTATTATTATTATCATTATTATTATTATTATCATTATTATTATTATTGTTATTATTATTATTATTATTAGTAGTAGTAGTAGTAGTAGTAGTATTTATCTATTTATTTTCCTACTACTACTTATTATTATTATTATTATTATTATTACTAGTAGTAGTAGTAGTAGTAGTAGTTGTTGCATTATTTTTTATCTATTTATTTTCCTATGCAAACCCTACTACTTCTTCTTCTTCTTCATCATCTTCTTATTATTATTATTATTAGTAGTAGTAGTAGTAGTTGTAGTAGTAGTAGTATTTACTTATTAAATAATTAATCATTTGGTCATACTTCTTCTTCTTCTTCTTCTTCTTATAATTATTTAGTTTTTTCGACTTCTTTTCTTCTTCTTCTTCTTCTTCTTCTTCTTCTTCTCATTATTATTATTATTATTATTATTATTATTATTATTATTATTGTCGTTATTTTAGCGTGTTTTTATTCCTATTCTTGTTCTTTTAATTATTCCGATTCTCATTCCACTCTCGTTCATGTTCTTGTGCGTATTCTGGTTACCACCGCTCAGCGCTCTTTCTAATTGTGGCAGCCGTCGCTAAGCTTGAATAGCAACTTGGCCAACAAACAGAACTGCTTCCCCTCCCCTTTCCCCATCCACACAACCATCACAACTGCCAACCTCATCCTCTTCCCTACCAGTCTCTTCCCACTTCTCTGGCGTCGCTTTACATCTGCCAACAACAACTGCTGCTGCTGCCGCTGCTGCTGTTGCTTCTTCAGGTCGTTTCTACAGATGCCCCCGCCATTTTATCCTACACCAAATCATTATTGATCCCTTCTGTACACATACATACATACATATATACATATATACATACATTCACACATACCCCTAAACTAGTGACACACACACACAGATAGATAGATAGATAGATATTCAGAGACAGAGTTAAAGTGAGAGAGCTAGACAGGAAGACAGAGATAGAAAGAGGAAAGTGATGCTTAATAAATTCAATAGTATAGTAAAGTCAATCTACATTGGGTGCCCTAGTAACATGGCCTTATGCCAGACTAAGCTTAGGCAAAAGTATATAAAGTAGCTAGCGTAGAACGCTTATTTGTAAACTAATCGTGCAGACCAATTCTATTGTAAAGTAAGATTTGATCAACACTCGGTGCTCGATTCTGTATGGCCTTGTGACATACTAAACTAAATTCAATATATAATTATGCTGAGCGTTTATCGATAGTGATGCTTTGTATACTAGTCTTCGTAGAGCATTGGCTTCTTTTGTGAGTTCGATCATCACGGACTACCTCTCATTTTGGCTTATATCAGATTATGCTACAAGAGCGTTTGCAATAGAAAGATACTTCAAAAGCTTGTCTGGTAAACTATTCACACATACAGTGAGTCCGAGGTTTCTTGGGTGCGCACAAAATATGGGTCTTTAAGGAAGGCTATGTTCAAAGATATAATTATGTCCACTGAGATGAAAAAATCAACACTTGCAAATCCCTGCATGAAGCCTTTGTCTATCGTAAAGTTGGACGGGTTTCGATTCCGGCTTCGAGCGTCCTGCGTGTCTAGCCACACTGAAGAGGTCTGATAGAACGAAACAGTCTGTCTGTGGATGACTATATATATATATATATATATATATACACACTCGCACCCACAAGGTAATTGAAAAGTAACTCCTCATTTCAAAATTCTCATGATTTATTTCTTAACTATACATTTTACAAGAAATGTTATTTAGAATATTTATTATGTGGGTGTTAATTTTCAATTACACAGTATATATAAATGTGTGTGTATGTGTGTGTGTGTGTGTGTGTGCAGTATCGTTCATGAATAAGTATAACCCTAGTATTTTCTTATAAAAAGCTGCAATTTTCTTCAAAACTGAAGATATTTCTGTATTATTTCTCGAAGAATATTTTACACTCAAAACAGTTACAGCCCAGTCGACTGGGACTGTAGAATACACCGCCTGTATCTCTGCAAAGGGGTAAGACACCCCATCAACGAGTGTCCTGGATATAACACTAAACAATACGATGGTGAGGCTCTAGTCTTGGAAATTTGGGAAATGTGGAGTACCCCTTCATTGCTATCACTCCTAGGTCCACTCTGGCCCGGAGTGGT
The DNA here is from genome assembly GCA_963585895.1 of Sepioteuthis lessoniana. Taxonomy (NCBI): domain Eukaryota; kingdom Metazoa; phylum Mollusca; class Cephalopoda; order Myopsida; family Loliginidae; genus Sepioteuthis; species Sepioteuthis lessoniana. The sequence continues at coordinate 111,509,131 of OY757906.1, forward strand.
AGCACCTGATAGGTTCCTATCTATGGGTCAAATAGAACTGTCTGACATTCAAATGACTTATGCTAAATTGTATTGTTAGAAATAGAACTGATTATCTAATTTTGTGTAAACAAATGACTGATGTTTAAATGAATATTTAGAGATACATAGCCATACTTGGTATCATTTAACTGTGGGCAAACAATTGATTAAATGTAAATAGAATTATTCGTGCTAGATAGAAATACCTGAAACTATTTAACAGTGTGCAAAAAAATGAGCTCAGGCTCATTTAAAAATGTTATTATTAAAATGTGTGTAGAAATCATATTTAAATACATGTATACAAATAAGATGTGGCATTAAATAATCTACAAAGTTTGACATGCCATAAAACCTAACTACATCAAACCAATCAAAACAATTCTCATTATTATTTATAAAAATTTACAAAATCAAACCTATAGCCAAAAATGAAATAACATAAATATATTTATAAGTGTACTTTTTTTTAACGGCTATATATTTATATTTTTTAGTGTTTGGCTAATAATATCTGTTTTGATTGTATAATGTTTCATCATATTTACCAACCCCTCCGCTCGGGCTGGATATGACACAAGGTCAATTTTTAAGCGGAGTTTAACAGGTTTGAATTCAGAGTTTTCCTTCTCCAAGACTAGTTGCCTCACCAAGGCTAGTCATCCCTACTATTTACCCATAGCTGGAGGGAGAATAATTGGATTCATACCTTTCCCAAGGGTATTAGTGCTATGTGAAATGCAATCAGTCTCGTCCAGGATTTGAACTCGTGTCGCCGTGTGCATTTCCTACGACGATAACCATTACACCACGGGCACCTCAATGTATAATGTTTCATTAGAAGTAAATTCCTGCTATTTTTGTTTAGCAAAGAATTAACTCATAAAAAATATGGTGTATATATCTATTGACGGTACAGAATGTATGTATACCTGTATTAATTATGGTCACCCACTTAAGTCTATATTTCTTACATACTGATATAAAATATGTAAGCTTTCTGTAGTCTGACTTAAGTTTAAGAGCACTTTATGAGAAACTGTTTCACTAACAAATGTTTGTTATTTTTAGAGAAAAAAATAACATCAAGTGAATTTAAACAAAACTGATAATTTTAGAATCATATATTTGACCATAATAAAACTGGCACATAAAAGTCTCATTAAACAAGAATCTAGAAAAGGACGTTTACTCATATTGAGCTGACAGGGAACATCCCAATATGTACTAAGAGTGCTCTGCTCCTGCAACAGCGAAAATCGAACCGTTATAGAATTCACGACACAAATGCGTAGGTCAACAAACGGATTCATTTAACTTTTACGACATTGGATGACCATTTCAGACTCATTGATATAAGAAAATTGATAAGACAAATATCTACTGTAGTAGGAACAGCATGCTCGAACCGAATGTAGCACGGGATTTAGCCACTACTCTTGTGAGCAGTACACTAGTCTAAGAAGAGAATGACTTCAAAAGATACGATGGCATATATTTACATGTGAACACACACAGACACACATAAGCACACTTACACACAAAAATGCGTACATGGAGGAGTTGAAATTGCACTTATTTACAGTGTGTGTTTGAAGGTTCAATTCTTTTTGATGGTCAACTTAACTGAAATAATTTTTTTCTGTACCCACCACTGAATTTAATAAAAAAAAAAAATCGAGCAAGTAACATCCATAAAGTGTATGTATCGACTAAAATTCTTTGGCATTATATCATATCTCCATACAAAAGCAAAAATATACTTACTTTTCTCAGCAGATATGTATACACTGTCATTAGATAGATAGATTGATCAATCGATCGATAGATAGATAGATAGATAGATAGATAGATAGATATTGCCGAGCATTGGTTCACAACGTAAGCCATAAACTAATGCATTGAGTGTGATCGTCACGGGGTAAACATTTTATGTCCTTGTGTCAAATTACGAAATGCTTATAATATATATATATATATATATATATATATATATATATATATATATATATATATATATATATATATATATATATATGAAAATAAAGATACTAGAATTTTATGAATTCTTGTAGGATTATTATATTATTAGCTAATATATATATGTATATATGTGTGCGTCTGTGTCTGTGTATCTGTGTGTGCGCGCACGTGTGTGTGTGTGAGGAGTTGGGGCTTGGTTGGTGTTTCCTGCCATTTCAACCCTGGTGGGTTATCTAATGCCAAATACCGTTTACATATGTGTATATATAATATGTATGTTTGTGTGTAAGTTTTTAAACGAGTTATTTGAGTTCATTTATTTGTGCACCGTTTGAGGATTTTACACATTCCCATCAAATACTTATAATTCTATTTAATATTAATCCCTTGTTTGCGCTCAATTAAATGTTTCTCGTATTGCTATTTAACACGAATAGTTCTATTTGTCAAGTACTCCGATGTGATATAAATGATAAAAGTCTATATTCCTTGAATACTGACATATAATGTGTAAGCCTTCTGTAGTCTAAGTTTTAAAGCACTATATAGTTTCATATAATAATAATAAATAATAATCCATAGCAAATGATTGAACAGTTCTATTTGATCTATTGATGGAACCCCAATAGTTAGTACCACTCCGGGTTAGAGTGAACCTATGAGTAATGGCAATTACGGATTACTCTGTGTCCCCAAAGTTCCAGGACTGGAGCCTCACCATCAGATTGTTTCGTGTCTTACCAAGACACTCGTTGAGAGAGTGTCTTGCCTCTCTATAGAGGCGCAGTCGGCGTATCTTATAGTCTCAGACGACAGACATGTGTGTATATCTGTGGTTGTGTAATTATTATTGCTATATATTTCTTGGTTCCTGTTAGCGTCAAAGTAGGAAAGTAGAAAGAATGTACCAATATGTGTAACTTTTTTTATTCACATGAAATTATAAAGCTGAGAAATTGCGATGGATCGTTTTGGTTAGAGAGAATTTCAAAGAAATTATCACTTAACTACTTTCACATTCTTACAAGATCTTGCCCAGTCGGTTGGGGCTGTAGAATACACCGATTGCACCTCTGCAGAGGGGTAAGACCCCCCACCCCAAACGAGTGTCCTAGATATGACACCAAAAAATCTGGTGGTGAGGTTCCAGTAATGCTGGTCCTTTGGGGAATGCGAAGTACCCCTTCATTGCCATCGCTCCCTGGTCCACTTTGAGTGGTAGAACTTGATAGGGTCCTATCTATGGGTCAAATAGAACTAAACTGCGTATTTATGCTAAACTGAATTACTTAAAATGGAACTGTTTTGATATCTAAATTGCGTACTTATACTAAACTGAACTGCTTGAAATAGAACTGTTTTTAACATTGAAACTTTACTAACATTTAACTGAATTTTTTTTAATAGAACTTTGACTAAACTGAATAGCTTGAAATAAAAATATTTTTGACCATTAAACTACGTACTTATGCTAACCTGAATTATTTGAAATAAAATTGCTTATTGGTAGAAAAATGGATTTCGCATTAAACAACCTACAAAAGTATGCCATAAATAACCATTAAATAACAAAGATATGCCATAAAACCCAAACAACCAAGCAAACAACTTACAAGATCAAAAGAATAAAGTGACGATTAGACAGCGGAAAATATTTCAGTTGATTTCAAATCAAGTAATTTGAGCACTAGGCGCATGGGAAAGCCTATCATTATTAACCAATTAAAAATGATGGTTGGATTTAGATGTAAACATTATTAAAGCAGTTCGCTTAAAAACTGGCGAATTTGGCCACCAGTTGCTATGCATATTAGACTGCCTATTAGATATAAGAATATAAACAATTAAAAATAAAGGAAAATCATCAAAGAATTTAATCACGTTCAAATCAATTAGTATAATCATTTGTGGGACCTTCAGTCTGAAAACTACGTAACAGTCACGGTGCATTCATAAATAAGTAGATTTTAATTTTTCTCTAAATACGAATTATCTTTTTTTTTTACAATTATTTTTTTTATTATTTAAAAAAAAAGGGTGTTCTGTATATGTTACTAAATTTCATATCATGGTGAGGTATCAGTTCTGAAAATCTTGGCAATGTGTGGTACCCCTCCATTGCCATTTATCCCAGATACACAATGACCCAGAGGAGAAGTACCAGTTATTGTCCCACCTGTTAGTCGAATACATCTGTTTAAAAGTTATTTGTATAAGGTAGGAATTCTTGATATCATATTACTATGAAAACAAATGACAGTTTTCAAATAGAAATAATAATTTGAAAACATAATTATTAGTACAAGATAGGAATATATGAAATTATACAACTGCGACCAAATTATTTGTATTAGATGGGAATACTCGATATATAACTATGAAAAAACAAATGACTTATTAAATAGAAATTATTTCTTGAAACTTTATTAATATTTGATAAAAATTCTTGAAATCGTACAACTGTGTTAAAAATACTTGTATTACACAGATAGACTTAATATCATATAACTGTATACATAAAAAAAAAAACTCTTAAGAAACAACAACAGAAAAAATGAGAATTAATTTTTTATTTATTGCGGACTTTTTGTCCTCATCTCGGTAGTTTTTGTGTTGTTTCTTCTTTCACAACGTTTCGGGCAAATTTCACCTCTGGCCTTCTTCAGGTGATTTACCGCGACCTCGGATAGGAATGTTGAGTCTTGTGACCGAATCCCTAGTAATTACTGCCTTCAAGATGAGGACAAAAAGTCCGCAATAAATAAAAAAAATAATTCTCAGATTAAGAAGCCTCATCCCAAAATGATTCCAATTAAAGACAATAACAGAAAAAATGTTTACATAAATGTACAATGAACGTGATTCTCTAACCTCTAGACATAAAACAACTCTAGAGTGGTTTACATGTCGTAAAAATCAACCAAATTTCGAATAATAATTTTTTTTCTCAAATCAGTTACTATGACTTTCTATTTAAGTCTAATTCTTTGAAATCACATAAATCACTATTCCTTGCATTTTCTAAATCATCAAGGGGGTGTCCTCGTGGTGTAATAGTTAAAGCGGTGGACTGCGGAATCGTAGTAAGCGAGTTCGTACTCCAGTCGCGCTATTACGTTCACTTTCGCGCAAATACCCTTGGGAAAGGTATGAACCCCCTTATCCTCCCAGCTATGGGTTAAATAGTACCACTACTGTTCTTCTAGGAGAATAGCTTTGGCATTAAATAACCTACAAAGATTGATATGCCATTAAACAAAGAAACCAAACCAATCTAAATTATCAATGCAACGTGTTTCACGCATGCATTCGTCTATTGTTGACAACTGTGTATTTCGGTCCAGTGTGTTTCATATATGACTCGGTTCTATAGGCTAAGCTTACATTTCGTATTATTTGCAGATTATTTAGTTTCATGCCTCCAGGGTAAACATAGATGTCAAGAAATGCCACATACACACAGAAACACATCTAAAGAACAACAAGTAAATACACCCTTGTATTTTCAGAAGTAGTTCCGCTAGACTTACGCATGCGCCTGGGACTAGACGCATACAGGCAGAAAGAAATGGATTTATGTGTTTGCTAGAGGGTCATAAGTTTTCAGTTTTCATACAACCAACATCCAAGGGATGAGACATGACGCGCTTGCCACAAATTCTGTTAGTTCAAGCAGCAGGAATTGGACAGAGACATGGGATTGTACTCGTAACACTCACTTATATATATATATATATATATATATATATATATATATATGTATGTAGAGAGAGAGAAAGAGAGAGAGAGAATGTGTGAGATTAATTTATATATATATATATATATATATATATAAATATACACATTTACACACACACACATATATATATATATATATATATGTATATATATATATATATATATATATATATAATCAAATCTATAAGCATAAAATTTATGTAATATATATATATGATATAACGTGCAATAATATGTATGTTTGGATGGATTGGTTTTGGGAAGCAAAAGTTAAGGAATTTTCCGATGAAATAAATTATAAACCTATACAACCACCTCCGAATTTCCTTCGGTCATGCTACTGCAATGATATTGTTAAAAAGAAAAAGCTTCGTTAAATCTCTGTACTGTTTTTTGTTCTCATCCGCTCTTAAAAATCTCCTAATTCTATCCGTAACATCTTGTATTGTACTATTATTTCACGAGGATATATAATATGCCATTTATTCATAACTCGCTAGCTAGAAAGATAGATAGATAAATAGTTAGATTGATACCTATAAACCGATTGAGATAAATAGAGACATACATACATACATACATACATACGTACATACATAGATTCATACAAACAGTGATAGATAGATAGAT
>OY757906.1:111518002-111535502 GCA_963585895.1 Sepioteuthis lessoniana
GTGACCCGAGATCAAATCCTAGTTCAGACTGCAAGTATTTTACATAGCTTTAATAAGCTTGGGAAAGGTATGAATCCAGTTATTCACCCTCCAGCTATGGGTAAATTATAGGGAAGACTGGGCTATTCAACTTTGATATAGCAACCAGACTAGGAGAAGGAAAACTCTGAATTCAGATCGGTTAAACTCGGCTTAAAAATTGACCTTATGTCACATCTCTCTCTTGCAAAACAGTTGGTAAATGCGTAGGCATATAACTTACCCAGCATGTACACATACTCATGCACACACACACACACAATACACAAATACACAAACAAACACACACACGCACACACACATATATATCTACATTCATATATATATGTGTGTGTATGCTAGTGTGTGTGTGTGTGTGTGCTTGTACAACTTAAATATATTTTCTTGCATCTTTATTCATATATTTGTGGTGTAGACATATATTAGAATATGTCTCTTTCATATATATGCATGTGTATGCAAATATGACTGTCGTCTCTCTCTCTCTCTCTCTCTATATATATATATATATATATATGTGTGTGTGTGTGTGTGTGTGTGTGTGTGTGTGTGTGTGTGAGTGTGTTGTATATGTTTGTGTGCGTGTGTGTGGAATTAAGTGCATGATACATGAGTATATATATGTGTGTATTTGTATGAATGTAAAAAACATATATATAATATACAGACATACTCATATACACATAATTATATGTAATAAGATATGTTACACAGGCCTATATATATATATATATATTACAATGATGAAGGCTTTTACTACTTCTATACATATGTGTGAGTATATTTTGTATACTTGTTTGTATCCAGTTTTGGCAGAGACCTACACACATACATAAATTGCATATATATATATATATATATAGTGGGAGTGAGTGGGCATTTGTGTGTAAGCAGACACATTCCCGAAAGTATGTAAACTACACAGTCAGAGACTCTTACACTGATGTAATCGTATGTACATATGGCCGAACACATCGTCATTCCTGTGCCAACACATTCTGTTGCCAATGCTTTGTGTGGGCGGATGGTCGCAGCACCAGCGGGGAAAGAGAGCTCGATCGACATTCTTGTCAAGTCTGCTGCTCTTCGTGAAAGAAGCCTGGTCACAAGGGTCTTGCGTTTAGGCAGGATACGGAGATGGGGAGGAGTCTGGAAACGATAACGCAACATTTTCTGTACGGCTTTTATTCAAAAGAAAGAAAGAAAGAAAAAAGAAAGAAAGAAATTCCAAGTAATAAGAAAGAAAGAAAAAAAGAAAGAAAGAAAGAAAGAAAGAAATTTCAAGTAATAAGAAAGAAAGAAAGAAAGAAAGAAAGAAAGAAAAGGAAGTGTATCAAAAGTTATAAAAAAATAAATGAATAAGGAAAGTAAAGCATTAATCCAAGATTGAAAAGCAGAGGTTAGAAAGAAAGAAAGAAAGAAAGAAAGAAAGAAAGAAAGAAAGAAAGAAAGAAAGAAAAGGAATAGGAATGAAGTAAAAAAAATAGTAAAAATAAATAAAGAAAACAAAATATTACTCCAAGAATTAAAAGAAGAGAATAAAGAAAAAGAATAGAAGAAACAAATAATAAAAGTAAGAAACAAACAAACAAACAAAAAGCATTGGAAATGATCACAGATTTTTTTCTAAAACGCTAAGAAAGGTTTAAATAATAAGAAACAATAAGAAAATGAAAAGATAGATAGATAGATAGATAGATAGATAGATAGAAAACGTTTTCAGTGCGTGATAAAAAAGAGAAAGAAAGAGTAAGAAAGAAACAATTTCAAACAATGCTAGGAATACTGTAAAGAAGAAAAAAGGGAATGAAGAATATATTAATCGAAAAGAAAGAAAAAAAGAAAGAAAGGCGAGAACCAAACAAACAGAAAGAAAGAAAAAACAAACAAACAAACAAACAAAGGGATATATTAGGACATGTCTTTGATAAAAAAAAAGAAAGTGAAAGAGCGATATTGTAAAGGAAATAAACGTAAAAAGACGCTTTTAAACAGTGAAAAAGAAAGAGAAAAAGAAATTTAAAACTAACAAGAAGTCAAAGAAAAACAAAGTGGACAAAATATGCACAAGAAAGAAAAATACACTCGGCAGAAAAATTTCAAGCGAATATTTTTTTAATTTTTTAATTTTTTTTTTTTTTTAAATCTGAAAAAAAAATTACAAAAACCGATTACAAGCCTGGAATCATTTTTTACGATAACAAAAATATCCATTATAATTGTTGCAGAGTTCTTTGTTACTAAGCTTATGCCTAAATATTAGTGCACTCAGTGAGAATCTGAATCTATAAACTAGCAAATAATTTCTATCTAGTCATCCATCGCCGTGTTCATAAGGGATACACTGACTATATCCCTAGCTGAGGAGTAAAACCACCTCACCAAATTGTTTCCTAGGCATGATACTAAACAACATTTGAGAGTGAGGTTACAGTTCTTGAGCTCTGAGGAGTGTAACGCACTTCTTCATTACCATTACTCCCAGATCCACTCTGACCCGGAGTGGTAGTACCTGTTCAAGTCCCATCGATGGATCAAATAGGTCTGTTTAAAAATTATTCGAATTCGATAGGAGGGTGTATAAAAAACCCTCTTAAGAAACAACTGCTCAAAAAATGTAAATACGAACGTACAATGAACACGATTCTCTAACGTCTAGGCCTGAAGTAACTTTAAAATCAGTCAGTTAATCAATCTAGTCATTTATTACATAAGAAGAGAGGTGTACTCAGCTAAGTTACAAAATTCGCATCGATCCACGAAACTAGCTCGTTAATCATTATCATACTCCAGACATCTAGTTAATATATTTAATGAATACACATAATTTAATGTGGAATTTGCCATAATATACAGAGTTGCATTTCAAACATATATATCATCATCATCATCATCATATCGTGCTGGCAGCACGAATATCCCTGACCCTCTCTCGCCACTCCTCCCTATCGTTCATCGCCCTTGGCAGGTCTTCAGGACAACAACCTGTATCCTCACATAGCTGCTGAATGTACGTTCGTGCTGGTCGTCCTGCTTTTGCGCGGCCGTGTGTGGGGATCCATAAGAGTACATCTCTTATGAGTTCATCTCTGCTTCTCCAGCAATGTCCTGCATGTCTGGTTCGCCTAACTTGAATAGTTTTCGTGATAGGGGGCAGGTGGCCGTACAGTTGGTGTCTTGTGGGGTGTTGCTGCCAGGACTTGTTCAGTATACACAAGAATGCTGCGTGCAATCCTGAACAATATATATATATATATATATATATATATATATATATATATATATATATATATATATTGCATATTGGCACTTGACAGAATCAGATGTTCCAGCTGTGTAAACAAAGTAATTGCAGGATGTACCTGTGTAAAAAGGAAGGTAGCGATGCGTTTGTTTAAGCAGCAGGTGGTTTGAGCCGGAAACACGTAGGCGTTGTAGGATTGTATATGCACAGGTGCCCACAAGGTAACGGTCAGTCTCACTCTTGCAGCCAGAAGAGATTCGGTCAGTCACGCAGAGTGGCCACTCACGGGTGGGTAGCAGAACCCCCACAGCAGTAACATTCAGCTGTCGTCAGTCTGCAGTCTTGAATCTTTGAGTCCCAGAGTGGTCGCAGGGAGCAAAGTGGCCCACTGGCAGAGACCATTTGAGAACGTCTCGTCAAAGAAGCAGAAGAAGTTCTAAGTGGAACCCTGAATCTGAGTATAGCACAACATGGCTAAGAAAAAGATAAGGGTCAATATAAGTAAGTAATATAAAGTAGGCGACTTTAGTCGAGGGTGACTCGAAGGTTTCCTCTTCAACAGCTACTACACCGAGGTATAGGAGAGGGCGCTACTCCATTCCCTGGATTGCTCTACTTTACTCTTTATCCTTAACTTATAAGGCTGAGTGAATGCAAGGCGGTACCAAGTACCATTTTTTGTGTCTTTGGTATGACTCGACCTGGGATTGAACCCCGATCTCCCGAACCATTGGCGAACACTCTACCAATGGGCCGGCAAGGGTCAATATAGCAGTGTCCAAGTATCCAAACCCCTCTTGTATCTTCATCTCCAAGTCTCTGTCTCTTTTTCGCACTTACAGTCAACTCTTTACCCTTACGAGCGTAGCAAAGAAGAATCAGGCCTATTCCATCATCTTCGTAATGATCATTTTTTCCTTCATTGGTATACTACTTATATATATATATATATATGTGTGTGTGTGTGTGTGTGTGTGTGTGTGTATGTGTTTGTGTGTGTGTGTGTGTGTGCATTTGCGCTCGGGAGGTAATGATTAGGCTTCTTTTGGTTATTTGTAGATTGGAAGGTATAGTGTATAATATGATTTTTAGGCATTTATGGTCGTCTTATAGTAAGAAGAGTTGGTGACCTTAGTCGAGGGCGACTCAAAGGCTCCCTTTTCAATAGATACTACACTAAGGTGTAGGGGAGAGTGCTACTTCTTTCCCTGGATTGCTCCACTTTACCTTATAATGCTGAGTATTAAAAAAGGAGGCATTAAATACCATTTTTTGAGTCTTTGGTATGACTCGACCTGGAATTAAACTTAGGTCTCCCAGGCTATTGGCGAACACTTTTACTATCATGCCAATGTCCGGCCTTTGGTCTAATGAGTAGAGTGTTCGCCAATGGTCCGGGAGACCGATATTCAATCCCAGGTCGAGTCATTCTAAAGACGCAAAAAATGGTACTTGATGCCTCCTAGTTTAGCACTCAGCATTATAAGGTGAGCATCAAAGGTAGTGGAACTATCCAGAGAATGGAGTAGTGCTCTCCTCTACACCTCGGTGTGGTAGCTATTGAAAAGGGAGCCTTCGGATCACCCTCGACTAAAGTTGCCAACTTTACATGGTCGACTTATACATGAGTCATATAAGATTGAAATTCAAATATAATAGAATGGATGAATAGAAACGGTGAGCTTTAGATGTCTAATTCCATAAAGGTAAGAGTCCGCAGCTAAAAATCAAGAATCAAGCTATGCAATACTTATACATAGGTATATAGCATTATTTCCCAACCTTGTGCAAATGCCCACCCAAAACATTTGGTTGTCTGCTGCGGGTCTAAATAATGCCCCTATGTTAGTCAGTGACCACTAATAACTCCCAACGACCCTGTAGCATAGAATTAAAACTAGTCGTGCGTGATATTTTGAAAATTTCGATAGGACATTCCACAAATTATCTTTGAATTACAAATTAGACTGAATACTTTATTTCTTTAAGTAATACATTTAAATAAATGTTCTGTATGTATTTATCCAACCCTTCCCCCACCACTATGGACAAGATGCAACACGAGTTTTCCTTCTCCGAGATTGGTTGCCTAACTATGGCTAAAAAAACAATTCTGTCCTACTATTTACCCATAGCTGGAGAAAGAAAAGGTGGATTCATGTCTTTCATCGAGGCACCAGCGCCAAGTGAATTGCAGACAGCCTCGTGCAAGATTTGAACTTAGGTCACCGATTCCATTTCCTACAACGATAACCGTTACGCTAAGAATGCTTCCCAAATGTTTTGGATTTGAAATAGCTGTATATTTTTTTACTAATGCCACTGGTCGGAGCTCGATCAGTTGTACATGATAGAAATTAGAATGTTCATTTTTTTAATGATTATTTACTTGTCTTAGTCTGGAAGGTGCTTGAACTCACTCCTCAAAAGTTGTGGTCTCCACTACTTTCCCACTAATGATTACAACACCTTGAGTATGACTCTAGTTGCATTTGAGGGTGAGGATAAAGTTTTAAAGTTTGGGGAATGTGGAGTACCCCTTCATTACCTCTACTCTTGGGATCAATAAAACCCAGAGTGGCGGTACGTGTTATTGTTTCTCTCATGGTTTAAATAAAACTATTCAATCTTTTGCTAAGAATTATTTTGATTAAATAAAATTATTAGAGTTAAATAAAAATACTTGAAACCATTTAACTCTGTGCAATCAAATGAGTTCTGACTTGTAAAAAAAATGTTACTTACAAATCATATATGTATGTGTGCCTGTGTGTGTAAACAAGATCTGGTATTAAATAACCCAAAAGGGTTGATATGCTATAAAACACAATCAAACCAAACTAATCATTACTGTACGACAAAGCGCTTAATGTCTATGAATAAATTTAACACTAATGAAATATAACACTTATAAAATATAAATCCAAGGTACAAAACATGACTAATAAAGTCTTAGTTTGCTCAAAACTGGTTTTATCTGATCAGGCATTAACTCAACAAGAATAATAATTTTCTTTTTGGCTGTGGTGCCAAAATCTTGACAGGAATTCCCGTTAATTACTGCATGTCACGTAATAAAGGTACTGCAGAGCTAACTTGTTGATTGGTTGGTTGGTTGTTTGGGTTTTATGGCATATCAACCTTTGTCGGTTATTTAACACCAAATCCATTTTTATTTAGTTTTGTCAAAACAGTTCCATTTCAAGCAATTCAGTTTAGGATAAGGATGCAGTTTAAATGGGAGTACGGTTTAATTAACAGAAACATTTCTATTTCAACCTATTCTAATTCGTCAAACTGTTCGAATTCAAACAATCCAATTTGGCATAAATATGCAGGCAATATAAATCATTCTATTTACTTTTCCTCATTTGCTTGTACACAGCTAGATTATTACAAGAGTTGCAGTGTAACAATAAGAATTTAACAGTCATAATACGCAGTTTAAATGAATAATCAGTTTAGTGAAAGAAACACGGTTTAGTTCTATTTAACCCATAGATAGGACCCATATCAAGTGCTACCACTCCGGGCCAGAGTGGACCTGGGAGCGATGGCAATAAAGGGGTACTCTGCATTCCCCAAAGCTCCAGCATCACTGGAACCTCACCATCAGATTGTTTAGTGTCATATCCAGGACACTCGTTGTGGGGGGGATCTTACCCCTCTGCAGAGGTGCAGTCAGTCTATTCTACAGCCCCGGCCGACTGAGCAAAAACTTGTTGATCTAACAGAAGTTCAATCAAATCAAACCGGGGCTTATATAGTCCCTGGTCCTTGACAATACGCAAAACAATAGCAAGTGTAGGTTATGTGGTTGCATAGATGAAATGATTTTAAAAAGGGATAGAAGTGTAGGCCTGTTTGGATTCGATAGGAGAACAACAAAGCATTATTCAAGAGATTAGAATTTGACTTCATTTTTTGAGGTCCACAAAAGCAAAATTAACCACGCTGGCGGATCAACAACAGATGAAAGAAATGCATTACAACACTTAGTACGTCGTTCCTTGTTGTGTATGTATTTACCAGATTTAAATACAACGACTGATAAGACAGGACACAATGTCAATTTCTTTAACGGAGTAAAGCTGGTTTGAATTAAAGTTTTCCTTCTCTTTGGCTGGTTGTTTAACCAAGGCCAAAGAACCAAGTTTGCCCTACTATTCATCCATAGTTGGGTAAAAAGATGAAGTCATGCCTTTCTCATCACCGCCTCGTCCAGGATTTAAACTCGTATCGCCGATTCGATTACCTGCGACTATAGCCGCAACACTAAGCACACTATTAAGTGATGTATTTACCTACTTATGTACCTTTTTATATACCTGCTAATATACCTTTGATACAAATATACGTAGTTGTTACGGGACAGTAGCTGCCATACTAGACACATGTCACTGATTATAGTATTTAGGCTACCAGCACTCACACACACGAATATTATTATTATATATATATATATATATATATATATATAGTGAACCAGATCATACCATTTCAGTGTTCATGTATGATTTTCTCATTTATGGCTTCTATAAGTAGACCATCGGGAGTTCATACTTACATTTCTGTTACAACGTCATCGCTTCAGTCGTTCTGAAATGAATTCTGTCTGCAAATCGCTCACTTCGAAAAGTTCCTTCGTTCTGTTTTCGTTTGTTCAAATAACTTTTATATATTATGATCCTGGCAACTTAGCCACTCCTGGCACAAGATCACCCTAAAATTTCTCGGCGATGAAAATGCCCACCCAGGGCAAACTAAAACCGAATTCAATTCTAATGATAAATAGAATCTTTGCTAGTATTTTTAAGCCTTATCTTATTGTTAAATTTTGACACGATACTGACAGCCATATTTTCTTCTTCATTATTTCGATCCTAGCGAGTTCTTCACATCAGTTTTAACTGGTGGTTTTTCATCAGAGAGACTTGCTGTCTCTCTTCAGTATTGTAACTGATCTTAACAGTGATGTGGTCTGGATGATCTCGATTCTTACAACTGTTCCCCCAGCCTCTTTTCTGTTCCTTTTGAGACAGTTCCGAAGACACCAATTATAATAGATATCTCCGTTATCCTTATGTTCTACAGATTTTTCAGCTCTCTAGTAAGATCTAAGTATTTTTCTTTTCGCTTTCTTATATTTTCATTCTAAGGTCCGCTGGAACAGCAAAATCCAAGAGTTGATAGTTTCTTTTCTTTTGGTCATTATTATTAACTATTATTATTATTATTATTATTTACTCATTAAGAGTTATTAACACCAAATTCAGCTCATGTTTTTTCACTGGAGTTTAAGAGACAACAAATCGACTCAAGTCTCCAGGACTCTTCTCAGTATTCTGGCTGTTCTCAATAATGCTGTAGTTTGGATGGTCTCCACTCGTCCTCTAACTTCCAAGTCCTCCAGTCCCTTTAATAATCCTTTAGTTACTGTACCAAAAGCACCAATCACAATTGGTATAATTTTCACCTTCATGTTCCATAGTTTTTTTCAATTTCCTAGCAAGGTCAAGGAACTTATTCTTCTTTTCACATTCTTTCAGTTTTATTCTGAAGTCAAGTCGACAATTGTGCAAGTTCTCCTTTTTTTCTTTTTTTTTTTTTTTTTTTTGGTTGATTATTATAATGTGCGGTCTTCTGGCTGAGATTAAGTGATCTGTTTGTATGTCAAAGTCCCATGGGAGTTTATGTGTGTCATTCTCAAGGATAGATGCTGGGTTGTGCATATACCATTCGTCCGTTTCTTGCACATTTCCATATTGATCACTTTCCCCACCCAGTCGTGTCTAGTCTTATACTCCCTATGTGCTAATTTGCTGCATTCGCTTATCATGTGATAAATGGTTTCGTCTCGATCACCACATAACCTACATTTGCTATTTTGTTGCGTCTTATCTATTCTCGCTTTGATATGATTTGTTTTAATGGCATTGTTTTGAGCTGCTATAAGGAGAGATTCTGTTTCTCTCTTAAAGTTTCCTTTTCTTAGCCACGTTCAGGTTTTCTCGTGTGATATGTTCTTTATTAGTCGTTTAAAACGCCCATAAGAGTTTTTTTTCTTCCCATTTTTGTTTCCTAGTTATCGCCATTCTGTTTTGTCAATATCATTTCTGATGGCTCCTTCGTGCTTTTCTATGTAGTCCTCGAGTCATTGTATCGATATTATTATTATTATTATTATTATTATTATTATTATTATTATTTACCAACCCCTTCGCTCGAGCAGGATATGACACCAGGTCAATTTTTAAGCGGGGTTTAACAGATTTGAATTCAGACTTTTCCTTCTCCTAGACTCGTTGCCTCACTAAGGCTGAAGAACCTAGTCTGTCCTACTATTTACCCATAGCTGGAGGGAGAATAATTGGATTCATACCTTTCCCAAGGGTATTAGTGGTATGTGAAATGCAATCAGTCTCGTCCAGGATTTGGACTCGTGTCGCCGTGTCCATTTCCTACAACGATAACTTCTTTGAGCGCTTTTCACACCAGCATTAGCCGATGGTTTCTCACAGGATTTTGAGTGACAGCAAGTCTCCTCAAGTCTCCAGGACTTTTTTCAGTTTTCTGGCCGATTTTAATAATGCTATAGTCTGGATGGTTTATACTTGTCCTCTTATTTCCAAGTTTTCCAGTCTTTGTATTTATCCTTTGTGTTTTGTCCAGAGTGTACCAATTACAATTCGTATCACCGTCACCTTCATGTTACATAGCTATTTTTATTTCTCTAGCAAGGTCCAAGTGCTTTTAATTTTACTTTGTGGTCCGTCGGGACCGCAAAGTCTCCAATTTGGCAAGTTATCTTTTTTTTGTTGATTATCTCTACGTCTGGTCGTCTCGCCGAGATCAGAGGATGCGTCTGTATCGAAAAATCCCAGGGAATCTTGTGCCACTGATTCTCCAGGATGGATTCTCGGTTACCTCTTGTTCGTATGGTCAAATTCAAATTTTTTGCACAATCCCCAGTGGATCATCTTCCTCACTTAGTCTTATGCTTTTTTTTTTTTTGCGCTAATTTATTGCATTCGCTTATTTTGTGATAGATCGTTTCGTCTCTATAACCATGTAACCTACATTTGCTATTTTGTTGAGTCTTATCTATTTTCGCTAAAAAACAACTGGGGGGGGGTCCTCGTGGTGTAATGGTTAAAGCGATGGACTGCAGAATCGTAGTAAGCGAGTTCGTACTCTAGTCGCGCTATTACGTTCACTTTCGGGCAAATACCCTTGGGAAAGGTATGAACCCCCTTATCCTCCCAGCTATGGGTTAAATAGTACCTCTACTGTTCTTCTAGGAGAACGGCTTTGACATTAAATAACCAACAAAGGATGATATGCCATTAAACAAAGAAACCAAAACATAACTGGTCGTTGTTTTGTGCTGCTATAAGAATAAATTCAGTTTTTTTCAAAAGGGTGTCCGTTTCTTAGTCATATCCAAGTCTTCTTGTGTAAGATTTCGCTTGTTTATTGCTTGTAGTATTAATGTAGTTGTTCATCTTTCCATTATTGTTTTCTAGTTATTATTTTTCCATTAATCATTGTGTGGCTTGTGTTGTTTCTATTAGCTGTAATTAGTCTTTCATTGCTTTTTTTTTATATAGTCTTCGAATCGTCGTATAGATGCATCGACGGTATTTTCTATACTAGCGTATCCTCTTCTACCCTCTTTTCTTGATACATATAATTTGTCTATGTCATCTCTGGGATGTATGGCCTTATGTATTGCCATTAGTTTTCTTGTTCTCAGGTCTATTTGTTGAAGTTTTTCCCTTTCCACTTCGAGAATTGTCCCGAGTATCTTATAAGAAGGACAACCCTGGTGTTTATCCTTTTGATGAGACTTCTGTTATATAGTTTAGTGTCGAGTAATTTTCTCGCTCTTCTGAGATACTCTTTTTTTAAAATTTCTTCTTTCTTCTCCGCTTGTTTGATGGCTTCCGCTATACCCAAGTAAACTAGTAGACAACAGCACCTACCAAAGAAGCAGTGTCTCATCAACCGAGACAGGTATCAACACGCGACTAGCAAAGGCACGGGTAGCTATCGATAGGCTATCGGTCATATGGAAGTCAGACCTGACCAATAAAATGAAACACAGTTTTTCCAAGCAGCGGTCGTGTCGATACTGCTATAGGGATGCACTACATGAACGCTAACTAAACGTATGGAGAAAAAGCTTGATGGCTACTATACAAGAAGGCTACGAGCAATATGGAACAAGTCTTGGAGGCAGCACCCCACAAAGCAGCAGCTGTACGGCCACTTACCACCCATCACGAAAACTATCCAAGTTAGACGAACCAGACATGCGGGACACTGCTGGAGAAGTAGGGACGAACTATTAAGTGACGTACTCTTGTGGACCCTTTCACATGGACGAGCAAATGCAGGACTACCAGCTCGAACCTACATACAACAGCTCTGTACTGATACGGAATGTGACCTTGAGGACCTGCCAGAGCGATGGACGATAAGGGAAGGTGGCGGAAGAGGGTAAGGGATATCTGTTTTGATGGCGCAACATGATGATGATGATGATGATGACTAGTAACATAACAGGGCTGTGAGACTTTGAAAGTTTTCTTTTCTCCGAGGGTTTTGATGTTTTACTTACGCCATTTGTCATTTTCCGCTTCTTATAATTAGTATAGCACACTTTTCTATACCGAATTCCGTTCCTATATCTGGAGCATAAATTCTCATTGCCTGTGTCAGGGCTTCCAATTCTTTTTCATTTTTGGCAGTTTGATGTGTACATTAGGTGGTTAATCGTTTCTTGCTATTGAGTAAATTTGTAACTTTATCATTGTTATTACTTTCTTTCACCTTGAGTTCATACACTTTAGTCACATAAAGCAAACCCTTTTACAATATCATAACTTCAACTATGTGAAGTTTGTTTGAGTTTTTTAGCATTGGGTTTATATATAAAATCTAAACTTTCATATGATATTTTCATTTAACATACAGTTTGTACTTAGCTATATTTTGAAATGTTTGCTGACTTTGCAATTTTGGAAAATAAATGTTACATCAAAATATAGACTGTGCCGAGTCATTCACTTTGATCTATGTTTGTCAAGCTTCATATGATATTTCTGTCATGAAGTTTTTCATATGTTTACTTCTAAAAAGAAAGACATCTTCTATTCCAGAGATGACAGAAGTTTTCTTGTTCCTCATATGTTGTATTTTAATTCAAACTGTTGTATATTATGACAACTTTTCAAATGTTTGCGTAACTATATTGTTGTCAGACGGACAGGCATGTCAATGTTGCTGCAGTATTTCTTTTCCATGTCGGTTTGTACGAACTGCTCTTTGTTAATACTGTATATTCCATCGTAGTGTGACCATTTGATTACCAAATAACAGTGATGGGTTGTGTTCATACCAGGGCTGTGAGACTTTGAAAGTGTTTCCTTCTGCAGAGACACCTGTAGATAAAGGTTTTTAAGGAGTTCCGTTTTTTCAGAGCCATTGCTGGATAAAGGTTTTTAAAGTGTTCCAATCGGCAGAGACTTCGATGAATAAAGGTTTTGAAGTGTTTTGTTTTGCAAAGACATCGGTGAATAAAGGCAACTGCTATACTCTATCTCTGATATGGCCAAGTCGGCTGAGGCTGTAAAATACACCGAGTGCATCTCTGATGGGTAAGACTTCCCCAACGAGTGTCTTGACTGTGACCCGGAATGGTAGCAACTGCTAGGGTTCTATCTATGGGTCAAATAAAACTAAACTGAGAAATTATGATCAACTGAATTGCTTGAAATAGAACTGTTTTGAATCCATCAATTCTCCAACATCCTCAGCAATGTGTAAATAGTAGAGCAACTGGGTTTTAGCCTTAGCTTTTACTCCGCTGAAAAATTAACCTTGTGTCACCTCCTGTTCATGTCGGAGGAATTGGGTAAATAATACTGCGAAAGTGCAATGGGAAGGTTCTGTGTATGAGCGGATCCTGAGGGAAAAGTTACACTTCA
Organism: Sepioteuthis lessoniana; assembly: GCA_963585895.1. Lineage (NCBI taxonomy): Eukaryota > Metazoa > Mollusca > Cephalopoda > Myopsida > Loliginidae > Sepioteuthis > Sepioteuthis lessoniana. The sequence goes on from OY757906.1 coordinate 111,531,278, forward strand.
ATTTATGCCCATAGTGCCCGCAAGCAAGAACAAGGCTCGTAGTCAGTGGTTTGCCCACCAGGGAAAAATATGACAAAAGTGTAATTTAATCTAATGGAAAAGTGTTACTACAAAGTTTGAATCTCAAGTGACCAAACTAGGCTTTATTTGTGTCATGTCTGAACCGAACCAAATGCCTGGAGAGCAAGATGTTTTTCAAAGCACAACATAACCGTAAAAAGCGTCTTCTTTGTCTTTATTTTATTTTATTCTTATTTCTTATTTATTTTTTTTTTTAAATTTTTTTGCTTTTGCTGTTAAATAGTTAAATTCTCTGTCATATAAACAGTTGCGTAAAATGATTCATGCTTTTTACTGACACCTAATTTAAAATAATACGTTATAATAAAGTAAAAAGTAAAGTTGGCGACCTTAATTGACGTTGACCTGAAGGCTCCCTTTTCGATAGCTACGACACCGAGATGTAGGGGAGGGCGCTACTCCTTTTCCCTGGATTGCTCCACTTTACCCTTGATCCGTACCATATAATCCTGAGTGTTAAGCAAGGCAGTATCGAGTACCATTTTTTGAGTTTTTGGTATGACTCGACCTGAAATTGAACCCCGATCTCCCGGACTATTGGCGAACACTCTACTCATTAGACCAATGGCATGATGGGTAGATTGTACGTCAATGGCCCGGGAAACCTGGGTTCAATCCCAGGTCGAGTCATACCAAAGACTCAAAAAATGGTACTTGATGCCTCCTTGCTTAACACTCGGCAATACAAGGTTAGAATCAAGGGTAAAGTGGAGCAATCCTGGGGAAGGAGTAGCGCCCTCCCCTACACCTTGGTGTAGTAGCTATCGAAAAGGGAATCTTCGGGTCACCCTCGATTAAGGTCGCCAATTTTACTTACTTTATAATAGATGTTGTAAATTAAGCACAAAACCACCTTTATGACGGGGTTTAGAATACGCTGAGTGTATACCCTATAGAGAGGTAACCAGCACTCAAAAAATACGTGTTCAAGCCAGGAAAGTAAACTGCATTTGGTAACACGGCTCCTGTTCTGAAAATCTGTGCATTGTGTACTTCTTCATTGTCATTACTTCCAGTCCCACTCGAACCCAGAATGGTTTTACCAGTTATGGTTCCATCTATGGAACAAATATATGTTTGCAAATTATTCCTATTAGACCGGTATATTCGATAAATTATTTGTCTTATGAATAGTAACTTAAGCTATAATTGTTTACTAAGGATTATTATTAGTTACTTGAAACCACATGAATGTGTGCAGATAAAAGACTGCTATCAAATAGAAATAATTACTTGAAATCATAGAATTACTAGTATTAGATAGGAATATTTGGAATCATACAGCTGTGTGAAAATTACTTTAGTTTAGTTGGGTTTTATGGCATATCAACTACTGAAGTTATTTAATTCCAAGTTTTGTTTACATATACATGGTTAATTCAATAAGTTTCCAGACTTTTTTGTACAGGCATCTAAAATTGTCGTAGACACTTGAAAATACAGTATGTTATTGCAATACAACTTATGAGATGACTGATCAATTTTTATGGTATCCAGTTCAAATGAACAGCTACAGCAGCAATTGGAATACACCCTACTAAAACCTATCTGTCTCAGCTGGTCAATTTCAAAAATGCAATCTGGACGTAAGGACACTTTAGAAGAACAATATGCAATAAAAATCTGTTTTAAACTGGAGAAAAATGCCACAGAAACGTATGCAATGCTTCAGACTGCTTTTGGAGCATCTTGCATGAATCGAGCATCAGTTTTTGAGTGGCATAAGAGATTCAAGGAAGGCAGGGAGTCAGTGATGGATGATGAGTGGTGGGGGAAGAGTAAGGAAGTCAATACACCTGAGTTGATTGGCCAAACAGTTAGGGTTAGAGTTACTATGTTGAGGTTTTAATGGAGTTCAGGAAGATATTCCTAGGGAATAGGCCAGCACTCTTCAAATCAGGTCAGTGGCATTTCCACCAGGACAATGCACCAATCCACAACTCCATCCTGGTCACAGACTATATGGCCAAGATGGGCACCAAGACAGTTCCTCACTGTCCCTATAGTCCAGACCTTGCTCCCTGAGACTTTTGGTTATTTCCTAAGCTCATGAGACAATTGAGGAGATGAAAAAGGCTGTGACGAAGGTCATTGACACGCTCACACAAGAGGACTTCCATTGGGCCTTCCAGAAGTTGTTGGAACGGTACAACAAGTGCATTGCAGCCGGAGGAGATTACTTCGAAGGGAACTAGAGTTTCATGTGTGTACTATCAATAAAAAAAAGTCTGGAAACTTATTTAATGATCTTCGTACATATCAAATATATATGATTTGTTAACACATTTGGTTGATAACATTTTAAACAATCTTTATTTATCTATTCATCTATTTATTATATTTTGCACACAGTTAAATGGTTTCAAGTATTTATATCTGACATGAATAATTCAATTTATTATTAATCATTTCTTTTAGATGGTTTCAAGAATTGTTATGTGATAGTAATAATTTAATATCAGTCAATTGTTTGTACACATTTAAACGGATCTACTTATATTATGTTTATGTGATTACTTTTGTTAGTAATTTCATTTTTAAATGAGTTAAAACTAATTTATTTGCACACTTGTATTGCTATTGTTTCTACCCAGTTATATAGGTTCAGTTATTGCTATCTAATACTAACAATTCTATTAAATATTAATCATTTGTTTTCAGACAGGAAAATGGTTACTCGTATTGCTATTTAACACTGATTATTCCATTCAACATTACCCATTCGTTTGCACTAGTTAAATGGTTCCAGTTATTGCTATGTATCACTAACAATTCAATTAGACAGTCATTTATTTCTATGCAGGTAAATGGTCAAACAGTTCTCATTCTAAGAATTCAATTTAGTATTAGTCATTTGTTTGAATACAGTTTAAATGTCAAGCAGTTCTATTCGACCCATCAATCAGACCCTTATAGGTGTTACCGCTCCGGCTCAGAATGGACCTTGGAGCAATGGCAATGAACGGGTACTTTACTTTTCCCCAAAACTCCAGGACAGGAGAACACCATCGGATTGTTCAGCGTCATACACAGGACACTCATTCGGGGAGTCTAACCCCTCTCCAAAAATGCAGTTGGTGAATTCTACAGTGTGTAGATAATTTGTTTTAGATAGGAATACTTGATATAACTGTTCAAAAAATACTTTAGAAGCAACTATACAAAAAATGTAAAAATGAACGTACAATCAATGTGATTCCCTAACTTCTAGGCATAAAACAACCCTAGATGAGTTGAAATGCCGTTAAAATCAATCAATTGATTTTTAAAAAAACAAGAAAAAGTATTAGATAAATAGATATCAGCTTATATCATTTATTCAATCAGTGAGGGTTTTTTTAAAAAGGCAAAATACAATTTTCGGGAAATATTTTTTTCAGCAAATTGAAATTCTGCTTTGTCTGGAATTGGCTTATAGCAGAAATTATTTTAATCTCGCAAAAATATTTCTTTTGAGGTTATTCAAAATGCTGAATAATCAGAGTTCTCCAGATTTGCATAAAGGTTGGTTTCTTTGTTTAATGGCATATCAACTCTTTTTAGGTTATTTAAAGCCAAAGCCCTTCTCCGAGAAGAACAGTACTATTTAACCCATAGCTGGGAGGATAAGGGGGTTCATACCTTTCCCAAGGGTATTTGCCCGAAAGTGAACATAATAGCGCGACTGGAGAACGAACTCGCGTGCTACGATTCCGCAGTCCATCGCTTTAACCATTACACCACGAGGACACCCCAGATTTGCATAAAGGTTTGTAATATGATAAATATAAATATAAATAGATATTATCTTATATTATCTTTAAATATTATTTTAGTCTGACACATAACCACAAGTGAGGGAAACCTACTGAAAACCAAAATTTCTGCAGTGGTAAGGATTTTCAATAGTAGCTGGCGAATCATTATTCCATGCTAAGGAACACTATTGATCATTACTAATTTTAACTACGTCAGGCACAAGTTCACGCAATTTGGCTAATCAATGACCACTTACATCATTATGTAGAAATGGTCTGTGAAAGTAGGTTGATATAGAAAATCAAGGATTATTATGATTATATTATTATAATAAAAAAGGAAGTTACATCAAGATGAATGAATCAAATGGAATCAAGATTCGGGTTAAGTGTGAAATAAGTATGAA
>OY757906.1:111540502-111543002 GCA_963585895.1 Sepioteuthis lessoniana
GATATTTAATCGACTGAACTGTGTGAGGAAGGGTATTATTGTGATGAGCAATGACTCCCTTTCTGTTAACTAAAGAGTGGCGTTTTTTTTTTTGTCCAAAGCTATTTTCAAACAACGAAGCTGATTACAGTTGAAATTAAAGGTTTTATTATTCTCAGACAGTTCGTAATGGTCAATTCCTTAAATATCCCACAATACACTTCTTTGGACGAAGTTCATTTCTCGGCTACAGACCAGATCTGTTACTTCGACTGGTCAACTGATGACTGCATTTAATGTTATGATAAAGGATACAATTCTCATCACCAGTAACAAGTATGTCATAGATGTACCTGACATTGTCGTGTAAGGAATGACTCACAACTAGCGACACGCTGTTGCAAATTTTCTGGGATCATATCCTACTCAGAGTAAAACATGTTTAATGTGTTCTTAAATTGGGACGAATATAGAGGGGAATATCGAAGAAGGTTGCAGACAATAGTCTCATAATTTGAGAGAAAAAGATGAACATTTATAAGTGTATAATTCCAAAATGATAGCAAATGGTAATATTCTCATAAATATTGTCTGAAAGATTCATCTAGAAAATCGGACATTACATTAGTTCTAGCTTGATATAAACAGTAACTATATAGTCTGCTATATTTATAACTAAAAAGTGATGCATATCGACGGTAGTGCATATACATATATATATATATATATATACGTGTGTGTGTGTGTGTGTGTGTGTCACAGAGATAGAGAGAAAAGTGAATAATTAACTGAAAAGGATTTTAGAAGATTGAATCAGTACATCACAAAAGTGGGAAAGAGAGTACAGTATTCGCCTATGGCCCGGGAGATCGGGGTTCAGTCCTTGTTAAGTCATACCAAAAACTTTAAAAATGGTGCTTGATGCCACCTTACTTAAAACTCAGCATTATTAGGTAAGGATCAAGGGTAGAGTAGAGTAATCCAGGGAAAGGAGTAGCGACCTCCCCTACACTTCGTTGTAGTAACTATTGAAAAGGGAGCCTTCGCCCTCGACTACGTTGGCTAACTTTACTTTTACTTACTTATTTTTGACTAAAAGAAAACAAGAAGGAAATAAGTGACTAGAGCCAAAGAATTAACAAGGCGATTTTGATTTGGAGAAATATGACTAATAGTCCCCGGCTGCTGAAGTCAAGACGTGTGTTCAACCAAGGGTGAAAACCTGACAATGGTGACCGCCAGATAATATGAATACAGTTGTTGTTTGGAAAATGATAACATTTTAATATTTTTCGTGAGAAAAGTTGTTTTTTAAACTGTTATAAGTTTAACGGTTATTGACGTCATTATCTCGTGACAGAATTAACCGCCTACTATGAAGGATCGTGTTAGGTGAAATATTGAGGAAGTTGGAGGAAATACCAGTCCTTTTGGGTAAAGGTTAGAGGAAACCAAACATTGAAAGTGTTGGCGGAATAGAAGCGTGGAATTAATTAGTGGAATCCAGCTGAGGAGAGTATTGATATTATCAATAGCACCCAAATCATCACCCCAGGATGGAGAGAAGGTGCATATAAGCAGAGTCTTGCTCATAAACAGAGACCACTGCGTACGGCTAAGATACTCCATATCTCTCTGAGTCCTGACCTTTTACTAGAGTGCCACTATCTTGTTTAAAAAACATGTTTTTTTCATCTGAGACCAATCCCTCTTGCTGCTTGTTCCAAGTTATGTTACCAAATATTCGTCTTTTGCGGTAAAGTTATCGACTATACGGAAATCCAATCGCTCTGATTAAATAAAACGAGAATTCTTCCAAGCGGTTGCCGTGTCAGTATTATTGTATGGCTGCACCACCAGGGCTCTAACGAAACATTTGGAGAAATAGCTAGACAGGAATTACACAATTATGCTGCGCGCTGTTTTGAATAAATCCTTGAAGTGGCTGCAAAAAAAAAAAAAAACAGGTGTAAGGCACTTACCTCCAATCTACCAAACCATTCCTGGGAGACAAACAAGACATGCTGAGCACTGCAGGAAAATTAGAGACAAAATCATTGACGACGTTCTCCTAAGGAACAAACTAGCGTTAGCAGACAGCAATGTGTTCACATTGGCAACCATCTGGGGGACCTGACAAAAGCGATGGACGACAGTACGCATGACGAGAGTGAGAGATTCAAGTTACTCTGTAATATCAGTACTATCTGATGATATATATATATATATATATATATATATATATATATATATATATATATATATATATATATATTGGGTGCTCACAAACTGATCCTAGAATCTTTATAACTTTTCAAAAGTACCTGTAGAGTAATCTCTATCAGTTGTTGCTTCATATTCTTCTTAATGATGTCATGAATGTCTTAACGGCTAGTTTAACTTTGAAAAAGGAAATCAATTACCAGAAAACAAATTTCAACTGTAGAGTGTATGTTGGCCTATCTGGGTATGTGATGCCCAAACACCTACTATATATATATATAATGTGAGGTGTTCATGG
>OY757906.1:111548002-111550502 GCA_963585895.1 Sepioteuthis lessoniana
TAAACTGAATTGCTTGAAATAGGACTGTTTTGACATTTAAACTGCGTATTAATACAAAACTGTATTGCTTGAAATAGAGCTATTTTGTATACTAAATTGAATTGATAAAAAAAGAACTGACATTGGAACTGTACTTACGTAAAACTGAATTGTTTAAATAGAACTGTTATTATTTGCTAAACTGAATTGTTTGAAATAGAACTGTTTTACCATTGAAGCTTTACTTACGCTAAACTGTTATAGAACTGTTTATACGTATGAAAATGGATTTGGCATTAAATAACCTACCATGGTTGATATGTCACAAAACCAAACCAAACCAAACCAGAATCTTTTTATCTGGTTCTTCTCAACCATATTTTTCCTATTCTTGAAGATTTATGAGTGTTCTTTCCTGCGATTCACTCATTTCCTCCCACAGATATTCTATGTTATTGATATCTTTGTTGTATCGTGGTAAGGAAGAGATACACAGTGAAATAGAGTTAATTATTTATTAACTGAAGTGGTAAAGCCCAACAAATATTATAAGTCCCACGCTGTGGGTGCTTCGTCCGAAGTTGGTCCTACTACAGACCGAGATCTTTCAGTACTCGCCGTGCTCAAGAAACACGACGTCTTATATACCTCCGAGATACCGGAAGTCACGTGATTCAACAATCTTGAACCTAAGAGGTCATTCTAGACCTCTGATTTTGTTATTCTTTATGGGTAAATTTTAACAATTGGAGTAAATGTGCAAGTGGATTAAGTTACAACTGCCCTAGGAAGAATATTTTCTTCGTTAATCAGAAATCACTTGATCATTTCCGTACAAACCTCATATATGCTTGCGCTTGGTTAAGTACGTGCAGATGTATCTACAGAGAATTTTCCGATCTGTTACTGTACGTATCACTTACTATGTGTCCAAGGTTATTTCAGTCAATATATACGTACTTTCTTCCTTCTTACTAGTATCGATTAATCATCGATAACAATTGATTTTAAAGATAGATCCATATATATATATATCATACTATGTTTCGCTACGTACTTATCTCTCTTTGCATATACACACATCCATGAACACAAATATATATATCAACACAGAAGCACACATTTTATATATATATATATATATATATATATATATATATATATATGTGTGTGTGTGTGTGTGTGTGTGTGTGTGCATCTCCTAGTCTGTTTCCATATATACCTATCTCTCTTTGCGTATATGCACATTCGTGAGCACAGATATACATATTAACACACACACACACACACACAGAGACATGCGTATATATATACATACATATATATATATATATATATATATATATATATATATATATATATATATATTTCTTCCCATCAAGAGCCACGTGTTTAGGGAATTGGAAGAGATTGATCAGTCTGTTCATCTGTCCAGTTATTCGGCGATTTCTTGGTTTGACCGGACATTTTACTCATCTCACGAAATCCTTCTCCCCAGAAAGCAAAGTATCTCATTTTCTGTTTTTATCTTTTTGTGTTTTTTATTTGTTTTTTATTTGGTTGCTTGCTTTTGGGGTTTGTTTGTTTGTTTGTTTGTTCTGGGGTTTTTTGTTTGTTTGTTTTTTTTTTTTTTGTTTTTGTTTTTTTGACGGGGGAAGAGGATGCCGATTTTTGTTGATGCTAAATTTTTAATGTTTTTGTACTAGTAGTATTTTTTGTTTGTCGTTTTTTTTCTTTGTTTTGGTTTGATTTTTTGTTTGTTTTTGTTAGAAAACATTTACCCAAAAATACTTAACTTAATCTAAGCCTGTATATTCCCACTCCTGTTTTGTTGACGCTTTGATAAGAAGTTGAGAAAGATTTTACAAAAAGGATCTATTTTTCTCTATTTAATACTTGTGAACATTTCTTACTCTACGTTGAACTCCGAACGATTTAAGCGAAAGCCTTTATCGTCTACATTCCAGTGAAGTTTTCAACTTTTGTGGAATTTGGTTTCACAGCGTGGTATGATATTGCACTACGTCTGCTCGCTCGATACCTTTCCCTGTGTTGACCATGTCTACTTGGTAGCTGGGCCGGGACGCATTTCTGCCGGTCATGTCTGCTGGTACACGGATCGGGTCGGGTATGTTTTGGCTTGGTGGAAGTTAGTTGAGGCTGCCTGATGAGGGTGCCTGGGGCAGGGGGGGCCTAGCATTCGCGTCTCGCGGCTGATACCGATATCCTTGAGCACTAGGGAGTTGTCACCCTATGCTCTAACCCTCTCCGGAGGGGTTGGGTTTATCGCCTGGCGCCTGAGGTGCCCCTCTTTAGGGTAATGCCGGAGGGGATCAAGGCATTTTTGGAACCATTTTGGTGCGTGTGGGTTTCCACCCTGCGCCTCGACACACATTAAATAGGCCTTGTGCCATACTCGTCCCGTTGGTTGGACGTACCACAAATACAAGTACGAGGAGCAAACACCTTAGGTAATCGACATTGAAAAGCACGAGAAAATGTGCATGGGTGGTGCTTGTTA
>OY757906.1:111553002-111595502 GCA_963585895.1 Sepioteuthis lessoniana
TTCTTCTCTTCGAGTCAATAAATAGACCAAAACTTCAACCCAATGAAGCAATAAAACCAACTCAACCACCTTCAGCATTTTCTTTCAAGATATACTTACTCAGCCATCACCTGGACCAAAAGACCAAAATCTATCATCATTGTTCAAGGTACCCAGAAATTGTTGACTTATAAGTCTCATTTTACCAATTAGTCCGGCTCCCTCAGAACCCATCACCTCTAATTACCCGGCTCCTTAAGTCCTCTCTTCTAATTGCCCGGCGAAACGCCAACGTTGTCATTTGTGGCTTATTTGTTATTCTAAACCCTATTGAGGCCTCGGAGTTGCCTCCACGGCTTAATAGGTGAAGACGTTTGGTGAAATTTGCAAGACATTTAAGCAAATGCTTATTTCTTTTTTAACTGTCGTAAATACACGTGCGCCAGTCTTGTATGTGTATAGGTCGACTCTTTTTTTGTGATCACGATATCATTTATTTATTAGATTAATGATTTTCGAGCTCTTTGAAAAATGTTTTTAACTCGGCTCCTGAGTCTTTCATTTGTCAGTGAAATAATATTATATTTCTAAAACTCTAAAGAATCGAATTGTCTTGCCCGAATCATACGTCCCTTCTAAAAAATTATTTTTACTGTAGTTTTCGATTCATAAGCAATGACTATATCCAAAGATGGAGTCTGTTTCAGTCTTTATCTTATTTTATCCGTCTATACTTATATTTTTTTCTTCTTTCTTGAATTGAAATTTATCAAATAACTTTTCGAAAGACCCAGAATTTAATAATTTTTTGCATAGACGTACTAAAAAGTCCTCGTTGGACCAATGAGCCTTTTTTATTATTTCTATTCCTATTTTTGTCTTTTTTTTTTTTTCATTTTTGGTTTTCTATTTTTTTTTTTTTTTTTAGTTTTAATGAATATTTCCAGAAAGTTTAAACAAACTTAATTAACAATGAGTGTGTTGAATTTTAGGATAAATACACAGAATATTATTTATGCAAACTCTTTTTTGGTAATGCCAATAATTTTAGCAAACCATTGCAGTCCTTCCAATTATGTTTAATTTCTTAAACTTTTTGAGCGACACTTGTACATTGTAATTATTTGTGTATAGAACGCACTATTTTATGATTTTTCAGCTTAAAGTTACGGGTATATATTATACATGAGAACTATATGATTAACTTTTTCCCACCGCCATACATCACCAAATTCAGGACGAGAAGACTTGGTTTGGTTTGGTTTGGTTTGGTTTTATGGCATATCAACCATTATAGGTTATTAATGCCAAATCCTGTTTTTATATACGAGAATCATTAAATAAGTTTCCAGACTTTTTTCGTATGGGCACTTTTATTGATAGTACACACATAAAACTTACTTTTGGACGTTTGAAAATAAATAAATAATTGTTATAATTCTTTTTCTATCCTTTGCAAATGATTCAAATTTTAGTATGTTATTATGGATGATAACGACTACCAGTTGTAAAAATTTCAGCTTTTCACACTTGTTATTTCTAACAAATATTAGGTTTTAAAATTTTGTCCCTTAGTTTTGGATGCTACTGTATAAAACAATAAGTTCGACAATGAATTTGTCCGAAAATGGAATCCGTACCCTTTTGTGTTTTGTCTTGTTAGTCCATATTTATATTTTTCTTCTTTTCTTAAAATTACACTTTACCGAATAACCTTTCATAAGTCAAATGATTTAAATCTGTTTTCTTTATGCATTTATCGGTAGTATGTCGGTAAATACAGACAAGTGCGAAATTCAACTGCGCGTTGCAACTGGGAGTGAAAGTATCAAAAGATGAGAAGTGCGGCTGTAGAGAAAAAAAAACAGAGTAAATATCCAAGAAAATCTTAGAAGATACACTTTGGTCTCAGAATGAAATCCTGGATTCAACCAGATGTCTCTTCTTTGACGCAAACTAGACAAACATAGTCATAAATATTCTACTGGCCATATCTGAAAAGATCGTAATGAATGGCATGTATTCGCTCGATGTTTAGACGAAGAAACCATTGAAATGCCCGTCTTATTGATTTGTTTATAGCTGTTTGGATGATGCAAAATTTCGCAGCAATTTTGACAAAACTCTTTTTTTTTTCTGTATAAACCCATCGCATTATCATTCAGTCATCAATGTATTTCTTTGGTTTTTTCCATCAAGTTAGCCCAGCATCCAAATAAATTGTGTATTTCATCCGTGAAGAAGGTTTCAGATTTTGTTCCGATCAAATATATAAAAGGCCCTGCCGGCGAGGCTTAAAAGATACCGACTATATCCCCGACAGAAGGATAAAACCCTCCAAAAAAGAGGTATCCTGGATACAACACTAAACTGCATATGGTGGTGAAACTCCATTTCTGAAACTCTGTGGAGTGGGTAGTACACCTCCATTGCCATTACTATCAGGCCCACCCAGACCTGGATTCAAGAATAGTTCATTAAAGCTATAATTGTTGATTTATTATTATCATCAAATACTTGCTACAATATAACTTCTTGCAAAAAAAAACACTAACAAGGGTTGACATGCCGTAAAAGCACGTAGTAATCATCATCATCATCATCATCAAAGCATACCGACTGCACGACTTCCATTAATTCTCTCTCTCTCTCTCTCTCTCTCTCTCTCTCATGAATTCGTTCGATAACGGAGAAGACTTAGACATCTTGTATTATTATAGAAAGATCTGGTAGCTTTTGGAAGTGTGATGTCACCCCTTCCATTGGCATAACTCCCAAATTCACTCTGAGCCGGCATGCTAATATCTGTTCAGTCTCCATCTATAGGACAATCAGATCTGTTTAAAAAATTATTAGAATTGAGTATATATACTTGAAACCATATAATTGTGTGCAAATGGTTTGTATCATGTATAATTATCTGTGGCTATCATTTTTTTATCAACTATTATCATCAGTTACTTGAAACAATATTATTACTTTACAAAAAAATACTAACAATGTTTTACATGCCTTAAATACAACCAATCAATGTAAATTATTTCGGTAACTGAGAAGAGGCGGACATCTTGTCTTATTATAGAGTAATTTGAAAGAGACCATCTTTAGAACGGTGTTGAAGAAGCTATCTTATATTACAGAATGTCGTGATGAGCTGTAAAAGAAGAGTTGGATTCGTGCTTTTCTAAAATGAACCTCTAATATGAAAACTATTATAAATTATTATTTGAAGAGAAAGTCAGTGTGTGATAGTTAATTGAATTTTAACTCACATTTGTTAAACGATCCTGAATGCATTTCCCATATTAAAGAAATTGACTCCTTTTAGGTAAAGCTTTTATCCAACAAATCGCTTAAAAATAAATAGAAATAACCAATAGACATACCCATGCCATTTTCCTAATGTCGATAACTTAAAGAAGTGTGGGGATAAATATACGGAAGCCAGAAATGCCTCTTGTGTATTTTGGTTTGGCTGTGAAATATTTCTTTTTTAAATACTTACTAAGTTTAGTTTAATCTTGATGCAAATCAACAAACAGGCATGGCTCAGTGAGAATCAGGGGTGTCCTCGTGGTGTAATGGTTAAAGCGATGGACTGTGGAATCGTTGTAAGCGAGTTCGTACTCCAGTCGCGCTATTACGTTCACTTTCGGGTAAATACCCTTGGGAAAGCCATGAGCCCCCATATCTTCCCAGCTATGGGTTAAATAGCACCACTAATGTTCTTCTAGGAGAATGGCTTTGGCATTAAATAACCTACAAATGTTGATATGCCATTAAACAAATAAACCAAACCAAACCAAATCAGTGAGAATCAAACTCCCGACTCAGAAATAATTAGAATTGCTTGGTTGTATTTTCCTGTCCTCCTCCCTTATCACGATGAGATGCGATACAAGGTCAAGTTTATTGAGAGTCGCATCCTGCTTTTACAATTAAAGTAAATTTTCTAATGCGCTATGATTTTACTAATTCTAATTTTACTATCAAAATGCATTATAAATTATTTTACGATAAAAATTTATTTGGAAAGGGTTTTATAATAAAAATATATTCGAAAGGATTTTACACTGAAAATAATACGCATTATTATATTCTGTGAATGATTTTAATGGAGATTTTTCGGGATATTTTTTAAAATTTAAGTGAATGATTTTTAAGAAATTTATTAGCTTAATCATTTTTGTTTTTGTACTGAATTGTTTGTCCAGATTAAATAATACTGAGTTATTATGTTATATTTCTAGTTTTCAACAGATATAAATGTACCATAGCCAGATACGGCTATATGAAACGTACATAGATGTTCATATATATAGAACATAGGAATCTCGAAACACGAAAAACACTTACGATTTCTTAGTTCAGGTACGAAACTTTTTATTACCTTTGAGTTTAAAAGTTCTTCGACATAAGGAGAGAGATACACATTCTTTCTATTCTGGCTTTTTCATCTCCCCACCCCATCTCGTGCGACACCTGCCCAAGGCCTCCGCGAGCAAGCGAAAGTCAACCCTTCTCATTCGGTGTCCAGTTCTCAAATCTACTGACTTTCTTCAAAATTCCCAAAATCCTTCGTTGCATGACGTCATTCACACTTGCTAGCCCCGTTTCCTATCTGGGCTATTGTGACATCTCTGAGTAACACGTCCGCTCCACCCCCGCGCGCATGTGAACACCTACGTTAATGTTGCACCTCAGTAACCCATGCACTGAGCCGAAAGGTTCTCAGAGTAACTAAACCCAATGGCATAAAACGAAATCCCTCGGCCATTATATTATATAAATACAGACAAATAGTTTCTCTAACACCTGATTTCCTTCTGTGAAACTTAAGAAATCTAGATTATTCATAACATTCATTGCGAAAGTTCATTTATAGAAAAAAATGTCAGTGAAAAAATCCGGTCTACAAGATGGGAATTGTCAATTTAACGGAGATCTATGATAAAATGATTAGAATTTTCACTTAAAGAACAAAGATAAGAATTTCCATCTCTATAAGTGATTTATTTCTGTTGTTTGCTTTAAAAAAACATCTTGATCTTTACTAAGCTGAGGTTAGTTTTGGCATGGGCCCAAAAGAATGAACGATTTTAATTTTCCAGACACTTCTAAATAAACTAATTCTAACTTCAAAGATAACGATAACAATTGAAGTTATAGGGCTGGGAATCTTTCCCACATACACTGATGGCCTATTGCTCAAAGTTGAAAGAACAAACTGAAATTGATAGATAGACAGATAGATAGATAGATAGAAAGGAAGGAAGTAACAGATTAATAAAAAGCAAGATATCGGCAAGTTTATATAGTTAAATAGATTCGGTAATTACGAAATAATATATAAAGTCTGTATTGCTTGATAATGAACGCTTCTTCTTTTAACATAAAATCAAAACGAATTATCCGATGACTTAGTTGATTGTCATGGTACCCTGCCAAGTGTTTCATATAATTGCAGTACCTACACTTCTCCGAATAATCTGTGATAGATTGCCCATCGAACAAACGGTATTATAATCCTTACGTCTTCTTTTAAATATTAAGACGGAATAAAAAAAATAAAAAAAGAATGTTACTTTAAACACGTGTCCAAAGATGATTAGTTGGTTATCGTTTTATGTCATATCAACTCTTTGGGTTTATCAATGTCAAATTATGTTTATATATATATATATATATATATATATATATATATATAAACAGAATTTGGCACACACAGACACACACAAAAATATAGATATATATGATTTGTAATGCTAATTAACATTGTTCTTAAACGAATTAGAGCTCATTTGCTTCCTCATAGTAAAATGGTTTCAAGTATTGCTATCTAATACTAATAATTGTTTTTAAAAGTAATCATCTGTTTCCCCACTGTTAAATAGTTTCAGTTATTCCTATCTAACACTTATAATTCTATTTAATATTAATCAGTGCACACGGTTAAATGGTTTCAAGTATTGCTATTTAAGATTATCAATTCTATTTAACAATTATTGGTATCGAATAGAACCAAATTGCTCATAGCTCTAAGGCTTCAAATAACTAATAATAATAATCCTTAGTAAACACTTGAAAATATCTGTTTGACCAATAGATGGTATACTAACAGGTACAACCACTCTGCATCAAAGTGTACTTAAGAGTAATGGAAATGAAGGAGTAGTCTATATTACCCAAAACTCACCAAGTATTTGTGCCGGTTGAATAATTGAAAATTGACTGTCTGATCTCAGGGGGATTTCTCTCACCCAGGCTATACCTGCTTTGCTGGATTGAATATATGGCTCGGTGCCTGAGGCGCCCTAATAGGAGAATACTGATGGATCCTTGCTTTTTTTTTAATCAGCCACGTATGAGTCTTTATTTGTGCGTGGCTTCCCACTATAAAAGGACGTTGTGTCACATACTGAAGTGGAGTATCGCCATCAGATGCAATTTAGTGTCTAACCCAAAGCAAGTCTAGCTTTTCTCAACGACTGACCCTCCACCACTGCCTCTAACCCCTTTAAGATAAAATAGGGTTAGATATTCGTTTGCCACAAAAGCAATTTGAAGAATTTGGTCGGGGCAATCGTATGCGTGTTATAGTTTGACTTGACCAGCCGATTGATCGGATCGGGCCTCTCTGACCCCTCATCTTATTCTGTAAGGGCCGAAGTAGACAGTTGCATTTCACTTGACCACTTTGACTGCCACCTCACAAACTGCTCAGCCACGATGGTCTTGTCCTCAAGTATTATGTGTTGCAACTCATAGCCAACAAGTAGTATCGTTTGAGGAGTCTTATCCTTTTGCAGAGGCGCAGTCGGCGTATTCTACTGCCCCAGCCTATGTTACATAGCCATAATATGGCTAAGCGAACCGTACATAGACTGTTCATAACATATATACATAGAACATAGGAATCCCGAAATACGAAAACACTTACGACTTCTTAGTTCAGGTACGTAACCTTTTATTACCTTTGAGTTTAAAGGTTCTTCGACATAAGGAGAGAGATACACATTCTTTCGATTCTGGCTTTTTCATCTGCCTTCCTATCTGGTGCGGCGCCCGTAGCATGCAAATTCGTCTGGCCTCTGCAAGCCCCGAAAGTCAACCCTTCTCGTTCGGTGTCCAGTTCTCAACTCTACTAACTTTCTTCAAAATTCCCAAAATCCTCTGCACGCTTCCGGTGCAGGAGGTCATTCACACTCTCTGGCCCCGTTTCCTATCTGGGATATTGTGACATCTCTGAGTGACGCGTCCACTCCGCCTGCGCTCACGCGTGAACACCTACGTTAATGTTGCACCTAAGTAACCCATGCACTGAGCCGAAAAGTTCTCAGCCTAATTAAACCCAAAGGCATAAAACGAAATCCCTCGGCCATTATATCATACCCACAGGAAGTGAGTCCAACGAGTATAAGTCAATAGTCACATGGGCGCTATAATGACTGATACAAACTGAATTTTTATTTTACTTCTGTACGGATTCCGAAAGAAAGTATACTTACTAATTCAATAGTAAGGTCTTTTTAATCAAATAGCAACGTGGATGACAGAATTAGTGAACAGAGTTCGAATCGATGCCATTAGCTTCTCACGTTATATGGTCCGGGAGACCTGGGTTCAATCCCAGGTCGCTTCATACCAAAGACTTTAAAAATGGTACTTGATACCTCCTTGCTTAACGCTCAGCAATATAAGGTACATATCAATGGTAAAGTGGAGCAATCCAGGGAAAGGTGTAGCGCCCTCCCCTACACCTCGATGTCGTAGCTATTGAAAAGGGAGCCTTCTGGTCGCCCTCGACTACAGTCGCCAACTTTACTTTAACTTACTGTGGGGGCAGGTATTAAGTTAATGTAGATTTGTGGGGTGAAGTGGTACAGTATAGAAAAGCGGTGAAAAATCTTTGAAAAAGTTTGTTGTACTTTTGTTGACGACTTTGCCATTTCTGTCATTGGCGTTCCAAGTAAATTCGTGGCTGATGGCAGTTGGCATAAAGGTGAACATCACGAAAACTTCATTCACGGAATAAAGGTGTCACTGTGCATATCTAACGCCTTTTTCTTTTCTCATAAATGTACACGTGTTCAACCTCCAAGCATTTTATTGGCAATTTTCGACAATTTTATTCGTTTTTTTTTTTTTCATTTTTCTCTGATTTCTTAACAATCTTTCCATTTTTCTTTACTTAAGGAATAGTTACGTATGTAACTTTCTAAACATCACCGACTTGAAAAGGTCACACACACGCACACACAAATATATATATATGTGTGTGTGTGTGTGTGTTTGGTGATTGCTTTTGATACAAAACTAAAGCCATTAAACTATTGTAAGTGATTACTTATGATTTTCTTTATATATATATATATATATATATATATATATATATATATCAAACCCTCCATACAAGCAGGATGTGATACAATGTCAATTTTAAGCAGAGTTTAACAGGTTTAGTGTCAGAGTTTTCGATCTAGTAGACCGGTTGCCATACCAAGGTTAAAGACCCCAGTCTGCCCTAGTATTTACCAATAGTTGGAGGTAGAGTAGCTGGATTCATACATTTTCTAATTGTATTAGCGCTATGTGAAATGCAAAAAGCCTCATCAATATATATATATATATATATATATATATATACACACACACACACACACATATATATATATATATATATATATATAAATTTTTGTAGCCGGTCCAAAGAGAGAAAGAAATATTTTAAAACAGTTAGGTCCAAGAAGAGATTTAAATCTTTATAGGATTTTATCAAAAAAGAAATACAAATATCTTCGTGGATCTACTCATTAGACTGATTTCAAATGGAATATGTTGAAAGAGTACTTATGAATAAAAAACTATTTACTCGAGACTGAAAAAGATTTTTTTCAAATTAAACTCATAAACGTGAAATATGGTTATTAAATGAAATGAACAAAATTGATAACGACAAAAAACCGTCAATAAAAAGAAATTCGTAGCCGTTAATTCTTTTTAGTGTAACAGATTACAACATGATAAAACGTGAAATATATCACTGGCGTTTAACAGAAAAAAGAAAAAAGTAACCAAATATCATTTGAAATCCATTTGATGAGCTTGAAAAAGCAAAATGAATTTATTATGAAATACAATTTCTAATTTTCTTATATTTTATCCAAGAAATATAAATATATATTTTGCCCTGCAGGTATATTTTGTATTCAATATTATTTGAGCGCGTGTGACTGCTCAAGTCATGTATATCCTTGCAAGCCCTATTGCATAACGAAAAAAAGTTAGCTACTGTTTATGTTAACAGTGCCCGTTGCACTCTCACATAACATGTCAAACCTGTAGATTCACATAATTTGTAACAGAATGGACTGGGGGGTGTCCTCGTGGTGTAATCGTTAAAGCGATGGACTGCAGAATCATAGTACGCGAGTTCGTACTCCAGTCACGCTATTACGTTCACTTTCGGACAAATACCCTTGGGGAAGGTATGAACCCTCTTATCCCCCCAGCTATGGGTTAAAAAGTACCACTACTGTTCTTCTAGGAGAATGGCTTTGGCAATAAATAACCTAAAAAGAGTTGATATGCCATTAAACAAAGAAACCAACCAACAGAATGGACACTAGTTACCGGGAGGTTACTATAGAAATATCTATTAAAATTTAACACTGAAAGCCTTTTTAATCAGTAAAAACTTTTCAGTGCTCAATGCACTAAAATGCTAAGTAATGGCTCAATATGTTCAATCATAAAATAGAATAATTATAAAAGTTCACGTTGCCGATCATCTGAGTTTTTCTTAGGATCGGCGAATGAAATATGGAGTCGTCAGTTTTTATTCCGTTTTTATTTCTATCCTATTTTACACTTGAAATATTGTGATCGCATTGGCGAGAAACTTGACACTACGCTATCGTAATTTAAATATACATGTCCTATCTCTGATATTGAACACCCTTTATTTATATACATAGAAAACTAAACTACAGAAAACTAAATATAGCAAACTGAATTAGTAATACATATATATATATATATATATATATATACCTAGGCAATTCCAAAATTAGTAATACATATATATATATATATATATATATATATACCTGGGCAATTCCAAAATTAGTAATACATATATATATATATTAGTAATACATATATATATATATATATATACCTGAGCAATTACAAAATTAGTAATACATATATATATATATATATATTAGTAATACATATATATATATATATATATATATATATATATATATATATATACCTGGGCAATTCCAAAATTAGTAATACATATATATATATATATACATTAGTAATACATATATATATATATATATATATATATATATATACCTGGGCAATTCCAAAAATTCTAAGCCTCTCCTAGAGTTTTGATTTGTCGCAAACGTTGCACCTTTGTATGAGTCGCATTTGCACAGAAATTAAAACAAAAATCTGAATTAGTTTTTCTTGTTTTACCACTGGTCATATATTGCCACTATAAAAATATTCAGCTGTGGTTTTTCATTTTAGATGAGGCTAAGAACTTTTTGAGTAACTTTTAGATAGATAGATAGATAGATAGATAGATTTTGGAGGTGCACGTGGTGTAATGGTTATCATTGTAGGAAATGGACACGGCGACACGAGTTCAAATCCTGGACGAGACTGATGGCATTTCACATAGCACTAATACCCTTAGGAAAGGTATGAATCCAATATCTCTCCCTCCAGTTATGGGTAAATAGTAGGGCAGACGAGGTTCTTCAGCCTTGGTGAGGCAACTAGTCTAAGAGAAGGAAAACCCTGAATTCAAACCTGTTAAACTCCACTTAAAAATTGACCTTGTGTCATATCCTGCCCGAGCTGAGGGGTTGGTAAATATGATAGATAGATATACAATATTTTTAAAACGGGTAGTTGACTAGTTTTACAAGAAATAGTAGTATAAAGTCTCTATAGAAATGTTCAGCAATGTTTTTTTCTTTCTTGGTAAGGTTAAGAACTTTTTAAGTAACCCTTAGATAGATAGATAGATAGATAGATAGATAGATAGATAGATAGATAGATCGCATTTTTAAAACGAGTAGCTGACACATCAAAACTCAAGTATTTTTCTATGCTTCGGAAACCATGCTCAGATTCGATCAAGGTTACAGAAAAGGCGACTCTTATTTCTGGTTGAAAGAATTTCCCAAATCGAAAGTTCATTTGAATTAACACTGCGGAAAATCTTTAATGACCTCAACAGTCTGAGATAATAAAAACAGATTTAATGCTTGTCGAAATACTTATGACCTGTATATTTTTATGGTTCTAGAGAAGATTGCACAACAGAACATTCTGCAAAATATGTTTTGATTGCATAAATTTGTTTAAAAAATATTTTTATTTTATCATTCTTAAAAACAAAATAAATCTTTCAAACACGCATTCACACACACACACACACACACACACACATACACACACACACACACACACACACACACACACACACACATATATATATATATATATATATATATATATATATATATATATATATATATATATATATATATTTGTTGGATGAGAGAGTAAAAGAGAGAAAGGAGCCAAACGAAAGCAAGATAAAAAAAAAGAAAATTGTTTTTTTTTAAATTTATCTAGCAATATATGTCCTAGGGCATCATCAGAAAAATGGAATACTTTCAAGTATTTTTTCCCAAAAATTGTTTTCAGAAGATTATTTGATATTCCACAAGATATGTAACAAAGACTATATATATATATATATATATATATATATATATATATATGAATAAATAGGAAGAGTATTAGTGAAAATTTCTAAACACTCCCAAAAGCTGGCTTATATCCCCGGGTCATTGAATAAATAGGAGGATATTTTAAAAGCAAATTTTCGTATTTTTTTCAGATTTTTTTCCAGAGATGTAAACTCTGCATTATTTGGAATTGGTTTATAACAGAAATTATTTTAATCTCGCAAAAGTTTTTCTTTTAAGGTTATTGAAAATGCCGGATAATCAAAAAGAGTGCTCCGATCTTGAACAGATGTCTGTCCTCAGGTTTTTGGTGGCTAAGATGTGCAAACCATGTCAAATTTACAGAAGAATATGTGAAATGTACGGAGAAGCATGTTTTTGTCAAAAATGTTTACAAATTGGTTAATTATGGATTTGTTGCAATAAACCTGAATCGAAAAGACGGTCCATGAAGTGGAAACACACTGACTCTTCGGTAAAGAAAAACTTCCAGGCGCAGTGGTCAGTAATGCAATTTAGTTTTTGGATGCGATCGCTTCATTGCAATAACTTTTTCTCTGTGGTAGGTGTTCTGTAGCATGTGCGTGTATCGACATTTACCAAGTTCAGTCTCGTCTGTCTCAAGGCCACAAATAAAGATAAAATTTACTGTAGCAGTAATGGTCGACAAGATTAGCATGAAAATCACCATAGTACAAAATTATTGGAGTAGAACAACCATAGAAGAATGTACGCATATTAATTAGTCTACGATAATAGTCTGCCGACCATTGGGAACTTATTTAAACGTTGATCTGTGAATGCCAATGGATGAGTTTGTTTGTGGAAAGAATGAAAGAATAAGTTAATGAATGTAAAGAATTGGTAAAAGGATGAAAGAATAAGTAAAAGAATGAAAGAATAAATAAAAGGATGAAAAAATTATTATTGAAATGAAAGAGTAAGTAAAAAAAATGAAAGAATGAGTTAAAGAATGAAAGAGTGAATAAAAGAATGAAAAAATTTACATTGAAATAAAAGAGTTAGTAAAAGAATGAAAGAATGAGTTAAAGAATGAAATAGTAAATAAAAGAATGAAAAAATTAATATTGAAAGAAAAAGTGAATAAAAGAATGAAAGAATAAGTTAAAGAATGAAATAGTAAATAAAAGAATGAAAAAATTAATATTGAAAGAAAAAGTGAATAAAAGAATGAAAGAATAAGTTAAAGAATGAAATAGTAAATAAAAGAATGAAAAAATTAATATTGAAAGAAAAAGTGAATAAAAGAATGAAAGAATAAGTTAAAGAATGAAATAGTAAATAAAAGAATGAAAAAATTAATATTGAAAGAAAAAGTGAATAAAAGAATGAAAGAATAAGTTAAAGAATGAAAGAGTGAATAAAAGAATGAAAGCGTAAGAAATTTTTTTTATTTCTGATCCAAGCAAAAAGACTGTGATCACTTCGCAACACGAAGAATGCTAAAATAAAGAAAAGATAAGTAACTCCGAAGACTAAGCTTGTAATTCATTTTGATGAATTTTACTAATAGACAAAATAATCTCTGAGAATTGAAACGCACATTTTTTATTGGTTTTTTTTTTTTTTTTTTGTTTTTGTTTTGTTTTTGCAGTCTGTGATATTGCAACGAATGAAACTTTTTTTTTCTGCGAGATCCTAACTCGCGCAGAGAATCTCCTAGTATTTCTCTCCCGATAATTTTGATTAAAACTCGAATAAGTCTTACCAAATTCAATCTCGCATAGTCTGATGATTGAAATTTTCACTGCTAAAAGACACACTTTCAGAAAATGAACGCCATCTTTTATTAGAACGAATAACGTAAAAAAATAATTGAATACAAAAGTCACTGGAAACAGACGTATTACTTCTGATTCTTTTTTTTTTTTTTATCTTCTTTAGATATTTTTAGCTTCTTGGTGAACAAAGAATCCAGCCAATAATTATTGAATTGTTTAGCTTCAACTGGTCATTAAATCTGAAATGGCGATTTCACTAGTTGCTAACGTTCTAGACTGCAACATCATAGTTAGCAAGTTCGAACTCTAGTCACGCTTTGCCAAGTCGGCTTAGGCTGTAGAATATACCGACTGCTTCTCTGCAAAGGGGTAATACCCCGCCCAATGAGTGTCCTGCATATGACAATAAATAATCTGATGGTGAGGTTCCAGTGATGCTGGAACTTTGGGGAATGCGGAGTACCCTTTCATTATCATCGCTCCTAGGACCACTCTGGCCCGGCGTGGTAGCACCTAATCTATGGATTAAATAAAACTAAACTGCATACTTATGCTAAACTGAATTGTTTGACTAAACTGAATAGATTGAAATAGAAACGTTTTTTACAATTAAAGTCTACTTACATTTAAACAGTTTACTTATCCTAAACTGAATTGTTTGAAATAGAACGATTTTCATAAAAATAGATTTGGCGTTAAATAACCCATAAAGATTGATATGCCATAAAACCCAAACAACCAACCAATAACCAGTCACGCTACAACATTCACTTGGTTTGGTTTGGTTTCTTTGTTTAATGGCATATCAACCTTCGTGGGTTATTTAATGCCAAAGCTATCCTTCTAGAAGAACAGCAGTGATGCTATTCAACCCATAGATGGGAGGATAAAGGTGTTCATACCTTTCACAAGGGTATGTGTCCGAAAGTGAACGTAACTGGAGTTCGAACTCTCTTACGACGATTCTGCTGTCCATCGCTTTAACCAATGCACCATGAGAATACCCCCCTATTGCCCTTGGGGAAGGCATGAACTCCCTAATCAACAAGGATTCATTTGGCATTAAATGACCCACGAACTATGATATGCCATTAAACTGAGAATCCCAACCAAACCAACCATAAATGAATCGATGTTGAAGTGCAAAAGGACGTAATGAAACATACAATTGGTGTCAAAATTATTGGCGCCATCTGAATATTTGTATATTTTCTAAGGAAATGGGTATATTTGCAAGTACTAGAGAGATAGAGTGCCGGTGGTTTCGCAATATTTTGGCCTCGTAAGGCACAATTTGGTAGCTCCAAATTCTTTTGCGAAGGTCGTGAAAGTGATGAGCCACACTGGAGATGAGAGGATCGCCTGATACCAACCGATTGCTACTCGCCGGATTGGCTTCCATGCCATAGAGCACTGCCTCGCAATCCACGGTCTTAGATCAACTCTTTGCCTAATCATCAAGCTTCTTGCAAACCAAGAGAAATTTCTCCAACCATCTGGTTGCTGTTCAATGATCAACTGTACTTTCATCTTCCGTTCAACAAATGCTTTTGGTTGTATCCACAGCGTTATGTCTCTGTTTGAACTTGTAGAGAATAAGTTTCCGAATTAGACAATGCTGCATGTTCATCTATGCAGTTTTTCAAATCATACACGGGGTGAAGCGATACACAATGTATCCGTGTACCAATAATCACCACACTAACAACCACAACAGGTGCCTACCTCGGCTAAAACTGCTTCGATCACTTGATAAAATATTGCAAAATTTTTCACTCACCCGAGTATTTACTGAATTTGAACTAGTTATTTTATTTGGTTTTTTAGTTTTGAACAATTCTTAAAATTTTAGAAGTTTAGAAGTTTTGATCTATTAACGGCTGGAGAAGAAACTTGATGGCAATTACACAAGAATGCTGCGTGCAATCCTGAACAAGTCCTGGCAGCAACACCCCACAAGACACCAACTGTACGGCCACCTGCCCCATATCACGAAAACTATTCAAGTTAGGCGAACCAGACATGCAGGACATTGCTGGAGAAGCAGAGATGAACTCATAAGAGATGTACTCTTATGGATCCCCACACATGGCCGCGCAAAAGCAGGACGACCAGCACGAACGTACATTCATAAGCTATGTGAGGATACAGGTTGTTGTCCTGAAGACCTGCCTAGGGCGATGAACGATAGGGAGGAGTGGCGAGAGAGGGTCAGGGATATCCGTGCTGCCAGCACGATATGATGATGATGATGATGATATTCATGGATATAGATCTTTCTAAAAATTGGTGCAATCTGAAATCATTCACCCCACTCCCCATTAGTCTGTCTTCCAAATGAAAATTAGGAAACGGTATTGCTCCTTAGCAATAGCTTTTTGTTTGGTTTGGGGGGATGTTGGGGGGTCTCAACTTGACATTTAATACAAGCACTCGTTAAAAATGAAAAAAACTATTGACCTGATTCTATAACATTCTAGAAGGTTCTGAGGAGGAGAAAATGCGTGTGACCCGTGTCACGATAACTCGTTAGTTCTGTAACCATGTTGAATACTGTAGAACTTGATTAGAACTTCCGAATGAACATAGTTGATGTGCACAAGTAAGGTAAGCGATACACAGCACTTTCCAATAAGGTATCGGTTAATAGCACGAAAAAAAGAAAGGAGTATATATATATATATATATATATATATATATATATATGTATGTATGTATACATAAGTGTGCTTATATGGTAAATTATCAACCAGGAATAGTTACAGTCTTTTATTAAAAATGTTCATTTTCTACAACATATTTTTTAGAAAGAAATCAAGAATCTATCAATTCTAATCGAATATGACGCAGTCAATACGGATGTAATTAGTTATTATTCATTTTAAAAATCTACAGCATTAAAACTCTGTAATCGAAATCATGAATACCTAACAATTCAAAAATACATATATACAATCAACCTGTTCTATGTCCAGCTATGAGTAAATCGTAGGGAAAACTGGTTTCTTTCGCCTTTTTAGGCAAACAGCCAAGGAGAAGCAAAACTCTATATTTAAACCAAATTTACTCTGCTTAAAAATATACATAGTATTAGATACTGTCCCAAGCAAAGGGGCTGGCTAAATTCCCACTTAAGCAAAATTCTATTTAGAAAATATATTTCCACACCAAAATTGATTTCTTGATCAAAGATTTTCAATGCTGTACCCGTTTTGATTACTTAATTTTCCATTAGAAAAAATAAAGTCCCAGTATCTTCAAAAAGGAGAAAATTAACTGTTTTATTTCGAAAAACTTGTAAAGGTTCACTCATGTATGAGAAGTATTTTGTGTTTATTTGCGAGTCTCTCTTTGTGTATTGCATGTGTGTGTGTGTGTGTGTGTGTGTGTGTGTGTGTGTGTGTGTGTGTGTCCGTACGCCTGTATGTTTGCGAGTGTTCATCAATCTGTACGTCTTTGGCACTGCCTTTGTATGCATATGTGTGTGAGCACGGTTCTCTCACTCTCTCTCTCTCTCTCTCTCTCTCTCTCTCTCTCTCTCTATGCGTGTGATCATCATGATTATCAACACGGAAAATGGTATTGGCAAGCTGACATCAAATTCCAGTTGAAGCTATTGGTGTTCGCTTCGCTTCCTTGCCATTGAAAAATATATACGAGGATCATTAAATAAGTTTCCAGACTTTTTTCGTTTGGGAACTTTTATTGATAGTATTCTGAAGTAATCTCCTCCGGCTGCAATGCACTTGTTGTACCGTTCCAACAACAACTGGAAGGCCCCATGGAAGTCCTCTTGTGTGGGGGTGTCAATGACCTTCGTCACAGCCTCTTTCATCTCCTCAATTGTCTTATAACGACAGTCTCTGAGCTTAGGGAATAAGCAAAAGTCACAGGGAGCAAGGTCTGGACTATAGGGTGGCTGAGGAACTGTCTTGATGCCCATCTTGGTCAAATAGTCTGTGACAAGGATGGAGTTGTTGACTGAACTCCCATAAAACCTCAACATAGTATTCATTATTGACTGTCTGTCCAGTGGGAACTCAGTGCATGTAGATCATGCCAGTGCAGTCAAAAAAGGATTAAGTTTGTGGGTGGTTTTGCTCTGTCTGGCCTTCTTGGGTCAGGGGGAGCCAGAATGCTTCCACTGGGAACTCTGTCTCTTGGTCTCTGGGTAGATCCAGCTTTCATCGCATGGCATTTTTTCCAAGTTTAAAACATAATTGTATTGCATATCGTTCTGCTAAAGTCCAGATTGCATTTTTGAAATTCACCAGCTGTGACAATCAGGCTTTAGTAGGGTGTATTCCAATTGATGCTGTATCTGTTTATTTGAACCTGAAATCATAAAAATTGGTCAGTCGTCTCATAAGGTGTATAGCAATAACATAGGGAATTTTCAAGAGTGTACGGCAATTTTAAATGCCTGTACAAAAAAGTCTGGAAGCTTATTGAAAGCACCACTTTTTATTCTCTCTCTTTCCCTTTTATGTGAAAATAGTTGGACAGACTCGGCTCTCTCAGGCCGATCAGTCATAGCAAAGGTCAACACTGAACTTTAACTCACTGCCAATATATCTTGAGTCAGTATGACAGAGTAAAGCTTTCCCAAGTCTTGCAGACATTAAGGAAAGCCTAAGTCTCATAGTAAAAAGAAAAAGATTGATGGAATGTATGTGTGAATATATAAGTATAATTCCACGTTGTTTAATGAATGCAGGACTAAATCATCGTTGCATATTAGACACATCATCTTACTTTTCCCACTATGATAACATTAACCGCCAAATATCCAAAACTTGTGACTTTGCCCGTTAATTCTAAAAGAGTTTATGGAAAACATTTGAGGAAAACATTTGAGGAAAACATTGGCTGGTCACATCAACATAAACTGGAAAAGTTCAAAGATCAACGTCAGCAATACATTTTAAAAGAAAGTGAATTACAAATATTTTCCCACAGAAATTGTATGCTGAGGTTTCATTGGTCATTCAATATCTGCATATCTGACTAAACTTGGCTAGACACCAGCAAAAAAGACAAAAAAGGAAATATATCAAGAGACTCCAAGATCAGATAGATGCTGCGTCGGAATGGATCTGGTATTCTCGTACAGTAACATAAAACCAATAAAAGCTGGTGATATCGGTCGGTCTTGCTGGGGTATCCCGGGTTAGTAAAAATAACAGCCCAGTGCCCAAACCATACAAGACCTCAGGGTTATCATCTAATGAATGGTTTGTTTGTGGTTTTTCCGCTGTTGTTATTGTGTCAGCTATAGTATGACATTATTGTTTCGGTATATATATATATATACAGAAACAATAAAGTCATATTATTGCTGACGGTATATATATATATATATATATATATATATATATATATATATATCATCATCATCATCGTCATGTCATGCCGCTAGCACGGATATTCCTGACCCTCTCTCGCCACTTCTCCCTATCATTCATCGCTTTTGGCAGGTCGTCAGGGCTACATCCCGTATCCTCACATAGCTTCTGTATGTATTTTCGAGCTGGTCGTCCTGCTTTTGCTTGGCCATATGCGGGGGTCCATAGGAGTACATCACTGATCAGTTCGTCCTTGCTTCTCCAGCAGTGTCCTGCGTGTCTGGTTCGTCTAACCTGTATAGTTTTCGTGATGGGATGCAAGCGGCCGTATAGTTGGTGTCTTGTGGGTTGTTGCCGCCAGGACTTGTTCAATATTGCTCTCAACATTCTTGTGTAATTGCCGTCTAGCTTCTTCTTCAGCCGTTTAGTTAGCGTCCAAGTAGTGCATCCATATAGCAGTATCGATACGACCGCTTCCTGGAAGAAACTGCGTAAATCCTGGAAGCAAAAGCGCCCGAAATAGCTGCCGTACGACCATTTATCTTCTATCTCAAAAACCATCCATGTATGACGAACAAGCTAGACACTGCTGGTGAAGCAAGGACGAAATCATAAGTGACGTTCTTCTATGGACCCCGACACATGAATCTGCTTGTCTTGATGAACCAAAAATAAACTAATTTAAATCCGCATTGTGCAGATACAGAATGTAGTTTGAAGGACCTGCCGGAAAAGATAGATGATAGGGACGGATGGGGAAAGAGAGTCAGAGAACTCAGTGCTGTCAACGTAACTTGATGATGATGATGATGATGATTATGATGATATCCCGAAAAGTTGAAATAAACTGTTCTCACTGTGGACACCACTTGCTCCCTTTGAATGTATTTGTATCTTTTTAATACTAACAATTCTGGTTATTTGATTCGTAATTTCTGGCTTCCACTACATATAATAAACAAGGACTTTGGCTTGACTCACCAAATCGGTCTGTGACGTCATTTAGTTGTCGACCATTTCTATGCTTTGGCTTTTAGAAATGGTAGGAGGTGATATCATAGTAATAATAAAGGTTGTATTCATTCACCTACGCAACGTAACTTGTCTTATTAATGTAAGCTTAGTATTGATACTCTTAGAAAGAATACGAATCGAAATCCTGCGAACTTTTTTATCTAGATAAATTAATATCTTACCTTTAACATAACATCATGGTTAACAAAAAAGTCAGTGTTTCAATATTTTAACAAACCCCTTCTACGTGTACTGATAATAATTATACCCTCTATAATCAGATCTTATCAAGTTGAGTCTCACGCAAAACTAAAATTGATTTTAAAAAAAAATACCTATAGTCATCTATTTTGCAAGAGAGGCTAAATAATTTGGCGAAAATGACATTACAAAAAAAATTGTTTTGAAAGGATTATGTTGGTTAAAGGTTTTCACTAACAATTATCTAGTTGTGCCACGCACTTCCTGTTTTGTCGGATAAAGGGTCCAACAAACAATTTTGTTATTGGGCCCCACACTCTCTTTTTTTCTAATGTAAAGGGTCCAGCTAACAATTAGGCCCCACGCTTCCGTTTTTTAGGTGGAGGGTCTCAGTAATAATTTTCTAATTGGGGCCTGTACTTTTGTTTTGAAGGGTGGATAGCTTTAATGACAATTTTCTAACTAGGATCTGTAGTTTCTAGAACGTGACCAGCATATCATAGACAGAGGCTAGCTTATAATTGTAAGAAAATCAAAATTACTGATAATCAGCATTTTATCATTGATATATGTTCAAAGAAGTAAACATAGAAATCAAATCTGACAGTATGAAGAAAAGTAAAAAAACAAAAAAAAATCAAAATTTGATTAATTTATTATGAAAGTCAACGTTGAACGTTTCTGTTATAATAATCTTCTTCAGGACTTTAAATTCATGCAAAGTGTTGTTAAAATAGCGTTGGATGTTTGATGAAATAGCAGAAGAAGAAAAAAAACATCCATCACTATTTTAAGAACAATTTTTCAGGAATTTAAAATCTTGAAGAAGTTTATCATAACCAACTAGTTCAACGTCGACTTTTATGATTAATTCATCAAATTTGGATTTTTTTTTTTTGTTTTTTTACTTTTCTTCATATATTTCCATATAAATATCTAATGAGCTAAATGTAAGAAGGATAAGACTATGGTGATTGTTCTCTTGAAAAAATATCAAATAGAGAAACTGTTTGATATGCAGTGCGTTTATTCTTGTACAATAGGTAATTTTTAAACAGATCAATTCGACCAAGAAATGGGACCCTAACAGGTACTACCAACTCGAGTTAGAATGAACCAGTGAGTACTAACAACGAAAAGAGTACTACTTACTCCCCAGATCTTCAGAACTGAATCAGATGCAGTTTAGTGTCATACTCAGGACACCACTTCAGTCAGTATATTCTGAGCTTCGCCACCAACAGGTCATAACTGACACTATGAGTTTTCAATGATACCAAAACAATTGTAGATATTGATAAAGATATTCGGCTCGTCAATCGATGTAATAATACATTAAAACTTAATAATTACATTCAGAGAAGATAGGGTTGTCTTCTTCATTATTAGTGTTTCGTAGCAACACTCTAATTTAGTATTTACCCAAAATACAAAAGTCCTCTTGAACACATTAAAATGAACTGAACAGATGTTAGAACACTATACATAGGCATTATAACTTCTTGAAGAACTTGTCTCGTCATCGAAAAGTCATCAATAATCTTGATAGACATACACATAAAGAGAGTAGACAGAATATAGGAGAAAACTTTAATTAAGAACATCTGCGGCCGAATCTGGCTTGCGGGGGTCGAAGACCACTCGACCTCAGAAATTTATGACGTGTCAGTGTTGTGAAGCAAGACTATACTTTTCGAATTATTGCTTTTTGCTTTTCTTTCTTTTTACTTTCAATTTCTTTCTTTTCTTTTCTTTTCTTTCTTTTCTTTTCTTTTCTCTTGATTTTAAATCAGTTCCATTACTACTTTAGCTTTCACGCGAAAGAATACCAATATCACTTTTCTCATGTCCGATTTGGTAATTGAATTTTGATTACCAGCAAAGACACGGGGTTGCTCTGAAAGTAATGACTCGTATTCATTTCCACGAAAACTACAATAGCTAGACGGAACCCAATTACACCATTGGATAGAGCAAGCTTTCAGATGCAAAAATATATATGCTATTTTCCCACAAAGTCACCCCCACTAGTTATGACTTATTGCCAGCGATCATCAAGAGTCTGCATTCTGCGCTCGTAAGAATCAACAGAGAAGCCGCACTTCTTGAGGAGAGTGAGTCCCCGTAGTGTAATGGTTAAAGAGCTGGTTTGCTTTGGTTTCTTGGGTTTTATGGCATATCAACCTTTGTAGGTTATTTAACACCAAATCTATTTTTATGTAAATAATCTGTTCTATTTAAAACAATTCTGTTTAGCATAAGTACACAGTTTAATAGTCAAAAACATTTCTTTTTCAAACTATTCAAGCAGTTATGTGTAACAATTCACTTTAGTGTAAATACAGTTTCAATGTCGAAAAACAGTTCTATTTGAAATAATTCAGTAAAGCATAAGCACGCAGTTTAATGTAAGTACGGTTTAATTGTGAAAAACATTTCTATTTCAAGCCATTCAGTTTACTCAAACAA
This sequence comes from Sepioteuthis lessoniana, assembly GCA_963585895.1. Taxonomy (NCBI): domain Eukaryota; kingdom Metazoa; phylum Mollusca; class Cephalopoda; order Myopsida; family Loliginidae; genus Sepioteuthis; species Sepioteuthis lessoniana. The sequence continues at coordinate 111,575,536 of OY757906.1, forward strand.
TTCAGTTTAGCATCAGTATGCTGTTAGTTCTATTTAACCCATAGATAGAGTCCTATCAGGTGCTACCGCTCCGAGCCAGAGTAGACCTGGGAGCGATGGTAATAAAGGGGTACTCTGCATTCCCCAAAGCTCCAGCACTGCTGGAACCTCACCATCAGATTGTTTAGTGTCATATGCAGGACACTCGTTAGGGGGGGGTCGTACCCCTCTGCAGAGGTGCAATCAGTGTATTCTACAGCCCCAGCCGACTGGACAAGTTAAAGAGCTGAATTGTGACATTATAATAAGCAAGTTCAAAATCAAGCCTGGCAATTGCATTCACTTTTGGACTAATACCCTTCGGAAAGGTATTGACCCTCTTATCCTCCAGCTATGGTCTAAATAGTACCGCTAAACGCAGTTTCTTCCAGGCAGCGGTCGTATGGATACTGCTGTATGGATGCACTACTTGGACGCTAACGAAACGGCTGGAGAAGAAGCTAGATGGCAATTACACAAGAATGCTGCGAGCAATATTGAACAAGTCCTGGCAGTAACACCCCACAAGGCACCAACTATACGGCCACCTACCCTCCATCACGAAAACTATCCAAGTTAGACGAGCCAGACATGCAGGACACTGCTGGAGAAGCAGGGACGAGCTCATAAGTGATATACTCCACATATGGCCGGGCAAAACCAGGACGACCAGCTCGAACATACATTCAGCAGCTATGTGAGGATACGGGATGTAGCCCTAAAGACCTGCCTGAGGCGATGAACGATAGGGAGAAATGGCGAGAGAGGGTCAGGGATATCCGTGCTAGCGGCACGACATGATGATGATGATAATGATAACTGTTCTTCTATAAGGATGGCTTTGGCATTAAATAACCCGACAATGTTGATATGCCATTAAAGAAAAAAACAAACCAAGCCAAACAATTTTTTTTTATATTAGCTCTTACGACATCGTTGTCAGGAAAATATTGTGTATCTAGCCCATCTTTTTCGGACATGATTCACTCGAACCGCAGTCACCACTGCTGAAACGTATTCCCCACATACCAACTGTTCTTCCGTCCACCCATTTGGCTTCCGTAAATGTTGAGTCGACATTCATGGATGAACAATGGGTGCAATTTTTCCACATGGTAGGATTCATGGGTATACTTCCTCGTTTCCTGGGTATTACACAAAATTGCATCTAACCCTATCAGATGAGATTAAAATATGCCGACTGAATTTTTTGCAGAGGGGTAAGACCGCCGCCCTACACACCAAAAATAGTTTCCTGGATATAACACAAAACTGCATCCAGCCCCGTCAGTAGGATATAGAATATGCCATTACTGCCAGGTCCGCTCTGACCCCGAGTGGGAGAAGCCGTTTAAAAATTATTAGTAATTTAATAGGACCGTGTGCAAAGCAAAAATAACTCTTAAGAAACAACTACACAAAAATGTAAATATGAACGTGCAATGAACGTGATTCCCTAACTTTTTTAGCCTAAAATAACCCGAGACCTATTGACATGCCGTTAAAATCAATCAATCAATAAATCAATCTTCAATGACGTCCACAAAAGAATTCACATTTTTCCAGCATTTTTAACAACATTTTTATTCGTATAAAATCATTTTAAAATAATATCATTGATTCATTATCAAAGTATTCTTGGCTTTCCACTCTTTATGCCACCTTTTAGCTAATTTGTGTATTCTGTTCTAAAAGAACGATTCTAATTTTGATTTGACGAAAACTTTAAGTTATATTTCTACACCGAGAATTTATTGGAGCATCTTACGAGTGAATAAATGTTGTATGAAGCGAAACAAATAATCTTCAGGAGATAACAGATCAACAAAAGGCAGTGCATCAGATAGATTTTGTTTGGTCTGGTTTTATGGCATAGCAACAATTGTGGGTTATTTAATGTCAAATATATATATATTGTAATCCACAGACAGATCTGCTTCGTTCTATCAGAACTCATCAGCGTGGCCAGACGAGCTAGATTCCCGAAGCTGGGATCGAAACCCGGTTGACTCAAACGCCAACCCAAGATTCTACCACTCAGCCATTTTAAATAGATGATTTGTAAAAACATTTTGTTGGTAGACGCAGTTAAATGCTCAAACAGTTCTATTTCTAACAATTCAATTCAGCATTACTGATTTGTTTACATTCAGTTTAAGTGTTAAACAGTTCTACTTGACTCACTGATTGGATCTTATCAGGTACTACCACTCCGGACCAGAGTGGGCCGGGGAGTGATTGCAATGAAGAGGTACTTCGCATTTCCTAAAGCTCCAGCATTACTAGAGCTTCACCATCAGATTGTTTAGTGTCATATGCAGGACACTCGTTGGGGGGATCTCACCCATCTGCAGAAATGTTGTCAGTGTATTCTGCATCCCCAGTCGACTGCGCTGGCATCGGTTAGAACTTCAGATCGTTGCCCCGTGATCATTTGCTGATTGTACATGCAGCATAAGGACTGGCTGGTCATATTACAAATGCATTTCCTCGGCTTGAAAAACAGTTTGTTTCTGTATATCATTTCAAGAAGAATATTGTTCGCTATAGTATGGTAAAATACTAATTTAACTAAGTCTCATTATTCACAGTAAATCATCTCTTTGTATCCTTTCAAAAACATACCCACTGAATATCTAATAAGATTCTGATGGTGAACGTGGTCGATTTTCTTCGGTTTTTAATCCACAAATTTCTTCTCTCCCATGCAATATAACTTATTTAGATTTTGTATTGGGACTAGCATTTACTCTTACATGGAAATGGGTAAAGACACCTGGGATGTCAGAAAAAGTTGTTGCAGACTTAGTAATAGGTCTAAAAAAAAATAAAGAAAATAAGAAGAAAGCAAATACAACAAAATTTCAAATTTATTACACTCAATCACCGGAACTTATAACATTGATGCCATTGTTGGGATTTAGTTCTTGAGTTTTAAGAAACCGGAAGTAGCAGTCATTGTATGAGGTCGTTGGTTGATTGGTTGTTTTATTTCACGGCGTATTAACTCTTTTCAGGCCATTTAACGAAATTAAGTCATTTTTACAAAAGTTTAAAGAGTAAAATTGTACTCATGTAAGTCTTCCGGAAAATCAAAATAGCATTAAATGAACTTTTGAAAAGAGAGGTATTACTGCAAAACGTAAATTTTGATGTATGATTCGAACTTTTAAGCCTGAAAAAATTTCTACTAGACTAGAGGTCGACTTATACGGCAGGTCAAAAATCCAAACCTTTACCACTAAGTCGTCAACAAGTAGGATAATCGTCTTAACAAGTGATATACACCTTGGTGAGTATACCCAACAAATTAACACAGAGATTGATATAAATTGATATAAATATTAACTGTAATAGAATTAAGTATTACATTAACGCTATATCCCACCCCGTTTCCAACAACTGATGTACTAACTATAAACACCAATCGGAACGTCATAGTTGCCTATTGCGGGGTTCATCTGTACAGTTGGTATTGGTCTAACCAAGAATTTTGAGTTAAAAAACTTGCAATCGATTGATATACCAGAGTGACTTGTATGCCATAGTTTACTGTATCCAATTAAATTTGACATCTTCCAGACAAAAACAAACAATAATTTTAAGGGGGAATAATGCTTTTACTGTATTATAAGAATTATTTGTGTTATGAATAATTTGTGTTAAGAATAATTTGTGCTATGATAATAAGAAGAGATGTCCAGACTTTAGTTTTCATTTAAAGACTTAATACAATGTATACTTGACAGAAGGCGAAGAATTTATCGGATGAAATACAATAAAGATAATAGTTTGAATGATATATGCAGTCATAAGAAATTTCTGTCTCAGTACAACCGACAACAATATGAATGCCTCGTCTTTTTCTTCTAAAATGCACCCATTTTCTTGCCTTCTTTTCTGAGACGTTTAACGAACAAAAGTGTAATTGACTGAATAAAACAACAAACAACAAATGAGTCAAAAGTTTGTTGAAAAACATGTTACAAAGTATTTTCTTGTTAGAAAAGTTAGTATCAGCGTAAATATTTTACTGGAGAAAGTGAAGATTCATGTATGAAATATAACAGTTTTGTTTAGTCTTAATCTAAATGAATATGATATGTGATTGTAAAAGATCTGTGTGTGAGTGTGTCGCTATGCAGAGAGAAAATATATTTATGCGTCAAATATGTACGCTGCTACAGCTGAAATTTTCAGCAGCAGGAGACATTGAATAGTAGTACGAATGTTTTTATATAAACAATGACATGTTCATTTAATTTAAGATAATCAAACGATGTAAAAATTAAAGGTATTATTGGAAGAAAAGAACGTTAGATTTTCACTCAGAAAAAATAAACCGATTTTTTCCAATGCGCTACTGAATAAAACCATAAAACCTACTAAATATGTATTTATTTTATCTCAATTTATAAAACTTAGGCTTGAAATTAATTTTTTGAAAAAGATTCATTTATGATTCTAATTGGTAGAAAAATGTATTTTTAACGATCTAGAAGGAAAAAGATTTCTTAAGTTATTTTCGGTTTTGATCCTTCAAATTTTTCGCAGAAAGTCAAATATTCTCGTCTACGAAGCTCAAAAAAATTCTCAAAATAGCACTTAAGCGCCGAATGGTCAAGATATTCAAAAATAGAGATACAAAAATTACAGCTTCTCGAGACATTTTTTGCGCAAAAATTTACACTTTTTATTATGGAAATCAGTTGATTTCCCATATATCATAGAGGGTCTTAAAATAACAGTACCGACTGGATTTCTCAAGGATAAAGTGACAGCAAATCTCGATACTCCATCTCATTCTTCAATAATTGTACTGATATCAATGATGTACTTCTAAGAATTTTTTTATAAATTCTTCTTCTTCTTCTTCTTCTTCTCTTGATTTCCTTATTTTCTTTTTTTCAATTTTTTCAATTTTTTTTCTTTTTTTTTCTCTCTCTCTTATAACTCATTCTCTCCTAAAGAATCAGATTTTCTTCTTTTCTTTATTCTTCACTTATTTTCCATAAATTATTTTCTTTCTTTTTTCCCCCTCTTTTCTTTCTTTTTTCACTGCTTTTTTTCATTACATTGTCATTCTAATAATGTTCCAAATCCAATTTTTCTTAATTTTTCCATTGTTTGTCCTTATTAGAGAGAAAGCAACTCTCGCTTATATCTCTATTCTCTCCACTTTTCCAACGAGTTGGGAAGAGCAGTTTTATATTTTCCAAGACAAAATCTGTGGTACACGTGAGCAGATAAGAATGTGCTGATATCTGGGCGAAAATAGTCCCTTCCATAAATAGACTTTCTATAGACAATATTGGCGCCCAGTTGTATAATAGAAATTGATTTCTTTTTCTTGCCAGTAACATATACTTATATATCTACATGTATGCTTATATTTATCTCCCAATTCGGACAGTACTTTGGCTAAAAGAACTGCGTTTTTACCACTAGTGTCTGGGTTCAAGTCCTAATGAAAACAACAAATCTGACTAATTTTTCGAAAAAAATAAAAATAAAAACGACAAAAAACAAACCCTCTAATCTTGTAACATTATCTCAATATAATCCTACGGCATATCAGTAGCTGCCAAACCCTTTCGACACGAGAGGGATGTGACACAAGGTCATTTTTAAAGCGAAGTACGGCTGGTTTGTATTTCAATATTTTCCTTCTCCTAATCTAGTTGCCAATCCAAGGTTAAAAGATTCAGTTTGTCCAACTATTTACCCATAATTAGATTTCATGATTTTTCCTAAGGGCATTAGCGCAAGGTAAAACACAAAGAGCCTCGTCCAGGTTTTGAACTCTGGTCGCCGATTCTCTTTCCTACAGCAATAATTTTAAACACCTCACGCGCTTGCTCGATGTAGCTTAATGCCTATTCGTAAAGAAAATAGCTTAATCTGGCGCCAGGCAAAATTTAATCGAAGTAAAAAGGGTCAAAATACTCCAGAGCTGAATAACAACAGCATTTGTATATCATAGCTTAAAATAACTATTATAATTATTAAGGTGGGAGTCTCTGTGGCTTAGCAATAAATTTGCTGGACTTTAGCATCATAGTGAGCGAGTTCGAACCCCAATCGCGCAATTGCGTTCACTTTCGGGCTAATACCCATGTGAAGAGTATGAACCCTTTTATCCTCCAATAATGAGTTTGAATAGTAAACCACTAGTGTTCCTGTACAAGGATAGCTTTGGCATTAAATACCCTATGAAAGTTGATATGCCATTAAGCATAGAAACCAAACTATTATTACCAAAACCTGCTTTAATACTCGACCAGATAGTCACAAGCGAAAGGACTTGTAAGACTGTTAGGGTGGATATACCAGTGAAATGAAAGGGTAAAAATGAAAGAAAAGGAAATTTTCTTAAAATATGAGGACCTCAGTATGTATTTACCAACACCTCTGCACAAGCAGGATGTGACATAAGGTTAATTTTTTAGTGGAGTTTAACAGGTTTGAAGTAAGAGTTTTCCTTCTCCTATACTGGTTGTCACACCAAGATAACAGAGCCCAGTCTGCAGTACTATTTATACATAATTAGAGGGAGAATAATTTGATTCATACCTTTCGCAAGTGTATTAGAGCTACGTGAAATGCAAACAGCCTCACCAAGGTTTTGAACTCGGAACGCAGTGTCCATTTCCAACGATGATAAACCTTACACCACCAGCAACTTTAGTACGAGAACTTCAATATCTAATTTGAGAAATGAGAAGAACATGAAAGTTAAGGTCATGTCCATAATGATTGGCCTACTTGGAAACGTGCCAAAATATTAGAATTCAGATTTGATTAATTTGAAGTTTGAGAAAGAATTGAAACTGTCCAGAACACTACGGTGCCGGGATCTAAAAAGATATGGAGAAAAGTGCTGAAGATTTGAGGTGACGATTTGTCTTCAAATAACTTGTGATAAATAACATCTGAACATCTGTTGTAATCATTAAAATACAACAAATAATAATCTCATTCTGCTATCGTTTTGCTATACTATTATTATTACTATTATTATTAGAATTAGATATTAAGAGACAGCATAGATAGATAGATAGATAGATAGATAGATAGATAAACCTGATCAGAAAATAATATATATATATATATATATATATATATATATATATATATAACTTTCTGATATATATATATATATATATATATATATATATATATATATATATATATATATATAACAGATTGTGATGGGTTGATAAATTGATATGATCACTCATAGATAGATAAATAGATAGATGTCTCTGTGGGTATGTTAGTTAAATACGCTTATGTATATGTTTACGTGTGGATTTCAGTGTGAATACCTCTGCATCCATCTTTGATCGTCCATATGTATACATAAATCTATGCTTCTATCTTATTTTTCAATCGATCCATCTATTTCAGTATCTCTCTCTCCGTCTCTCACTCTCTCTCTCTCTCTATATATATATATATATATAGAGAGAGAGAGATAGAAAGAAAGAAAGAAAGAAGTGTGTGTGTGTGTGTGTGTGTGTGTGTGTGTGTGTGTGTGTGTGTGTGCGTTTATAAATATTCCAGCACTTTAAACAGTACGTCACGGGGTTACCCGCTTCTTCACGGGGTAAGTTATGTTTTTATATGTTAAAATGCAAGTATTGTCTTGTCATATACCTATTTTTAAATTCATTAGGATCTAGAACAGAACAGCCAGGCGGCCGATAAGAAAGTGTCCAAAAGCAACACTTTCGATCTGCCCCGCCCCCAACAATGTAACATATTTCCGTGTATATCGTAAGATTGTCATTTGATCTTAGGTGATGAAAGAAACGGACAAAAATGCATTTGCTTATTAAGCCGTTTTAATTAAATTAGGATGTCCTTTTATGTGGATTTGCAACCGACATTTCATTTTTTTTTATTCTAAGAGCTCAAAAGCTTCCGCCTGATGTGTTGCGGGGATAAACACTAAGCCCCCGGAAATGCATCTGTATTTTCTGATGCTCGGGTATCAACTGAATGAATTAATATCACTAAATCCTCTAATCTGTCTTTCTTGTCCCATGACAATATTTCAGCCTGTCCGCATCCAACCTTTCATTTCCCAAATCATTTTAATTTCTTGTAGTGAAAGTGTGACTCCTGAATTCCAGCCAGTCAATCACTGCCTCCACTGTCCCTACGGGTCTTCACAGGTGTTGAACTAAAGGTCATATACGTTATACTCGAACTGGCTCATTACTTCACAAGTGTCTAGTAAGATTTTACCGGTAGGTTTTGAGCAAATTTCCGTTTCTGGTTACCACTCAGAGCTTCATAATCACTGAACAACACGCAGCCATAACCAATAAAGTAACCAATCTCTGCAACCTATGTCATGAGAGCATCAGATTACTCTCTCTTTACAGTAAAACGGAAAGTTGTTGCAGTCCTTGGATAGAATCCTTGGGCCTAGATCTTTTTTTTTTTTGGTTCCCATTTGAAGACGAAAACACATCAGCTGAAATGGAACAGTTGTAACGTTACGCCCTCACCCCACCACATTTTAGATCAGTCTTCTAACCATTCCTTCTTGGCCGGCCGGTGATCAAATAGTGGCTGAGAGGGTAACGCACATTTCTTTACCGCTACACAAGAATACGATCGGGGGGATAGGAGAAATAAAACAGACGAACAAACACGAACAATGCTTGGGGTTAACCAAGAGCAAAAAGGAGGTATTGCAACACTACATGCATGTGCGGACTATCGCTAGCGTGGGTTACTAGCGAAAATTCCACAAGCACCTCGAATGCAGACATCTTGAGTCGACCTTCTTCACTGGACCCTATCTTGTCTCCTACTGTCTCCGGAGTCCAGTGTTGACTGCCCCTGTCCGTGGTTCCACGCCAACTCTCTTTGCTGTCCCGCCGCCAACTGCATCTCAGCTCCTTTTCCCAGCCAACTCTCATTCGCGTCCCCTTACCACTTCCGGATACGACGAGATTTCATGTCCAAGAATCCTTTGTCTGGTTTCGCGCCAAAACAGACAAAGGAATCGCCGGCCTTGGCGGGAAACCCATATAGTGCTACACAGTTACGACGCTAGAATCAAAGATTAAATTCGGGAGAGCTATGCACTGATTTTAGTATCTACTCGCAAACTCATGAAAGCAAATTCGACAAAAGGTTAATTAAACAGAGATGTATACACCTATATATGAGCATCAGAAACAAGAAATTGCCCAGCACCAACAAGCGTCATATGATACTATTGATTCGTAATAATGAGACTCTTGGTCCGTCGTATGATACTATTGGTCCGTAATAATGATACTATTGGTCCGTTGTATGAAACTATTGGTCTATAATGAGGATGCTATTGGTCCGTCGTATAAAACTATTGGCCCGTAATAATGATACTATTTGTCCGCAATAATGATACTATTGGTCCGTCGTATGACTCTATTGGGTCGTCGTATGACTCTATTGGGTCGTCGTATGACACTATTGATCAGTCGTATGATACTATTGATTCATAATAATGACACTATTGGTCCGTCATATGATACAATTGATTCGTAATAACGACACTATTGTTCTGTCGTATAATACTATTGTTTCGTAGTAATGACACACTATTGGTCCGTTGTATGATACTATTGTTGATATCATCCGTGAATTTCTTTCTTATTAATAACAATCTGCATTTACATAGGGGAGGTACATCTCATAGATTATAAGATTTCTGATCCTATTATCATTTCTTAGTATCTCTTCTCGATTCCATTTCATCACAGTAAAAGAATACGTAAACACAGAGTGTTAATGTCTTTCAACTAATGTTTTGCATTTAATTCAGTTTTGCTTATCGCCTTTACTTGTTTAAAACACGGAGGGGAGAATCCCAATGGTGTTGTGGCTAACGTGATGGACTGAGACATCAGTGCATTTTGGAGTTCGAATTCCAGTCAAGCCATTACGTTCACTTTCGGACTAATACCCTGGGGAAATGTATAAACTCCCTTATCTTCTGTTTGTGGGTTAAATAGTAAACAACTACTGTACTTCTACAAAGATTGTATTGGCATTATATAACCCACGAAAGTTGATATGCCATAAATCAAAAGAAACCAAACTATACCATTGGTTATCGTCGTAGGAAATGGACACGGCGACATGAGTTCAAACCTAGACGAGACTGATTGCATTTCACATTGCACTAATACCTTTGGGAAAGGTATGAATCCAATTATTCTCCCTCCAGCTATGAGTAAATAGTAGGGCAGACTAGGTTCTTCAGCCTTAGTGAGACAACTAGTCTAGGAGAAGGAAAACTCTAAATTCAAACCTGTTAAACTCTGCTTAAAAAAATTGACTTTGTGTCATATCCTAAAAATAAATGTGGTTAAGATATACTTTCAATTTTTCTTTTTCATAACGAAATATATTTTCCCAACCCATTCACATGAGCAGGATGCATATAGGAAGTTTTTGAGCGTTCCCAGACTTAAAATGTTACTACAGTTGACAGTGCGGAAATTTTTGCAGATAAATATAACATGGATTTCAAAAATGCACATAGATTTAGACCAGGATTTTTGAGTACCTACAAATATTTATTTACCTATCCCCTCCGCACGAACAGGATGTGAGACAAGGTCAAATTTTAAGTGGAGTTTGATAGGATTTAATGCAGAGTTTTCCTTTCCCTAGAATGGTTGCCATACCAAGATTAAAGAGCCCAGTCTGCCATGTTACTTATCCATCGCTGGAGAGTGAATAGTCGGATGCATACCTTTTGCAACAGTAATATCGCTATGAGAAATAAAAATTTGGGTCGTCGTGTTCATTTCCTACGACGATACCTACTGTATCATGAGCGTCTCCTATTATTTCATAACTCTCTGTTCGATTCCCTGTCCTTTGCTGATTAACTGGTGTTTGCACACTTCCCCCTGATCTTATTCAAGAATAACAGTTTCTTTGTTAAGTTTTTCACACAGTTTGCCTCTTTTAAATTTTGGTTGGTTGGTCGGTTGGTTGGTTTTACGGCATATCAAACCTTTTCGGTTGAATGAAATTTTAAACAATTCCGTTTCTTATGAGTATCTTTTTTTGTTTACAAACATTTAAATGTCAAAACAATTCAGTTAAATGTCAAGTCAGTTCTATTTCAAACAATTTAGTTAAGCTTAAGTACACAGTTTAGTTCTATTTAAAACAGTTCTATTTCAAACAGTTCAGTTGAACATAAGTGGTTATTGGCCTAATGAGCAGAGTGTTCGCTAATGGTCAGGAAGATCGGAATTCAATCCCAGGTTGAGTCATACTAAAAACTGAAAAAATGATACTGGATGCTGCGTGGCTTAACCCTCAGCATTGTAAGGTAAGGATCAAGGGTAAAGTGGAGCAATCCAGGGAATAGAGTGGCGCCCTCCCCTACTCTTCGGTGTAGTAGCTATTGAAAAGGGAACCTTCAGGTCACCCTTGACTAAGTTCGCAATCTTTACTTTACTTACGTATTTCCAGTGTCTTAAACGGTTCTATTTCAAACAATTCAGTTTAGCATATGTACACAATATAGATCTATTTGACCCATAGATAAGACCCTAGCATGTACTACAACTCTGGGCAAGAGTGGACTTTGGAGCGATGGCAATGAAGGGGTACTCCGCATTTCCCAAAGCTCCAGCATTACTTAAGCCCCACCATCAGATTGTTTTGTGTCATATCCTGGACACTCGTTGCTGGGTGGGGTCTTAACCCTCAGCAAAAAAGCAGTCAGTGCATTCTATATCTCCAGCCGACTAGGCAATTTAAATTTTGGTTTTTGTGCATTTGTTTCTAGATCAAATCTTATGGTGATACCATCATTGAATTTCATTGCTGCTGTTTATGAACGCTCTTGGTTATCATAATTTTTTGACAAGATTTAAGAGTAAAAAATTTCACCATTTAATATATAATGAGGCTCGAGCTATATATTCGCCTTTGTGCAAATTCATGAAATTTCCAAAATGTTCCACCATAGCACGTCATAGTTTCTGGAAAAGATTGAGGCCATATATCAAATGAATATTTTCAAAACCTTTTTGAATATAATTTTCGAAACTAATCGCAGCTCTGAACGCAGATAGTTTCTTAACCAATGAATCATTGAAAAAAATGAAGGAAATCTTTATTTTAAACTAAAATAAGTATTTTTTCGGAATGCTTTCAATAAATGTAATCTCTGCATTGTTTGAAATTGTTTTATAGCGAAGATTTCATTAATCCTATAAAAATATTTCTTTTATTCAAAATGATAGCAAATCAAACAAGGTGACACCAGCTTGAACAGAGGTCTGTTCTCAATTTTTTTGTGCCTGAGAAGGGCAAGCCATGTGAAATTTATAGAAGGATATGTTTTAGTCAACAAAAAAATCTTTTGTGACACGATGTGGCCATTCGTTGTGTGGGTGTGGATGTGGATAAGTACCAGTTAGAAGATTTCTTTGTCTATTTTGGTGCGAAACCCACTCAAATGGCTTGCGTGCGAGATTTCCCACGAGACCAGAAGAGGACGAGGGAAGGAAGGTCCCTAAAGAGAGGAGAAGGAATCAGTCAAGAGAAGGAGGCAGAACAGACTAGTCGACAGAACAAGGCAGTCTGCAGTAGAAAGCAGGTGACTGCTAGGATGTGTGGACTCAGGCCAGGTTGGCCAACGTGAGAAGATGAGTCTGCAATCCTGGTGACTTTATGGGAGTTTTGCTAGAATACACGCTCATGATAGCTCACAAAATGCTAGGAAAGTGTCACAAACTTCTCCCTTCTTACGCTTGGAGCTAACCCAAGTCCGTGTTTGTTTGTTCTCTTTTCTCCCACCATCTCGGTTGTGTATGTCATGTTTTGTGTGTCCGAAAAAAAATTTGAAATACACCTGGCCGGAGATGGGAGAAGTCACAGGACGATCTGATGGCTATGAGTAGTTTGGATGGTTCAGATAGTGGGGTTCGGCCGGCGGTGTATTGTCACTCTTTAGAAGTTAGTTAAAAGATGAGTGTCATATGACAAGTTTGGTAAAAAAAATGTCACCCGTGTAGACTAAGTGATAAATTGATCTATGGGCTCAGTGATTTCCCTATTTTGCAATATTTAGTTTATTTGATCGTGGTATTACACAACGCTACGCTGTTTAGTGTTCTTAATCAAGTCTTCGTTACTTACATAAATCTTTTCATTTCGCTATATTTTTTTCCAGAATTCTCTTTCTTTTTTTACTTGTCAGTGTTTTTTTTTTTACAGACTATTTTTCCACTTCCCAAAAGAATTTTGAAATTGCTATTTTGTTCGTAAAATTTACACCTTTTCCCCATCTTCATTTCCATTGTACTTTTAATTTTGTTTTTTGTTTTTTGTTTTTAATGGCATATAAATCTTTGTGGATTATTCTATGCCAGAGCCATTCTTGAAAGATAAACGTGATACTATTTAACCAGTAGCTTGGGGGGATAAAGGGGTTGTTACCTTTCTAAATGGTAGTAGTCCGAAAGTGAACATAATAGCCCGGCTGGAGTTCGAACTCACTAAAAGCCGCAGTCCAACACTTTAGCCCTCACGCCACGTGGAGTCCCACTCTTTGTGCTTTTAATTCGCTGTGTAATATAATGGCCGAGGGATTTCGTTTTATATATCATGCCTTTGGGTTTCGTTAGGCTGAGAACCTTTCGACTCAGTGCATAGGTTAGTTAGGTGCAAACATGAGCGCAGGTGTACACACGCGGGTGCCGGGCGGACGTATCATTCAGAGATGTCACAATAAAAATCCCAGATAGAGGATATGACCAGGGATGTAAGTGACGTCACGCACCGGAAGCGTGGGCTGAGATTTGAGAAAAGTCAGTTAGCTGAGATTTAGACCTGGGCGAGGCCAGACGAATTTGTGCGCTACGGGCGCCGCACGTGATGGCGGGGGCGCAGATGGAAAAGTCAGCATAGATAGATGGTATCTCTCTTCTTATGTCGAAAAACCTTTTAACTCAAAAGTAATAAAAAGTTTCGTGCCTGAAGTAAGAAGTCGTAAGGGTTTTTGTGTTTCGGGATTCCTAAGTTATCTATATATGTACGTTATGGACATTATGAACGTTTTGCGTGCCGGTATGAATACGGTTATTTCACGTATTTATATCTTGGCCGAATTGTGGACTTGGACGGTAATGTAACAGCTGCAATTTTTTAGTATCTCCTTTATAGTTGATAAGTCATTTTCTTTTATTCATCTGTTTTATTTTAAATAATCGTTTCACTTTTATTCCGATTGATATTACATCTAAGATTGAGAGATCTTTTCGTGGGATATCATTCTATTTTTTTGCCATGATGGTATCTTTATTTTATTGGTGTAACGTTGTGATCGAATCAATTGAATTTGATAGCATGAAAGCCTAACTAGAGTTATTTTATAACTAGATGTTAAAGGATTAAGTTCCATTGTATGTAGAGTGTTCACCAATGGTCCAGGAGAACGAGGTTCAATCCCAGGTCGAGTTATACAAAAGACTCAAAAAATGGTACTTGATGCCGCCTTGCTTAACCTTCAGTATTATAAGGTAAGGATCAAGGGTAAAGTGGAGTAATCCAGGGAATGGAGTAGCACCCTCCCCTACCCCTTGGTGTAGTATCTATTGAAAAGGGAACCTTCAGGTCACCCTCGACTAAAGTACGTTAATATTTGCATTTTTTTCTGTGGTTGATTCTCAAGAAAATTTGGCGGAGCGTTTGAAATACGAATAATTTCTTAATAGATCTATATATCTCTTAGATGGGTTTGGTACAGTTTGGTTTCTTTGTTTTAATGGCATATCAACATTTGTTGGTTATTTAATGCCAATTCCATCCTTATTGAAGAAAATTAGTTTTAGCCATAGCTGGAGTTTCATACCATTTTTGTGTTTCAACAGTTAGATTTTTTCGAGTTGTAAAAAGCAGACATGCCTTTTTTTGGTGGTGGTTATAACGTTTTCAAACCTTTTTAGGACTTTCGATATTTTCTTTGCTACATATAAAAAGTTCTTCTTATGAAAGATGGTTTGGAAACTCCCGAAGAGGTCAAGTTGCTTCCTTCTTGATAATTAACACTAGGTCTGATATCCTGCAAGTAATACAAAATCATATATAATTCTAAAGGTCTCATTTTCTATGACTTATTTTACTTTGTACATATACCATCTGTTAATACGGACAAATTTTAATCTCTTGCACAATTTCCAGTTGATCACCTTTCCCATCCAATCGTGCCTATACTTGTACTCCTTTTTTACTAGTTACTTGCATTCACTTATTCTGTAGTTAATCACGTCATTTCTATTTTCCCACAACCGATGCTTCTGCACCACATAACGTACACTAGCTATTCAGATGCGTATTATCAATTTTCACTTTTATATAATTGGTCCTTATGGCAATTTTTTCTGCTGCTATTAAAAGAGATTTAGTTTCTTTTTATATCCCCTGATTTCTTAAATTGTTACATCTACGCAATCATTAATGCTAGCGAGTCTTTTTCCTCCTTCTTTTCTTGACACATAAAGTATGTCTGTGTCATTTCTCGAGTGTAAGACCTCGTGAATCGACATCAATTTCCTCGCCCTTATGTCCATTAGTCGGGTGGGGAGTACCCGTGGCGTAGTGGCTCACGTGCTGAACTGCAACTCCGTAGTAAGTGAGTTCAAACCCCAGTGGTGCTATTACGTTCATTTTTGCACTAATGATCTTGTAAAAGGCATGAACCACCTTTAAATCGTACTACTACTCTTTTTCAATGGGGATGACTTAGACATTCAATGATCTACAAAAATTGAGTGTCCTGCATATGACTCTAAACAATCTGACGGTGAGGTTCTAGTGACGCTGGAGCTTCGGGGGGGCACCCTTTCATTGCCATTGCTCCCAGGTCCACTCTAGCCCGGAATGGCAGTCCCTGATAGGGCCCTATCCATGGGTTAAATAGAACTAACTGCATACTTATCCTGAACTGAATTGCTTGAATTAGAACTGTTTGACTAAGCTGAATAGCTTGAAGTAGAAATGTTTTTACAATTAAACTGTACTTACATTTATACTGCGTGCTTTTCCTGAACTGAATTGTTTGAAATGGAACTGTTTTGACATTGAAGCTGTACTTAAACTAAACTGGATTGTTTAATATAGAATTGTTTTGACATTTAACTGTGTAAACAAAATCTATACTTATACTAAACTGAATTAGCTGAATTAGAATTGTTTGAATAAACTGAATAGCTTGAAATAGAAATTTTTTTGACAATTAAACTGTGAACTTATGCTGAACTGAATTGTTTGAAATAGAATTGATTATTTGCATAAAAGTGGATTTGGCATTAAATAACCTACAAAGGTTGATATGCCATAAAACCCAACCAACCAACAAAAGTAGATATGTCATCAAGCAAAGAAAGAAAACCAAAGCATTTGTCTAAGATCGTTCTTAGTCCATTTTAAGAATGGTCCAGAATATCTTACTAAAGGGGCGATCCAAATGTTTATTTCTTTGATGAGATTTCTGTTATTCAGTTTGGCTTTTTGTACTTTTCTTGTTCTTCTGAACTAATATTTTCCAACTTTTTCTTTCATCTTTTTCATTTATTTTTCATCATTGCTTCAAATATTCCCAGCTACTTATAAATTTCTTTCTCTCTAAGTGCTCTGATGTTTTCCTGTTTTGATAGTTCTGTTCTTTCTGTTTCTTCTCTTGTCCTTTTTTTCATTATGAGCGTGACACATTATTATATTACTTTTTGAGAGATTTTCACACCAGCGTTTGCTAATGGTCTTTCACTGAGTCTGAGTGACAGTAAGTCTCCTCAGGTGTCCAGGAGTCTTCTCAGATTCTTCTGGCCGACCTTAACTATGCAGTAGTTTGGATGATCTCGACTGGTTCTACGATTTCCAACAGTTCCAGCCACTTTACCAAGCCTTTGGAGTTCTTTCCAAGTGCATCAATTACAATTGGTATGACTGTCACCTTCATGCCCCATTTTATTATTGTTACTTCTTGAGAGGTCTTCATACAATCGTAAACTGATGGTCTTTCACTGGTGACAGCAAATTTCTACGAGTCTCTAGGACACTTCTCAATATTCTGTCCGATCTTAATAATGTTGTCTGGATGGTTTCGACCAGTCCTCTAATTCCTAAGTCTTCCAATCCTTTTGCTAAATCTTTAGGGATTATTCCGAGCGAACCTATTACAATTGGCATCACAGTCACCTTCATGTTCAATATTTTTTGTTAGTTCTATTATTATTATTATTATTATTATATAAATATATCAAAATGTTGTTAATATTTTTAAACAATTTATGCAGGAAATATTTGTTGAGTCTAACTTTGTGTTGATTGTTTGTCTTTAGGCTCAACATGTCCCAAGTACCTCATGTGATGTAATTGTTAGTAAGCTGGATTATCAGACCATTGTTAGTGAATTCAGTTCTCACTGAGTGCTTCATACTTCTGGCCTTGTATCATAGCAAAGATTTGAAATGTCCCGTTGGATGAATTCAGCCATTACATCTGTTTTTATTCCAAACTTGAAGACATCCAATTTGAAATATTATATTGTCTGATATAATTTTTTGATAAAGATTTTAATGTAAAGGCTTTGATTTTTACCATAATTCTCATCTAGCATCTTTCCAACTTTTTTTTTGTCTTTTTCTTCCTTCATTGTATGATTTTTCTTCTTTTCCTCCCTGTTTTCTTTCTCTTCCTTATTCATTCCTTATATGTATTTATCTCCATTCTCTCTCTCTCTCTCTCTCTCTCTCTCTCTCTCACACACACACACACACACACACACACATACACCTCCCCCCTCCACACACACACACACAGATACACTTCTTAACTTTCTTTTTGGAAGTTATTCATTCTGTTAGCCTCCATTTTGAACTTCTGATTTTTCCCGCTCTTGAATTTCTCGTTAATGATTAAAGTCAAATTTTCATTGTCCGTCCTTATACAAATAGAAATTAATCATGGCACTAGCATCAACATATATTTGGAATATTCAAAAATTTCTTTCTTTCGTTTTTTCTTTTTTTCTTTTCAAAGAATCTCTCAGTCTAATGCCAACCAAGATTCTGATTTCCTTTCTTCGCCTAAAGACTATCAAAACTAGAAACTGACAAGCAAAGAAAGAAAAAACCTTTTAAAGAAAAACAAGTCTGTTTTGAGACAGAGATTATTTACATTAGATTTTTTTAAGTTATTCCCTATAGTAATCTTTTTGATAATTCTGTTTTGTCTTAAATAATATTTTCATTCATGTTACGCATATATGTGGAAGCAACATTCTCTCAATTTGAACATGAGAAACAATATTTTCGCCTCAAGACCAACAGTTCACTGCTCTATCGATGAGCTATAATTTCCAGACGGTATTTCTTTCATAGATATTGATTTGAGAAAATACAATATTTATGCTTTCTTTGGGCGTAAACTGTGTTTACAGTAATATTTGGGTTGCATCGAGATTCATTACATAACATTCACTCTCTCTTTCTCTCTCTCTCTCTCTCTCTCTCTCTCTCTCTCTCTCTCTATCTATCTATCTATCTATCTATCTCTCGTCTCGAATTAGCAGACTCCAAACAAAGGTCAAAATAGTTGTATGACAGAACGAAAGGAATCTGCGATGACTACTTTTGTTGGGAAGGTGGTTGCTTTTTAATAGAATCGTGAGAATATTAGAACGAATAATCTTATTGCCGTAAGAAGAATTTGAACCTGGTTCGTCAGTATAATTCCTTAGGTCAAAGGTTGGTTTGGTTTGTTGGGTTTTATGGCATATCAACCTTTGTTGGTTATTTAATGTCAAATCGATTTTTATGTAAATAATCAGTTCTATTTAAAACAATTCAGTTTAGCATAAGTACACAGTTTAATGGCCAAAAACATTTCCATTTCTAACTATTCAAGCAGTTGTATGTAACAATTCGGTTAAGTGTAAATACAGTTTTAATGTCGAAAAACAGTTCTATTTCAAATAATTCAGTTAAGCATAAGCACGCAGTTTAAATGTAAGTACGGTTTAATTGTAAAAGTCATTTCTATTTCAAGCTATTCAGTTTTACTCAAACAATTCAGTTTAGCATAAGAATGCTGTTAATTCTATTTAACCCATAGATAGGTCCCTATCAGGTGCTACCACTCCGGGCCAGAGTAGACCTGGGAGCGATGGCAATGAAGGGGTACTCCGCATTCCCCAAAGCTTCAGCACTGCTGGAACCTCACCATCAGAATGTTTAGTGTCATATCCAGGACACTCGTAAAGGATGGGGGTCTTACCCCTCTGCAGAGGTGCAGTCAGTGTATTCTACAGCCCCAGCTGACTGGGCAATCCTTAGGTCAAAGTCAACTAACTGAGTATGTATTACTGTCATAAAAACTGGACTATCTTCACTTTTTTTATTCTTAAATTTTACCATCCGAACGGTTTGTACTTTCAATTTTCTCAGTGAGATAATTTCATTGCCGATTCTTTCCTTGCTATGACTCTTAATATCACGATGTATTTCTTCTTTTTTATTTCTAACTCTACACACACACACACAAATACACACACACACACACACATATATATAAATATTTATATATATATATATATATATATATATATAAACAGAGGCGGATAAACAATCGCTTACAAGTGTTTCATAAAGCAAGAGTGCTCAAATTCTGGAAGCCGAGCAGTATAAAAGCTAATAAAAATTAGGATATCACTCCCCCACTTTTGTCAGATTACAGATAGTTTCATAAATTTTCTATATAATCGAAAACATAACCGTTGGTTGGTTTTGTTTTACGGCATATCAACCCTTAAAGATTATTGAATGCCAAGCCCTGTTTATACATAAATACATCAAACGTAAATGATTTATAAACGAATTGTTTGTAGTCAGCATTATTTTCAAAAACTCATTTAT
>OY757906.1:111598002-111600502 GCA_963585895.1 Sepioteuthis lessoniana
GTTCAGATCGGCTTGAATACTCAGAGGAGTCCTAAAGATCTGAGTAGACTTGCTGCCACTTAGAGTTCAGTGAAAAACCACTCGCTAACATTGGTGCAAAAAAAACACGCAAAGAGTGATAAAATAATGCCAAAAAACATTCATATCAAAGCAAATTTTGTTAATACGCTGACGTAAGTGTATATTATGTGTAGAAAGAGATGGTTGGTTGGATGGTTGATTGTTTGGTTGGTTTTTATAGCATATCAATCCTTGTAGGGTATTTAATGCCAAATCCATTTTAGACATATGTATCAAATATGATTTCTAAACACATTTTTTGGTAACATTTTTAAACGCGCCTGAGCTAATTTTTTGCACACAGTTAAATGGTTCCCCTTATTTCTATCTAATACGAATAATTCTATTTACAATTAATCATTTGTTTGCACACAGTTAAATGTTTCCAAGCTTTGCTCTTTAACGCCAATAATTCAATAAAACATCAGTTATTCGTTTACACATATTTAAATGATCAAACACTTCTATTTCAAACAATTCAATTTAGTATGACAACAAAGTTAAATGGTTGCAAGTATTGCTATTTATCACTAGCAATTCCATTAAACATCAGTCACTTGTTTACACATACTTAAATATAAAAACAGTTCTATTTCAAGCAATTCCGTTTAGCATAAGTGATTTGTTTGCACTCAATTTAAATGTTAAAGCACACAGTTTAAATGTCAAACATTTCTATTTGACATATATATAGGCCCCTCTCAGGTGCTATCATTCCAGGGCAGTTTAGACCTCTTAGAGCGTCCTGATTATGAGACTATTAGAGGGTCTTAACGCTCTGCAGAGATGTAGTCTGTGTATTCTAGAAAGAGATGAAATAGTCGATCAGGTAATAAGTGAATACAGCAAACTTATGCAGAAGAAATACAAGACTAGACACGACTGAAGGAAAAGGTGCTCCTCTGGTAATTGTCCAAGAGATTGAAATTTGGCTCTAATGAAAATGGTATAATACCAAACAAGATTTCTGTCCTTGAAAATGAGACGCCTAAAACTTTTAAGATACAATCGAGCCATCCAATCCCAGCCTGAAGATCAAATATAGTGTTAATCAACAAAAATAAAATAACTTCGCATCTAATGGATTTTGGTTTGGTTTCTTTGTTTAATGGCATATCAACCTTTGTAGGTTATTTAATGCCAGGGCCATTCTCCTCGAAGAACAGTAGTTGTACTATTTAACCCATAGCTGGGAGGATAAGGGAGTTCATACCTTTCCCAAGGGTATTTGCCCGAAAGTGAACATAATAGCGCGACTGGAGTACGAACTCGCTTACTACGATTCCGCAATCCATCGCTTTAACCATTACACCACGAGGACACCCCCCCTTATGGATTTTGCCGTTCCAGCTGACTAAAGACAACATTAAAGAAAGTGAAAAGATATATAGATACAAAGATCTGAAAAAGCTGCAGAACATGAAAGTGACGGAGATACCAGTTCTAACTGGAATCCTTAGAATGGACCTCTAAGACTGAGAAAGAAAACTGCAGGAATTGAATATCAGTGAAAAAGTCGGAAGCTTCCAAACCAGAGCACTGTTAAGATCAGCTAGAATACTAAGAAGAGTTCTGGAAACCTGAGCAGACTTGCTGTCCTTCACTCTTCAGTAACAAAAAAGCACCAATTAAAACTGATGTGAAACACAATAATCAATTAATCAATTAAAAACAACTAAGTGAATAAATTAACAAGTCAAAAAATTAATATAATATTGCCACGTACATTACTATGCAGTATAAAGTAAACCAACCTTCCCAGAATACCCGACAAACGAGATCATTCTCCCTCTAATGCTTTATACAACAGTATATAAAAGGATACATACCTTATGGCAAATACTTGGTTTGATGACATCGGAAAAAAATAACAGTTACAATTCTCCCCTGAGCATGCGTCTTCGCTATCCAAACTTTGATCTATATAGGTTCTATTATACATATATACATATAGTTGCCTGCTCATGCTTTATACAACAGTATATAAAAGGATACATACCTTATGGCAAATACTTGGTTTGATGACATCGGAAAAAAATAACAGTTACAATTCTCCCCTGAGCATGTGTCTTCGCTATCCAAACTTTGATCTATATAGGTTCTATTATACATATATACATATAGTTGCCTGCTATTCATCAATAGAAAGTACTCGAACTCGACTCAGTGCTTAGAAAAATTAAAAATAGGAAAGCCGCAGGACTTGATGAAATTCCCCCAGAAGTATGGAAGATCAGAAAATTCGACGACATACTGCTCCGACACTGTAATGCAGTTTATAATAAAAATCCGATAGACAGATGGATGAAGGGATGCATCCCCCCTTTCCATAAAAAGGGTGACCTCGGAGTAGTCAAGAACTACCGAGGTATAACACTTACATCCATAGCAGCCAAAATATACAATGCCCTACTATAAAACTGCATAGAACCCAAAATTG
>OY757906.1:111605502-111635150 GCA_963585895.1 Sepioteuthis lessoniana
AAGCTGATGAAATCAAGCAATATTTTCGTATCGATATCCATCTTGCTTCTGTTCGAAGCATCCGAATTAAGTTTAGTTATTGATGCAAGATGAAGCCGAGAAAATGTGCACGTCATCATCAAAGTAGAGCCATTGAAGATAAGAAAAAAATCTTATGAACGGATAAGTCAAAAATTGAACAGGCTTACTGAAATGGCCCAAAACGCTATCGAAGACAAAGTTTTGAAAATCTTTTGATGATGGTTCAATGAAAATTAAAACATTCTTTATCAGTAAAACATCCTTTATCAGTAATAACGTGGGCATGTTTAGCTTTAGAAATATAATCCTCGTACAACAAAAAATTAGTTTCTAACAGAATGAATAAAAGATGTAATGGCTTCCCAATTCAGCCGATTTGAACCAAATTGAGAATTTATGGGTAATCGCAGAAAAAAAGGTTTCATTGCAGACAAATACCCAACGCAAAACCCATAATTGACGAAATAATAAAAGTTTGGTCTCGTCTCAAAAATGATATAATAAAAAAAACTGATTGAATCGATGCCCAAGAAGGTCACTACATTGATGAAGACTAAAGAAGGCCCAATTAAGTATTAATTTTTGGTAATGAATTTTATTAGCGTGAAAACTTACATACATATTTAATTTGAATAAAGCATGAATTTTATGTAAAAATCCCCCTGATTTATTTCGGAAATTAAATTACTATAAGTTAATTAATAAATACTAGTGGTATTTTTTAATGATTACTTTTTCTAAAAAACCTTTTGTAAAATTAAATTTTATAAATTAAAATACCATATAACGAAAAAAATATGCTTACAACTGTATATGAATAGACTTAGATAGATAGATAGATAGATAGATAGATATGAAAAGAAATATGTTAATGGAGAGATATGAATAGTCTTGGATTGATAAATATAGATAGAATCTGGCTATGGTATTAGCCTATATCTGACTGGCATTAATGGTTGGTTTTTGAGCTGACTAAAGGCTAAGAATGTTATGCTGATTTTCAGACTTGATAATTTGTCCATACTTAATTATTAACACAACTCCCCCTTCGTTCAAATTTTTGGGAAACAATATCAAATATTTACCAAGGCATTTGTATAAACTATTTCATTTCAAGCTGAGAGAAAATGGTTGTTATTTACTAAATTTTGTACATATTATTATGACACTGATGATAAATATAGGATGCTCAATCCAATAGTTTTCCCGCAATCTGATATTGGCCCAATCAACTTGAGCTGCAGAATACACCGACTGCATCTCTGCAGAGGAGTAAGACTCCCTCAACGAGTGTCCTGTATATGACTCTAAACAATCTGAAGGTGAAGTTTCAGTAAGGCTGGAGCTTTGGGGAATATGGAGTATCCCTTTATTGCTATCACTCCTAGGTCCAATATGGCTCGAAGTGGTAGCCTCTGATAGGGTCCTATCAATGGGTCGAATAGAACTAAACTGTGTGCTTATGCTGAACTGAACAGCTTAAGATAGAACTGTTTTGACATTAGAATTGCGTATTTTATTGACTAAGCCTCGTCTGGTATACAGACCTTAGGCTGCTTACTGAAGCTACTGATACTTAAAAGTCACCCATTTAAGTATTAAGTGGGCTCATCGCAACTTAACTTTGTTGAGCCGGCGGGATCCAGTTAACGCTTTCTTTGTAAATCCTTTGTAGAAATCAGTTCTATACATCTATAAAGGACCGATCTCGATCACTCACCAGAAAAAAAAGCCCTTCTCAGCAAAAAACACCAAAGGAAATATTGAAGTATTGAGGGAGCAAATAAGGAAAAGGCAAGAAAAAAATTTAAAGTATTGAAATAATAAGTCAACAGTAATCGGTAAAATAAAGAAAGAAGAGAAGCTGGTAAAGTATAAAAGGAAACGTTAATAGGTTCTATGAATCGACACAAAAGTCTCAATGATGAGTCTCGATCTGGCTTGAGCCTATATATACTATTCCTATTCGCTAATACTAGAAAACTCTTATTCTGGGGTCAACGGATCGATTTCTCTTCATTCTCCATTGCGGTCAAACAATGGAAGCAATTAGATAACCACAGCGAGTTCTACTTTGGAAATAAATATCCATAAGCTTACATCCCTGGATGCTCAGCTATTAAGTTTCCAATTCGAGGCTTAATCCAGTCGACTAACCAGGCTAATGGATGGAGAGCAAGGAGAAAGAGGAATGGATGGAGAGCAAGGAGAAAGAAGAATGGATGGAGAGCAAGGAAAAAGAAGAAAGAAAAAGAGACGAGTGGATAGATTTGGAATGTGGGTGGTTGCTGTATGATACGCTAGGACAAATGAATTGATGGGGGAATTAATGGCAGGTTACATTGGCGGAAAGATAGACGTATATATATATATATATGTGTGTGTGTGTGTGTGTGAGAGAGAGAGAGAGAGAGAGAGAGAGGGAGAGAGAGAGAACATATTTGTACACTCATTGATATATATGTTTATGTATGTGTGGGTGTATACATCTGTTTGAATGTTCCACGATGCACGCATACACGAGCTCACACTTACACGTGCTCACATTTACACCCTTATACACACATATGTATGTGCATGTGTATGTAAGTACGGATACACGTGTTTCAAATTCATATAGAATCGCACGTACACACATACATACATATCTGCGTACATATAAGCACACATATATGTGAGAGCGTTTGTGGCGTGAAAATTCATATGTATATGCACACACACACACACACACATACACACACACACATACACCCACATACACACGTGTATTTGCGTGTATATATATATATATATATATATATATATATATATTGGCCATTGTCAAGGTTGACAATAGGTGTAACAACTCTTTACAATTATTAGTTGCTGGAGGTGTTATGCAATGTGTGATGTGTATTTACTCGAGAAAATTAACGAGGCTGCTTAGATAGATAGATAGATAGATAGATAGATAGATAGATAGATAGATAGATAGATAGATAGATAGATAGATTTTGTGCAAGAACCCGTCGTCGAATAAGTTAATTCAGCTTAGTTACGGTGGATAATCAAAGGCTTAATCTTAGAATAGACATTAAGTAAGCGTATTCTAATCTAGTTCAAAATCTCCAGGTGAGGCGTGATATTCCAATTTCCTGAGCAATGCACCACGGTAGCTAATTTAAGAGCAATAATGATAAACATTTGGCAATTTTGTATTTAGCCTCCCCCCAAAGCTTCGTATTTGTGCAGCATTACGAAAACAGATTTTTTTTTTAAAATAAGATATCACAAATTAAAACGTACAATATTTATGAAATAATTCTCTCTCTCTCTCTCTCTCTCTCTCTCTCTCTCTCTCTCTCTCTCTCTCTCTCTCTCTCTCGAGAGTGTATATATTGACTCAACCCCTCTAAAGAATGTCATAAAGGTCAATTTTTGAGCGAAGTAAAGTTGGTTTGAATTTAAAGTTTTCCTTCTCTTAGACTGTTTGTCTTTCTTTTTACCCATATCAGTGGAGAGAAAAGATAGGTTCATGCCTTTTCCAACAGCATTAGTGTGTGGTTAAATACAGCCATCTCCTGGATTTGAACTTGGAAGACCGATTCCATTTTGGACGTTACACTAAACGCGCTTCCTCGACGTGTATGCTGCTTTCTTATTGGTAGACTCATAGTGGTTGTAGAAAAATGGCCGTCTACCGAAGTCCATGAGACTAATGTGTCCCAATGTCTGTCCTTGTTCAAATTATTTTTCTTCTAATTTCATCAACAACCGACGTGATTACACGCTCTGCTAATTCGTCATCTTTCAGGCAATGATGAAAAAATCTTTATCATCTGACCCCACAAAACATTTCCTCCATGTTTGGGGCAATGGCGAAGAAATTGGTTTGTCTCAACACTTTTCGTCTTGTCGGCTACACTGAAGAGGGGTAAGACCACAAAAATAGATGTCATGAGTATGACATTTAATTGCATCTGATGGTGAGGCTCTATTTCTAGAGCTCTTGAGAGTGCGAAGTGCCCTTTCATTGTCATAACTCCCTGGTGCTTTCTGATTCGGAGTAGTAGAATCTGTTAGAGTCCCGTTAATGGATCAAACAGATCTTTTGAAATATTATTTTTATATGCAAAAAATCTCTTTAGAAACATCTTCATAAAAACAAATGTACAAGGATCATTAAATAAGTTTCCAGACATTTTTCGTATGGGCACTTTTATTGATAGTACACACATGAAACTCTATCCCCTTCCAAGTAATCTCCTACGGCTGCAATGCACCTCCTACCGTCCCAACAACTTCTGGAAGGCCCCATGGAAGTCTTCTTGTGTGAGCGTGTCAATGACCTTCGTCACAGCCTATTTCATCTCCTCCCTCAATTATCTCATAACAACAGCCTCTGAGCTTTCGGAATAACCAAAAGTCACAGAGAGCAAGATCTGGACTATAGGGAGGGCGAGGAACTGTCTTGATGCCCATCTTGGCCAAATAGTCCGTGGCAAGGATGGCGTTGTGGACTGGTGCACTTTCCTGGTGGAAATGCCACTGACTCGATTTGAAAAGTGCTGGCCTCTTCCCTAGGAATCTCTTCCTAAACTCCCTTAAAACCTCAACATAGTAACCCTAACCCTAACCCTTTGGCCAATCAACTCAGGTGTATTGACTTCCTTACTCCTCCAACACCTCTCATCATCCCTCACAGACTCCCTACCTTCCCTGAATCTCTTATGCCACTCAAAAACTGATGCTCGATTCATTCAAGATGGTCGAAAAGCAGTCTGAAACATTCCATACATTTCTATGGCATTTTTTTCCGAGTCTAAAACAGAATTTTATTGCATATTGTTCTTCTAAAGTGTCCTCACGTCCAGATTGCATTTTTGAAAATCACCAGTGGTAACAATCAGAGTTTAGTAGGGTGTATTCCAATTGCTGCTGTAGCTGTTCATTTAAAGCTGAAATCATAAACATTGGTCAGTCATCTCATAAGATGTATAGCAATAACATAGTGCATTTTCAAGAGTCTTCGACAATTTTAAATGCCTATACACACAAAGTCTGGAAACTTATTGAATGCACTACGTATATAAGAAAGTAAAATGAACGCAGTTCCTAAACATTTGTGCATGAAATAACCGAGGATGGATTGAAATGCCGTTAAAAATCAATCAATTATTCATTTTAACATATCAAAGACTGGACTGTTATCTTTCCTTCACCATCAGAACTTTCCTTAATTTCTTTCTATTCAAATGGACACAGCTTGATGAAGAAATATTAACTACCTTGACAAACAATTAAGTTTTGACTTAACTCCTAATTTGTACGTATTATTCATTTTAATTCAATTATAAAGCTTTTTAAGGAGACTCAGGGAATTAATACCCATGAATATGTGGAACTTTGAAGCAGGCATTTGTTTTTGAAAATCTGTACCTCTTATATAAAAATTCATTTTGAAACAAACTCTTTCCAGAAATAAAATATGTATCCCAGATGTAATAATGAATAGATTTGAGTAAAATCTTCAGTAAGCAAGTACGAATAGTGTTCAGATGCTCCTGATTTGGTAATAAGGAAAATCCCTTTCGAAAAGATATTTTGTCTGCTGTAATTTTTTAAAAATTGAATTCATTATTTATTATCGTTCCTCTTGAATGATGATATTAACATAGCTAATTGGATAATGCAAATACATTTTTTTATAATTCAGTTGTATAAGCTTTTTTGAATGTTAAATTTTGTTTTGAAAGAGACGATTTCAAAATTCAGTTGTCATTCTGGTGATAATCTGATTTATTTAATTTCATCTCTACTTCTGAAAAATATTTATCTTTTATTTTAAAAACAATATTTCATTCTTTCTTTATTTGTGTTTTGGTAAGTACAGCTTCAAACTCAATTCTTTTTGCTCAGTTTAGTTTGGTTCATTTGCTTAATGATTCCTCAACCCTTTATGGATTATTTAGTGCCTAAATTTTATTTGTAAATTCTTGATTATAATCATTACTATTTATATTTCCAACCTTTTATTTCAGTTATGTTCTTTTTATCAAATTTTTTTTATTTCCCTACCTCAAAAGCAAAGGGCAATTCTATCGCCCCAGAAAATATCTGACGCTTTCGTCTGCATATAAAAAGACAAGACTTTTCTTGGATCGGAATAATGTCTTCCTATCTGGGCAGGTACCTTTCAAATTATTTTGTCTATATTGGTTAAGGTGTTAAAGCCGTTCACGTAACTCTGCAAGAGTGGATACCGACTCGTTACTTCAACCACTTTCCAATTCACAGAATGTGTCTTGTTTGTTCCTCTTCTATCGTAATATTCAGATCAGCAGCATTTATCTGGTTCCAGTAAGAACTCATTCTACTGTTTCTAGTGAACAACGTCCGTTCTTCAGGAATTTTCCATGCACCAATCAAACAGCTTCTTTCAGAAACACCTGCAGTGTTCATCAAACTTCCACATAAATATTTTACTCCTTACGTAAAAAAGCAAGTAAGAACGACAATGTTTTAATTTTTAACCTTCAAAGTTAATAAGCGTCTTAAACATTTTGGTGCGGTACATTTGACTGAAAATGACTGGAATTGTAAATAAAAATGTTTGCAAATAAAAAAAGAAATTAAGGAGTTTCACAATTACAATTCTACAACACTTTTTGGCGTCGTATTGATACTTGTTATAAGTGTGGCGTCGTATTGATACCTGTTATAAGTGTAATAATGGGAGAAATTTTTGTTCACTGATACTTCTAAAAATTAATGTTTTACCAGGTGATTGGCCTAATGAGTAGAGTGTTCGCTAATCGTCCCGGAGACCGGGGTTCAATACCAGGTCGAGTCATACCAAAGACTCAAAAAATGGCACTTGATGCTGTATAAAAATATATTTGGCATTAAATAATCTACAATGGTTAATATGCCATAAAACAAAACAAACTAAAATAGTTTCATCAAAATAACTTGATTTGGCGTTAAATGACCCGAAAAGAGTTGATATGCCGTAAAACAAAACAACCAACCAACTAACCAATCCGTATGTTAGGTCCTAGCATCATAATGATAATAATAATAATGATGATGATAAGCTTTGGATCAACATCATCGAAACTTTTTAATTAAAGCTAACGGTTTGTATCCCATCTCCAGCAACCAAAACGTCATAAGGTTTATTCTTTATCAGCGAAAAAGAATGAACCGTCAGTTGGTAGAATTTTATGTAGAATTTTTGGTAAATGGTTAAAAGAAAGAAAACAGACAAATTGACGAAGAACCACTCTCTAAAGCCGTTGTTAGTGCTGAATTGTGAAGAAAGTAATTAAATACGTACTTGCAAACGCACCATACATACATTGACTTTTTTGAGTTATTCATTGTTAAATTTGTTACGAACCTGAAATTATTGACTTGAATATAATCATCTGCTTGCTTCTTCTTTATATTTGTTTGAGTGAAAAACTATTATTGAAAAATTAATACTTGACGTGTTGTGAGTTCTTCCTAAATGTTAGTCATTATCATCCTTGAAAAAGACTCATCTTAATCGCGGTAATTTCCGTTAGCAAAGGTAAATCTGGCTTTGGACTCACGAAGAAAAGTCTCTGCATATATATGTATATATTAAAGATGACAGACAAGAGATTTTGTGGAGAAAAAAAGACTACCACACTTGACAAAAATTCTTTCTATTTAAGAGCTACAATACTTAAATGCATCTGTCACAAATGAATAGGTTTGGTTCGGTTTGGTTTCTTTGTTTAATGGCATATCAACACTTTTTAGGTTATTTACTGCCAAAGCCATTCTCCTAGAAGAACAGTAATGGAACTATTTAACCCATAGCTGGGAGGATAAGGGGGTTCATACCTTTCCCAAGGGTATTTGCCCGAAAGTGAACGTAATAGCGCGACTGGAATACGAACTCGCGTACTACGAATCAGCAGTCCATCGCTTTAACCATTACACCACGAGGACACCCCACCCCCAAATTCATGGTCTCGTGATCCGGATCTGTGAATTCTAAACATTCAATAGACTGCACGTTTGAACACTACGTCAACCTTTCGCCATGAAAACTCCCATTCAAAATATTCATTGATCTCATAAAACATTTCATAATCTGAGGTGCGGTCGTACCCGCGTCTTCCACAACGATCAACGAAGGTCGAAAGTAGATGAACTCAAGTTAGAATATCACAGATTTCGAACAATTATTACACAGCCTTTGGAGGTGACCGTGGTGTAATGGTTATCGTCGTAGGAAATGGACACGGCGGCTCTAGTTCAAATCCTGGACCAGACTTTCATTTCACATAGTACTAATACTCTTGGGAAAGATATGAATCCAATTATTCTCCCTCCAGCTATGGGTAAATAGTAGGACAGACAATGTTCTTCAGCCTTGGTGAGTCAACAACTCTAGGATAAGGAAAACTCTGAATTCAAACCTGTTAAACTCCGCTTAAAAACTGACCTAGTGTCATATCCTGCCCGAACGGAGGGGTTAGTAAATATGATTACACAGCCTTCATCCTCAGTTGCAACATCACATTTGCGAACATGAAAAGGCTTATGAAAAAAAATCAACTCAACATTCTTACCAGTCATCTTTAGAATATGTCTACAAGAAAATCT
Source organism: Sepioteuthis lessoniana (assembly GCA_963585895.1). Lineage (NCBI taxonomy): Eukaryota > Metazoa > Mollusca > Cephalopoda > Myopsida > Loliginidae > Sepioteuthis > Sepioteuthis lessoniana. The sequence goes on from OY757906.1 coordinate 111,614,146, forward strand.
GCTGCCCTAATACACACACACTCACGTATACCCCACCTCTCTCTCTCTATATATATATATATATATATAGTACAATTTGATGGAGACTCAAACTCGGTTAAGTTGCCATAATAAATTTATTTCGGCGGAGAATATTACTATACTCTCGTCAGATGACTATTTATATGTAAATAGTCATCTGACGAGACGGAGAGTATAGAAATATTCTCCACCGAAATAAATTTATTATGGCTACTTAACCAAGTTTGAGTCTCCATCAAATTGTACTATATACGCTCTGAATGTGAATTTTGCTATACCCCAGCGAATAAATAGGGAACTAACAATAGCCATACATTGAGCACTCATAGATTTATATGATCTTCCTCATGTAAAGAATATGTAAAGAATAATCCAAACCCACTGTCTTTGGACACTGACTTGATATTTTAAAGATATATATATATAGTGGGGTGAAATAAATATTCGTACATATGAACATTTTTATATTTCTATCTTTCAAACATCGCCTGAACAAAATTTTTATATAGATTTACTATATAAGGATATATTCTCTTAATGTGTATATAAACTTAGGTTACAATTGATTTTACTGAAATTAATGCCATTTATTCATTTTCATGGAAATTAATGTGTTGATTAATAATGTCAACTGATTTGTATATATATATATATGTGTGTGTGTGTGTGTGTGTGTGTGTGTGTGTGTGTGTGTGTGTGTGTGAAAGAGAGAGAGAGAGAGAAAGAGTTGATTGATTGAATGATGTCAATTGGTTTGTGTGTTTCTACGTGTATGTGTGTATGTGTATATTTGTTTCTGATTGATTGATTGATTGATGCCAATTGAATTAAGTGTATGTATGTGTGCGTGCGTGCTCGTGTGTGTGTGCGCACGCGCGTGTGTGTGTGTGTGTGTATTGATTGATTTATTTATGCCAACTTATTTGTGTGTGTATGTGTTGATTTCAAATATCAACTGCTCAATAGATTTTCCATTATGATTTTCTATAATAATTTTCTATAATAATATTTTGCTTAATAATAATAATATTCCTTGCTTTTCTAAAACTATTAGCTTTCTAGTTTCATAGGCCATTTCTAAATAATGATTTTGATTCTCGTTGAAGAGCAAAAATGTCTGACCTTTTACCAGACATTGTTAAAATTAGTAATGATCATCGAATGCTGATTCGTCAGCTACTCGCAAAAATTATTACAACAGCAGCAATTTCTTTATACAAGGAGTATCTTTGCCTTGTTACTTTGTGTCAAGCTGTGGTGATATATCTAACTTTGCAATAATTGCACATCTATATTTCCATTTTGGTGTAATGGTTTCTTAAGAGATTTTTGGCGGTTACATGATATCAAGTAAGTAAAGTCGGTGAGGGTGACCCGGAGGCTCCTCTTTCAATAGCGACTACATCGCGGTGTATGGGAAGGGTGTTACTCCATTCCCTGGGTTGCTTTACTTTATCCTTGATCCTTACCTTATAATGCTGAGTGGAAACGGCTGGAGAAGAAACTTGACGGCAACTACACAAGAATGTTGAGAGCAATATTGAACAAGTCCTGGCGACAAAACCCCACGAGACACCAACTATACGGCCACTTACCTCCCATCACGAAAACTATACAGGTTAGACGAGCCAGACACGCAGGACACTGCTGGAGAAGCAAGGACGAGTTCGTAAGTGATGTACTCCTATGGACCCCCACATATGGCCAAGCAAAAGCAGGACGACCAGCCCGAACTTACATACAGCAACTATGTGAGGACACAGGATGTAATCCAGAAGACCTACCGGAGGCGATGAATGATAGGGAGAAATGGCGAGAGATGGTCAGGGATATCCGTGCTGGCGGCACGACATGATGATGATGATGATTGAGTCTTTGGTATGACTCGATCTGGGACCATTTGCGAATACTCTACTCCTTATTACTTCTCCCTAATACTCATAATTTCTATACAGTTAAATGGCTTCAAGTATTGTGGATGCACTACATGGACGATGACTAAGTGTATACAAAAAAGGCTAAATGGGAATTGCACAAGAATGCTATGAGTCATACAAAACAAACCTTGGAAACAAATCTCACAAACCAGCAGCTGTACAACAACCTACCTCTCATCTCTAAAACCATCTAAATAAGACGAATAACGCATGCGGGACACTGTGGGAGAGGTAGGAACGAACTCATAAGTGACTTTCTCCAATGGACCCCCTCACAAGTGTTGGACGACCAACTAGAACCTACCCACAACAGCTCTGTACGGACACATGATGTAGTCTAGAGGACCTACCGGAAGCAATTGGTGATAGAAACGAATAGTGAGAGACAGAGACAGAGAGAGTGTGTGTGTGTGTGTCAGAGAAATCCGCGCGAGCAACATGACTTAATCCTATTTACCAACCCCTCTGCTCGGGCAGGATATGACACAAGGTCTATTTTTTTAAGCAGAGTTTAACAGGTTTGAATTCAGAGTTTTCTTTCTCCTAGGCTAGTTGCCTCGCCAAGGCTGAAGAACTCAGTCTGTCCTACTATTTACCCATAGCTGGATGGAGAATAATTGGATTCATACCTTTCCCAAGGGTATTAGTGCTCTGTGAAATGCAATCATTCTCGTCCAGTTTAAATGTGAGTTCTATTTGACCGATTGTTGGGACCCTCTCCGGGCTAGAGTGACCTTGGAGCGAGGGTAATAAAGGGGTACTCCGCATTGCCCCAAACTCCAGCATTACTATAGCTTCACCATAAGATTGTTTAGTATCATATACAGGGTACTCGTTAGAGGGGGTTACCCCTCTGCAGAGATGTAGTCAAATGTATTCTACAGTCCCACTCGATTGGGCCAGTACTTTTGAGGGTGCCTTACTCTTACTCAAGGGGTACAGTCAACCTATTCTAAGCCCTGCTTACTGGTCTGGGGGGGTTTGGTGGGGGTGAGGGAGTCTCTTGGCGCTAATGCCCTTCTCTCCTGGGCAAAATGGTATGGTATAAGTACTTTTTGATCCATCTTCGTAATGCAAAAGAAAAAGGTTGACTAGGTCTAAACAACATCTTGCCATTTTAGAGCCTATGGCCATTCAAGATATAACTATATTAACTAGTTCACACTTCTGTCACAAAAACTCTCAGTCGTTTAAATTATCTGCGGATTTTTTTTCAAAATCCGCCATGTTTTATTCAATCTAATTATTTTCACCATGTCTCATAAGGTTTCTGTCATTCCATCCGTTCGTCTCCCAATTTTCTTCCGTGTTCACTTGTTTATTTTGGGCATTTTTTCTAGTTTATTATCCTTATATATATATATATATATATATATATATATATATATATATATATATATATATATATATAATGTGATGTGCTAGATTTTAATTTCCTCCTCTATTTTTTTGGTTCTTTTTTGTTTTCTAAATTTCTTTTCATTGTTTTTCGGCTTTTTTTCTCAATCTTTTTTTTTTTTTTCTGGAAATTGTCTTCGAGCAAAATTTTCTCCTTCGATTCTCTATCACTTACTTTTGATTTTGTATAACTTTTTTCTTTTTCTTTTTTTTTTTTTTTTTTTTACTTTTTTCTCTTTCGACAGCCTCTGATTTCTCCTCTCTCTCTCTCTCTCTCTCTCTCTCTCTCTCTCTCTCTCTCTCTCTCTCTCTCTATTTATCTATCTATCCCTCTTTAAATTTTTCTCCCTCTCTTTCTTTCCTTTCATCTTGTAGTCTTGTTATCATGATCAAAATACTTCTTTTTCCCATTAATTTTCATGTTTCATGTTTCTTTTAATGTTTTATGTCTATCTCCACACCTTGTTTCATTCTTTATACTTCTAAATTTGACTTACACAATTATATATCAAGCTAGCTATCTAGCTGGCTTTATTATTTAATCATTTACTAAAATTATCTTTATAATATTTGGATAGCTTTTGGTTTATATCTTCAATATGTCATTAGGATAATTTTAAATTCACATACTTACAGTACAAAGATGTATATATAAGTGAGTGTGTATGCGTGTGTGTGTGTTTATCTAGGTAAACATGCATATCATCATCATCATCATCATGTCACGCTATCATCATGGATATCCCTGACCGTCTCTCGTCACCCCTCCCTATCGTCCATTGCTTCCAGCAGGTCCTCAGGGCTACATCCTGTATCGGAACAGAGCTGCTGTATGCAGGTTCAAGCGGGTCGTCCTGCCTTTGCACGTCCATGTGAAGGGGTCCACAGGAGTACATCACTTACGAACTTGTCCCTACTTCTTCAGTAGTGTCCCGCATGTCTGGTTCGTCAATTTTTGATAGTTTTCGTGATGGGTGGTTGGTGGCTGTACAGCTGCTGCTTTCTGGGGTGCTGTCTCCTGGACTTGTTAAATATTGCTTGCAGCATTCTTGTGTCGTTACCGTCAAGCTTTTTCTCCATATGTTTAGTGAGTGTCCATGTAGTGCATCCATATAGCAGTATCGACACGACCGCTGCTTGGAAGAAACTGCACTTCATTTTATCGGTCAGGTATGACTTCCAAATGTATACATATATATATATATATGGGTGTGTGTGTATGTGTGTGTGTGTGTGTGTGTGTGTGTGTGTGTGTGTGTGTGTGTGCGTGCGTGTGTGCGTGTGTGTATGTTTGTGGTGTGCGTGTATACATATGATTGTGAGTGCGGGTGTCTGTGTGGGACTGCAACTGTGTAAGCATAATTAGCCTTCATATATAGTGATCAGTATATATGTAGGACTAATTATTCAGATGACCCTTTCTCTGTCTTGTACGAGGCTATTCTAAAGAACACCTTACATTTTTAGAGATTATAGCTATTTTGCTATATTGCCCTACCTTGCGCCGGCAGAGAAAACAATTTTTTGTCTGTTTGGGGAATTGGGTGGGAATCGTGAGAGTTGAGGTTTTTTCAGTTGCCCACCACCACCACCACCACCACATACACACCCTGGGATTTAATATCTTTATCTTTTAAACGATTCCGGTGCATTTTGTTGAAAACACGCCGGACGAAAGGTTCCTTCGAATTTGTTTTTATTATTTTTATCAATTAATAGATATAATTTCCCCTACTTTTCGTAATGATATATATATATATATATATATATATATATATATATATATAATCCGAGGAAAAAATCCAAGGGGTAGGAGTATCCAACTTGAGTGCTCAATGCCAACGGCTATCGACGTATAATTAATTTGGGATTAAGAATACATCAAAACTCACGTGCACAGCCAAAATATCCTTTATATAAGAATAAAGATGGAAAAAATTCAATTCCTTGGTGTCATTATATATTTATTTCAAGTCTATGATGACGCTCTTCAGATGTTGAACGAAGATATCATTTGGGTGTGTTTATATGGCCCTTTTATTCAACATCTGATGAGGGTCGTCATAGACCTAAAATAAATCTACAATGACACCAAAGAATTGAATTTTTTTATTTTTACACACACACACACACACACACACATATATATATATATATATATATATATATATATATATATATATATATATATATATATATATATATATTCATATTAGGTATTCTCATAGATTTTTACTGATTAAAGCTTAAAGTTTTGCACATTTATATTATGTGTGTCAAAACGAACATAAATTAGAATTATCTTCCACAAGTGTTTCAGTGGAAACCCGCTAAAAGCCAAGAAATGTCTTTGCACAGATGCTATTTTCGAATTCGCGTAAAGCAATTATTTTATCATTGCATAACTGAGTTACCTATACATGCTAAGTCCATTCCTTCTTGTTCCATCTGATGATTGTTATTCAGAAATTCCTTTATTCTTCAATTATTAAAATTGCTATTTAAGAACATTTCAGACACGACCAAATAGCTGAAAGAATAAAACAATAACGTCTTACATTTGTATACAGTTTTAAAATTTTAATGTTTTTGAAAAGAAAAATATCAAAATTATTTTTATCTGAATATTTTCTTGGTTTGATTACAATTAGAATAAAGAGTAATCAAACTGATATGAAACTGAAAAAAGTTCTTTTTTTTTTAGAGGCCGAGTCTGCTGGGGTGTAGAATACACCGGCTGCATCTCTGCAGAGGGGTAACTCTCCCTCTCCAACAAGTGTCCTTTGGCCCAGTCGGCTAGGGTGGGGGCTGTAGAATACCCCAACTGCATCTATGCAGAGAGGTAAATCTCCCCCTCCAACGATTGTCCTTTGTCCCAATTGGCTGGGGGCTGTAGAATACAGACTGCATCTCTGCCGAGGAATAAGACTTCCCCAACGACTGTCCTTTGGCCTAGTCGGATGTGAACTGTAGAATACACAGACTAGATCTCTGCATAGGTGAAAGACTCCCACAATGAGTGCCCTGTTTATGATATTAAACAATCTGATGGTGAGGCTACAGTAATGCCAGAGCTTTGGAGAATGCGGAGTACCCCTTTATAACCATCGTTCCCAGGTCCACTCTGGCCTGGAGGGGTAACACCAGATAGGGTCCTATCTATGGGTCAAATAGAACTAAACTGTGTACTTTTGCTAAACTGAATTCTTTGAAATAGAACTGTTTTGACATTTAAATGAGTGCAAATAAATTATTGATATTCAATTGAATTTTTAGTGATACATGGTTATACTTGGAACCATTTAACTTTGTTGACTAAACTGAATAGTTTGAAATAGAACTGTTTTTGAAATTTAAACTGGTACTCATGCTAGACTGAATTATTTGAAATAGAACTGTTTATATGTATAAAAATGGATTTAACATTAAATAACATGAACTGGTTGATATGCCATAAAACCAGACCAAACCAAACCAAACTTTCTGCAGTCTTATATTTTCCGATGTAGGTAAAATGAAATTATGTTAAAACTTAAATACATACGTGCTAAATAATTTGCATAATTATGTTTATATATATGTTTAGGAAGTGCGCGTGGTATAATGGTTATCATCGCAGGAAATGAAGACGGCGACACGAGTTCAAATCCTGGACGAGACTGATTGTCAATGCCCCTTGCTGCCTGCAACGATCGTTCAAAAAGTTTTAAGCCTCCCCAGATTTTAGATTTGTTGTACATCTCTCATATTTATATGTGCTTCACCAGCACAGAGATTAAGATAGAAACTTTTTGTACCGCCCTCGTAATGTGTGAGAATTATTTGTATTAAGAATAATTACTTGAAGTAATAATTGTTTACAAACGATTAATATTAGTTACTTGAAAACATGTAATTGCTAGTAACAATAAAAAGAAAATGATTCACAATGATTTACAATAATTTCAACCTTTCAAAAATGCTAAAGAGCGTTTACATTTTAAAAAAAAGATCATACGAGGTATCTTTCTTTTTTCTATTCTTTTTTTTTTCTATAGAAACCATTTTAAATATAACGTAATAAGAACAAAATTTTTATTGAATTTCAATCATTGGTTAAATTTTAATGGATTTTTTAAATTCTGCTGAGTCAGACATTCAAATTGTATTACTATTGATTTTTCATAGTTGAATATTTTAAATGAAATATTCAAACATATTCAAACATAAATATGTCCGTTTCTGTTTGTTGACAGAAAATTATTTTTATATCGTAATACTCTTCAATTATTTTTCTTTAACGTGTTGATTATTTTATAATAATTTAATCAACTTTTTTATGTGATTTAAATGGATATTTTTTGGTCAGAAGTGTTAATTTCACTAACGACCGTGAGAATTTATATTCACACACACGCGCACGCACACACACATATTCATACAAATACACGTATACGCAAACAAACAAAATATCTATGAACAAAATATGAAATATTTTAAATTCTTTCTACCCCTGTAACACAGTAGTAGTAGACGGACCAAACTAAAAATAAATCTTTTTAAGACATTTTCCAAATGATAGAGTTAAACAAGAAGTTTATTAACAAATTCTTCGGTTTTAGTTTCTTTGTTTAATGGCATATCAATTTCTTAGGTTATTTAATGCCAAAGCCATCTTTAAAGAAGAATAGTAATGCTACTATTTAACCCATAGCTGATTAGATAAGGAAACCATTACTTCCCCAAAAGTATTCGAACTAAAGAGAATGTATTAGTGCAACTGGGGTTTGAACTTGCTTACAACGATGTTACAATCCAGCACGTCAGCCACTGTTGTATGAAAAATACTCGATACCGCTCACCCTTTTGTAATAATGGAATAGTCGTTAACAGACGACTATCGTTCGATATATAAGCAAGAGCATTATTTGCCATGTGTTTTCAAAATGTTATCAAAGTTGAATAAAGCTCACCATTAAGTTTATTCTAGCCTTTGTTTGTTTGTTTTTTATTACAGCTACATCCCCAAAATTTCTCGAACCTATATACTAATATTAACATTAAATTCATCGACGAAAATGAATATTATTGAAGTGTTAGAAAGTTTAAACTGGGGATATTTCACATTACATCCGTTTCTCCCATGCTTGTAAGAATTCTATGCAAAATACGTTCGATCATGAAAAACGCTACTGTTCAGACAACACAAAGGAATGGACGCTCAAATGAGAGTAGCGCATAATACAATAATATCAATTGCTAAACAGTGTTGTCTTTGTAAACAATATTGTTACTCAACTAATATTTGTTACATCCAGTTTATGGTCAGCACCCTTCACAATACTATCAATGGTGTAGACACAGATTCAACGGTGATTAGTGACTTTTAGTTTCGCACCGATGGTCTCATTTATCTACACCATTCAAAGTTAGATCTACATATGGTCTATCACCAATACTGAGATTAGAAATATATATATATATATATATATATATATATATATATATAGTTTCGAGGGCGTCTCTGGTGGTGTAATGGTTAGCAAGCTAAACTAGCAAACCTCCACGAGTGAGTTCGAGTCTCACTGGGTACCCCATTCATTCGGCTTTGTACCGCATCGAAGCAAAGAGCTTCGTAAATTACCACAGACAGACAGTTTCGTTATATCACAACTCTTCAGTGTGGCTAGATACGCAAGTCGCTTCAAGCTGGGATCGAAACCTATCTGACTTTACGCTAGACGTGGTATCAAACCGTTCGACCATTTCGACAATATACGTCAGCTCAGGAATTATAACACATATTTATTAGCTTTCGTTTGTTTACATTTTGTGTTATCAGATACCAGAGTGCTCAATTCGTTAGAAGACCTTTGCATTACGCGAGTGGCAGCCGTTATATATATATATAGAGAGAGAGATTTCGGACTTGCGATGTCTCAAGTCCACACCTTAGCCCCTTCATCATAGAACCCCATACACATACATACATACACACACACACACACACAGAGAGGCACACACACATTTTTCTCTCTTCTTTTTCATCTTAATATATCTTTTGATTCACACCCTTTATCAACATCTTCTCTCCCTTCTACATCACTTTAACTTTCCCATTTCAGGTATCTTCATCAATCTGTTTTTGAATTCTCAATTCAACCATTGATTTTCTGGTCTTATATTTGTTGGCTTGTTTTTGTTTTGTTTATTGATTTTTTTGTTTGATGTTTTTTTTTTGTTTTTTTTTTTTTTTGTTTTTGTTTTTGTTGGGTACTTTTTCTAAGAGTTTTTTGTTGTTTTTTTTTTTTGGCGGGGGTTGCTTTTTAAAGAAGGGACGATGTTTTTTGTTTGTTTGTTTGTTGGGGGGGTTGTTTTGTTTTTTTTGTTTTTTTTTAAATCCTTTGTAATTTTTATATCCAAATTTAAATGTACCGATAAACGTTTGAATTTCGATTAACTCATTTTCTTTAAGTATACCTTTTATTTATTTATTTATTTATTTAAATTTTATTTATTTATTTACATTTTTTCTTTTTTTTTTTTTTTTTTTTTTTTTTGTCCTGTGTTCAAAAGCCTTGGTTTTTGCTTCTTTCCGCGCTGAAATCTTCCACTTAACGAGATACAATTTTCTTCAGTTACCTTTCTTCGGCTTTTACTGAGTGTTTCTTCTGTTAACTACGGAATCCGACACAGACACTCAAACTGTTTTTATAATCTTTTCCGTTAACACTTATCTAGTTCTACATCAAAGTTTAACTTGCTATGATTATCGTGAAATCTTTTTTTCGTAATTACAGGCGCCTGGTCACCTTAATTCATCGTTTCTTGAATAAAAACTTTGCCCCGATAATAGTCGCATTCGAAAAAACATTTTTTAAAAGCTTTTTAACCACAAACACGACGAATATATATAATGTCTTATTTAATCACCAGCTGTAAAGTAGAATATTCTGTGACGATTAATAGAATCATTGACAATAAATCAATTTCTCTTTGTCTGGTTTATTTGTTGAATGGCATATCAACCTTCACGGGTTATTTAATGTCAAAGCAATTCTTGTAGAATAGTAGTAATACTATTTAGCCCAAAGCTTAGGGATGGGGCGGATACATTTTACAAGGAGATTAGAACCAAAGGAAACGTAATAGCGGGACAAGAATTCGAACTCGTTCACTTCTAGGCGGCAGTCTAACACTTTAGCCATTGCGCTAACGAATCTCCCACCATTTCTCTTGGAATTATCCAGGAACACAGTTCTCTGCAAAACATGTTAAAATCTAACATATCCTATTTAATGGTTCTGTTGATTTAAACAAAAAGAATCGAAGAGTTCAAACTTTTCCTGTATCTTACGATCTCATTGATCCTGAAGCCTGGGTTTGTCGTTGAGGCGCAACTATAAATATCTCTCTTCAGGTTTATACGTGGTTTGAATTCAGAGTTTTCCTTATCCTAGACTAGTTGCCAATAGCAAAGTTAAAGAACTGAGTCTGCCGTACTATTTACCCATAGCTGGATGAAGAACACTCAGTTTCACACTTTCTCCATTGGTATTTGAGCTTTATGAAATGCGGGCAGGATTTGAGTTTAAGTTGCTAAATTCACTTTCTGCAACAAAAACTCTGACGCTACAAGGGGCATCCATCAAAGGAGTCCACAAGAGAATATCGCTTAGGAGTTTGCCCTTTCTTCTCAAACAGTGCCCAGCACCAGTTCTGTGGAAACTAGTTGCAGTCAAGAAGACCAGCCAAGAGCAATGAATGATAGGGACGGATGATGAGAGAGAATTTGGAAATTCCGTGCTATTAGCAAGACTTGATGTTCATGATGATAAGTATCCCATTTATAGGTTAAAAAGCAATACTGCTGTTCTTCTACAAGTATAGCTTTGCATTTAAATAACCCACAAAATGTTATGTGTCATTAAACAAAGAAACCGATTATATATATATATATATATATATATATATATATGTGTGTGTGTGTGTGTGTGTGTGTGTAATAACTCCTTCTGACGAGCAGGATGTTACACAAGCTCAATTTTTAAGTGGAGTTTAACAGGTTTAAAATCAGAATTTTCCTTCTCTTGGATTGATTGCCCAACCAAGGCTAATGAGCCGAGTCTGCCCTACTATTTACCTTTAGCTTGAGGGAAAATAATTGCATTCATACTTTTTCGAAGTGTTAGTTTTCAGCAAAAATGCAATGAGCTGGGTTTAAGATTAGAACTCGTGTCGCCCTGTCCATTAACTACGACAGTAACCATTACACCACCGCATGTACACACGCATAAATATATATATATATAACCATTTTACTACTGTGTGTGTGTGTGTGTGTGTGTGTGTGCCTTTATTAACTATCTATCTATCTCTTTTTCCCTTCCCTCCTTCTTTCTTTCTGAAATAACTTGGGCTATGTAAGCATAAATAGATATTTGATTTACTTTCACGCTGCGCGAAAAGATTGAAAATGAAGCCTGCTTTCCGCCGTCCATTAGTTTGCAGTTGAGAATTCCGCCATTGTCTACGCAGACCAATATTTGGAATAGCGGGAAATTAAATCAAAAACGATGGTGCTGAAAAAAAAAGTGTAGACTAAAGTGATGTTTAACCGGAATATAAAGACCAGTCAGCAACTTTTATTGATCAACGCTATACATACATACACACACATATATATATACATACATATATATGTGTGTGTGTGTGTGTGTGTGTGTGTGTGTGTGTGTGTGTGTGTGAAATATTATGATTTGCAGTCTTTTTCTTTTCTTTTCTTTTTTTTCGTTTTTTTTTTCAATGGTTCATTACTTTTTATCAACATCTACTTTTATTTTCACAGTTTAGAAATATTCATGCTTGTGCGCGTGCATACACACACACGTATATATATATATATATATATATATATATATATATATATATATATATATATATATAAACATATATATATATATATATATATATTACTGGCCATAGGACAAATTAACTGTTACTTTACAGCTGTATTTTACATAAATACGCACACACAGATAGATAGATAGATAGATAGATAGATAGATAGATAGATATCAATATACCCATAAATATATATATATATATATATATATATATATATATATATATATATATATATATATATATATATATATATATATTACTGGCCATAGGACAAATTAACTGTTACTTTACCGCTGTATTTTACATAAATACGCACACACACACAGATAGATAGATAGATAGATAGATAGATAGATAGATAGATATCAATATACCCGTAAATACCTTAAAATTCCCTTAGCCAACGTAGTCCGCTTGTAGCTGTGTGGTCTGAAACCTTAATCTATCGTAAAGTTAGACGGGTTTCGATCCCGGCTTCGAGCATCCTGCGGGTCTAGCCACACTGAAGAGTTCTGATAGAACGAAACAGTCTGTCTGTGGATGACAATATATATATTACTGGCCATAGGACAACTTAACTGTTACTTTACAGCTGTATTTTACATAAATACGCACACACACACACATAGATAGATAGATATCAATATACCCGTGTATATATATATATATATATATATATATATATATATTACTGGCCATAGGACAAATTAACTGTTACTTTACAGCTGTATTTTTCATAAATACGCACACACAGATAGATAGATAGATATCAATATACCCGTAAAGTAATACAGAAAATAGCTTTTATTTTCATAACATTTCTTTGTTGTACAGCAAACTTTCATATCATTGTATTTAACACACACTTCTCAATAACACTGGGTAACACAAATTTTGTTCCTGTATAGAATGTGTTAAGTCTAAATTGCTTATGTTGTCAAAGTATAGAAAATGATTATTATTCCTTTTAATCTCTGCTTTTGCTCTCTGGCAAATTTACACGTTTTTTCTTTACATCAGGTTTAAATAAAACAACGTATGAATCAAATTTCTCATGAATTCGTACTTAAGTTATCCAAAAATAAACGAGAACGTTCGCAAAGTTTCTATTAGCTACTCATCATTGACTCTGCATATAATATTCTGGGCAATGATTAAATTTGAAAAGTTAAATTTGAAAATCTCACAACCAAAGTCAAAACAGCAAAGTTTGTTGTTCAAATTTGAAGTTTTTCAATTTACTTGATCAAATCGGAAATAATACTTTCTGACCCAGAAGTAAGAAAAAGTTAGAATCTTGCTACATACTTTAATCAGATATGTCTAAAATTTTATCTAATAAAACTCCAGGTTAACATTCAGCTAATAACTCTCAGACCGAAAATTTATCTATTTCACTCCTTCAGAGTTCCTCATACAAGTGTTAGCTGATGGTATTTCACTGGAGTCAGGGTGATAGTAAGTCTCCTCAGGTCTCCAGGACTCGTCTCCCTATGCCAGCCGATCTTAACAATGCTGTTATTTGGATAGTCTTGATTCGTCCTCCTATTTCCAACTCTTCTAGTCCTCTTTCCAAGCCTTTGAGGAGCATTCCAAGTGGTCTAATCACAATCGGTATCACCGTCACCTTCTTGTTTCATAGCTTTCTCAGTTCTCTACCAAGGTCTAAGTACTTGTCTCTTTTTTTCGCTTTTTTTTTTACTTTCTCTCTGTGGTCCGCTGGGACGGCAAAATCAACTAGATGGCAATTTCTCATCTGTTAATTATCACCAACTCTGGTCTCCTGGACGAGATCAGATTGCATCTTAAGTTCCCAGAGAATTTTATGCGTCCCATTCTCAACCACGGGTAATGGTTTGTGTACAAACCATGTGGCAGTATGGTGAAATTTCAATTTCTGAAACAATCGCAGTAGATCACCTTCCTAATCTAGTAATGTCAAGTTTTATAGTCCTTTTGAGCTAGGTTGCAATATTCGCTTATCATATTCTAAATCATTTCGTTTTTGACAACACATAATCAACACTTTCAATTCTGTTGCGCATTATCGATTTTAGCTTGAATTGAATTTGTCCTTATGGCGTTGTTTTGTACTGCTACGAGGAGAGAGTTAATTTCTTTCTTAAGGTTTCCTTTTTTGTATTCATGTTCAGTTCTTCTCGAGTGAGATTTCGCCCTTTTGTCGCTTGGAATACCCATACAGTTGTTTATTATCATTTGACTCATTTGAGAGTTTTTTTTTTATACCAGCGTTTGCTGGTGGTTTTCCTCTGGAGTCAGAGAGACAAAAAGTCGCCACAAGTCTCCACTACTTTTCTCAATATTCTGGCCGATCTCAATAATGCTGCCGTTTTGGTGATCTCCACTCGTCCTCTTATTTCCAAATCCTCCAGTCACTGTACCAATCCTTTGGTAACTGTGCCGAGTACGCCAATTACAATTGGTATCACCTTCATTTTCACCTTATGGAGGTGCCCGTGGTGTAGTCGTTATCGTCTTAAGAAATGGACACGGCGACACGAGTTCAAATCCTGGACGAGACTGATTGCATTTCACATGGCACTAATACCCTTGGGAAAGATATAAATCCAATTATTCTCCCTCCAGCTATGGGTAAATAGTAGGACAGACTAGGTTCTTCAGCCTTGGTGAGGCAACTAGTCTAGGAGAAGGAAAACTCTGAATTCAAACCTGTTAAACTCCGCTTAAAAATTGACCTTGTGTCATATCCTGCCCGAGCGGAGGGGTTGGTAAATAGTATCACCTTCATTTTCATGTTCCATAATTTTTTTTAGTTTTCTAGCAAGGTCTAGGCACTTACCTTTCTTATGACTTTCCTTCAGTTTTACCCTGTGGTCAGCCGTAACGGCAAGGTCTTCTATTCGAGAGGTTCTTTTTTTTATTTTTTTCTTGGTTATAACTAGGTCTGGTTGTCTGGCTAAGATTAGGTGATCGGTTTGTATTTCAAAATCCCAAAGAATTTTGTACGTCTCATTTTCTCGGACGGATTCTAGGTTGTGCGTATACCATTTGTTTGCATGGTCATATTTAAAGTTCTTGCAGCTCCCTATGGATCCCCTTACCCACCCACTTGCATGAAGTCTTATACTTTCTTAGCTCTAATTTACTGCATTCACTTATAATGGGATTGATCGTTTCGTCTCTCTCTCCACATGATTTACTTCAGCTATTTTGTTGCGCCTTGTCTTTTGATTTGACATACGTGATGAATTCAATAAGTTTCCAGACCTTTTTTGTACAGGCATATAAAATTGTCGTAGACTCTTGTAAATTCAGTATGTTATTGCAATACATCATATGATATGACTGACCAATTTTTATGATTTCAGTTTTAAATGAACAGCTACAGCAGCAATTGGAATACACCCTACTAAAGCCTGATTGTCTCAGCTGGTGAATTTCAAAAATGCAATCTGAATTTGAGGACACTTTAGAAGAACGATATGCAATAAAATTCTGCTTTAAACTTGGAAAAGATGCCACAGAAACGTATGGAATGCTTCAGACTGCTATTCGACCACCTTGCATAAATCGAGCATCAGTTTTAGAGTGGCATAAGAGATTCAAGGAAGGCAGGGAGTCTGTGAGGGATGATGAGAGGTGTAGCAGGAGTAAGGAAGTCAATACACCAGAGTTGATTGGCCAAAGGGTTAGGGTTGGGTTACTATGTTGAGGTTTTAAGGGAGTTCAGGAAGAGATTCCCTGGGAAGAGGCCAGCACTCTTCAAATCGGGTCAGTGGCATTTCCACCAGGAAAGTGCACCAGTCCACAACTCCATCCTTGTCACAGACTGTTTGACCAAGATGGGTACCAAGGCAGTTCCTCAGCCTCCCTATAGTCTAGACCTTGCTCCCTGTGACTTTTGGTTATTCCCTAAGCTCAGAGGCTGTCATTATGAGACAATTGAGGAGATGAAATAGGCTGTGACGAAGGTCATTGACACGCTCACACAAGAGGACTTCCATGGGGCATTCCAGAAGTTGCTGGAACAGTGCAACAAATGCATTGCAGCCGGAGGAGATAACTTCGAAGGGGACTAGAGTTTCATATGTGTACTATCAATAAAACTGCCCTTACGATAAAAGTCTGGAAACTTATTTAATGATCCTCGTAGTCCTAGTGACGTTGTTTTGTGCTGCTATCAGAAGAAATTCAATCTTTCCCTTAAGGTTTCCCATTTTTATCCATGTTCAAGTTTTCTCGTGTGAGATTTCGCTCATTTGTCGCTTGAAATATCCATACAGTTGTTTTTTCTCCAATTTTTGTTTTCTGGTTATTTCTGTTTCGTTGATACTTGTTTTGTTTGTATTATTCCTGGTGGCTGTAATCACTCTTCCTCTGCGATTTTTATGTAGTCTTCTAGTCGTTGTATCGATGCATCGACCTTATCTTCAATGTTGGCGAGTCCTCTTCCTACTTCTTCTCTTGACACATACAGTCTGTCAACGTCATCTCTGGAATGTAAGGACTTAGATATTGTCATCAGTTGTCTTGTTCTCTGGTCCATTTGTTGGAGTTCTTCTCCAGTCCACTTTAAGAATTGTCTTGAATATCTTACGAGAGGGGCAGCCTAAGTATTCATCCCTTTGATGAGATTTCTTTTGTGTGGCTTGGTCTGAAGAGGTTTTCTCGTTCTCTTGAGGTATTCTCTTTTTATTTTTTATTTTTTTTAATCTCCAAACATTCGATGGTGTACGCTTACAATATTCCCAAGTATTTGCAAGTTGCCTTTTCACCGGACGTTCTTTCAGTCATTTGTCCTTTTCCGCTATTCATTATTAGCATGACACATTTTTCTATGCCAAATTCCATTCAAATATCGTTACTATATATCCTCACTGCTTGTATTAAGGTTTCCAATTCTTTTTTCATTTTTGGCAAACAGTTTAATGTTGTTTATGTAAATTAGGTAGTTGATTTTTTCTTGCGGTTTATCAACTTTGTATCCACCTGTGCATCTCCTAAGTTGGTGATTGAGTGGTATCATCGCTATTACAAATAGTAATGGTAATATCACATCTCCCAGGAAGATCTCTCTCTGGATTTTCACTTCAGCTAGGCTGCTGTCAGTTTGACTCTCCAGTTTCCCGTGGTATTTTCGATAAACCTTATGACTTCGCCGGAGTGAGTGGATAGGTATCCCTCTGTCTCCAGGGACACGTAATCACCAAAAAGGCTTGACAATGAAACCCATAGTGTTTAGATTATAATAGAGACTCTATTTTCTCTCTTAAGGTCCTAAAAATAGTCGGATAAAGACGGATTAGGTTTTTTGCTCGTGGAAACGGATTAAGATTTATTGAATGAACCAATGGAAGGTCTTCGTAAGAATCGAACCCACTCGCAGTTTATTAAATTGAGTGAATGGAAATTGAGTCATTCCAGACTTCATATATTCATGTAATACTAACCTGAAAAATGTTTCAACTCATATGTGGTTAGCCTTAAAAAGGAATTGGATCACTTGACCGAAATTGGCTATGACAATATTTTATCATAGTGATAATAACTTTCCTAGTTGAAGTCGGTTTAAGAATCAGAACCTCCAAGAAGTCATCTTGATTTTCCGTTGTATATGTAATTACCAACCCCTCCACAGATGCAGGGTGTGACACAAAGTCAATTTTAAACGGAGTTTAATAGATTCTAAGTCAGAGTTTTCCTTTTCCTTGATTGGTTGCCGTACCAAAGTTAAATTGCCCAATCTTCCCTATTATTTTCCCATAGGTGGAGATAGAATATTTAGATACATAATTGCACGATGTGAAATGCAAGCAGCCTAATCCAGGATTTGAAATCGAGTCACTGTGTCCACTTCCAACGACGATAGCCATTGCACCATGAGTGCCTCACTCTAATAGTCAATCATAGTTGGTATGCATCAAACACCCTCCGTACCATATCATGATTATAATTGTCCACTAACATAAGAGAAGCGGGAGTCCCAGCGGCGTAGTGAATAATGTGCTCGACGATGACATCATAATAAACGAGTGCGAACACCAGTCACGTTCTCTTTCTGTACCATAGCCAGATATCCTGATATGTGAAACGTACATAGAATGTTCATAACATATATACATAGAACATAAGAATTCCAAAATACGAAAAACACTTACGACTTCTTAGTTTAGGTACGAAACTTTTTATTACCTTTGAGTTTAAAGGTTTTTCGACATAAGGAGAGAGAGGCACAGTCTTTCTATGCTGGCTTTTCCATTTGCCCCCCCCCCCGCCATCACGTGCGGCGCCCATAGCGCACAAATTCGTCTGGCCTCAGCGAGCCCCGAAAGTCGACCCTTCCCGTTCGGAGTTTAGTTCTCAACTATCTGACTTTTTCAAATTCCCCCAAATCCTCCGCACGTGCTTCCGGTGCATGATATTATTCACATCCACTGGTCAACCTTTCTATCTGGGATTTTTATTTTGACATCTGTGAACGACACATCCTCCCTGCGCTCATTAACACCTGCGCTCAAGTTTGCACCAAATTAACCCATGTGCTGAGCCGAAAGGTTCTCAGCCTAACTAAACCCAAAGGCAAGATATATAAAACGAAATCCCTCGGCCATTATATAACATTTCGGTCTAATAACCTTAGGAAAAAGACCTTTATTCCCCCGAGGTATGGTTTATATAGTATCACTATTGTTCTACAAGGATGGCTTTATCATTAAATGACATGCCATTAAAAAAAGAAACCAAGCCAAACTAAACATGGGAGAAACTATGTTTAATTGGGCTCATTTCATTTTTCGATTGTATCCGTCTGTCTCTCAAAACTGCTGTGGATCATGGCACAGGCTTAAGTAGGATTATATGCTCATGCTACAAGTCTCACCTCTTCCCGACATTGATGTTTCTTCAAACGACATAAACGTTTCCAAAATGATTTTGAACACGATAACCGAAAAAAAATGGCGACTAGTCTTTTCAGACTGTCTTTTCCTTATTCTAACCTTGAGAAGCTGTTTCATAACTTAATGCAAACATCATATCTTAAGCAATATATATACATATATATACATAAAGTAAGTAAAGTTGGCGACCATAGTCGAAGGTGACCCGATACCCTATTCGATAGCAACTACACCAAGGTGTAGGGGAGGGGGCTACTCCTTTCCCTGGATTTCTCCACTACCCTTGATCCGTACTTTATAACACTGAGTGTTAAGCAAGGAGGCATCAAGTACCATTTGTAAAGTCTTTGGTATGACTCGACCTGGGATTGAACCTAGGTCTCCCGGGCCATTGGCGAACACTCTAACCATTATGCCAATGTATATATATATTACCTTTTATATATATATATATATATATATATATATATATATATATATATATATATATATATATATATATATATATATATATATATATATATATATATATATATATATATATATATATATATATATATATATATATATATATATATATATATATATATATATATATATATATATATATATATATATATATATATATATATATATATATATATATATATATATATATATATATATATATATATATATATATATATATATATATATATATATATATATATATATATATATATATATATATATATATATATATATATTACGGCCAAATCAATAAAGTTCAATAGAGTTCCGATAGATTTTTCGAAAAGACAATTCAGCAAAGCTGAAATATTGTCAGCGGAGTGTGTAGAATCGTAGTTATCGTCTCAAGAAAATAGTCAAAGAATATCAGAGAGTAAAGAATCTTAAACAGCTAGACTGAGATTGACGTTAACACACTTCTGCTAAAGGTGAGTGTCAAATGGAAAATGGAAAGGAAATTAGCACTGAAATCAAATAAATAAACAAAACAAACTCTGCACGCGTCAACTTTAACAAAAAGAAGGCAAAACTCCTCGGAACGTGACATAATGAGAATGGGGCGGAACAGTTTAACAGTAGGTCGAAGACAACGATGACAATGACAACTACCTCTACTACAACTACTACTATCAATACCCCCAGAACCGATCAATAGTGATGTAATATAATTATACCAGTAACTGTCGTCCCATTGATAAATCTTGGTAAATCGTGTTATATTGTCACTTGATTCCTAACAGTAACCAATAATTCTTGATTGTATTTTTTACACGCGTTGTATTAAGGTAAAGAAATCACGACGGAAATGCCACGTGAATTGCGTAGCTGGTATGCCAGAAGGACGTGTGGCCACGAGGATTGCGTGGGAATCCGGAAAACTTTATGATGACTGAAGATTTTCGACTGGGGGAGAAGGAAGGAGCTGGAAGAAAAGGGACTAGATGTCACGCCGCTCAGACGCCGGCCTTGTGCCAGTCGATTCCGTGTTGAGAGGTAGAGAAAAGTCTGATTTGCACGAAACTCGCAAAAGCCGAACGCGGGTATGATCCCAGAATAAAGAAAAAGTGGTGCTTTGCAAAGGCCCTGTAGTCGAAAAACATAGACGCTTAGATAATTAAAGGCCTCGAGATAATGCAGAAAAATGTGAAGAAACAGGCTCGTGAAAGTTGGAGAGATGTGAAGTAACAGGCTTGCTAAAGTCGAAAGCGGGTATGATCCAAGAAGAAAGAAGAATGAGTGCTTTGCGAAGGCCCAGTAGTTGAAAAATATATAGAAGCTGAGATGATTAGATTTGTTTTTAGTTGACCTTGTACCAGGCTCGTGAAAGCATAAAGAAATAGAAAAGCAGAGAGGTTTAAACCACACCGTCACC
>OY757906.1:111635350-111685350 GCA_963585895.1 Sepioteuthis lessoniana
ATATTGTTACTCAACTAATATTTGTTACATCCAGTTTATGGTCAGCACCCTTCACAATACTATCAATGGTGTAGACACAGATTCAACGGTGATTAGTGACTTTTAGTTTCGCACCGATGGTCTCATTTATCTACACCATTCAAAGTTAGATCTACATATGGTCTATCACCAATACTGAGATTAGAAATATATATATATATATATATATATATATATATATATATAGTTTCGAGGGCGTCTCTGGTGGTGTAATGGTTAGCAAGCTAAACTAGCAAACCTCCACGAGTGAGTTCGAGTCTCACTGGGTACCCCATTCATTCGGCTTTGTACCGCATCGAAGCAAAGAGCTTCGTAAATTACCACAGACAGACAGTTTCGTTATATCACAACTCTTCAGTGTGGCTAGATACGCAAGTCGCTTCAAGCTGGGATCGAAACCTATCTGACTTTACGCTAGACGTGGTATCAAACCGTTCGACCATTTCGACAATATACGTCAGCTCAGGAATTATAACACATATTTATTAGCTTTCGTTTGTTTACATTTTGTGTTATCAGATACCAGAGTGCTCAATTCGTTAGAAGACCTTTGCATTACGCGAGTGGCAGCCGTTATATATATATATAGAGAGAGAGATTTCGGACTTGCGATGTCTCAAGTCCACACCTTAGCCCCTTCATCATAGAACCCCATACACATACATACATACACACACACACACACACAGAGAGGCACACACACATTTTTCTCTCTTCTTTTTCATCTTAATATATCTTTTGATTCACACCCTTTATCAACATCTTCTCTCCCTTCTACATCACTTTAACTTTCCCATTTCAGGTATCTTCATCAATCTGTTTTTGAATTCTCAATTCAACCATTGATTTTCTGGTCTTATATTTGTTGGCTTGTTTTTGTTTTGTTTATTGATTTTTTTGTTTGATGTTTTTTTTTTGTTTTTTTTTTTTTTTGTTTTTGTTTTTGTTGGGTACTTTTTCTAAGAGTTTTTTGTTGTTTTTTTTTTTTGGCGGGGGTTGCTTTTTAAAGAAGGGACGATGTTTTTTGTTTGTTTGTTTGTTGGGGGGGTTGTTTTGTTTTTTTTGTTTTTTTTTAAATCCTTTGTAATTTTTATATCCAAATTTAAATGTACCGATAAACGTTTGAATTTCGATTAACTCATTTTCTTTAAGTATACCTTTTATTTATTTATTTATTTATTTAAATTTTATTTATTTATTTACATTTTTTCTTTTTTTTTTTTTTTTTTTTTTTTTTGTCCTGTGTTCAAAAGCCTTGGTTTTTGCTTCTTTCCGCGCTGAAATCTTCCACTTAACGAGATACAATTTTCTTCAGTTACCTTTCTTCGGCTTTTACTGAGTGTTTCTTCTGTTAACTACGGAATCCGACACAGACACTCAAACTGTTTTTATAATCTTTTCCGTTAACACTTATCTAGTTCTACATCAAAGTTTAACTTGCTATGATTATCGTGAAATCTTTTTTTCGTAATTACAGGCGCCTGGTCACCTTAATTCATCGTTTCTTGAATAAAAACTTTGCCCCGATAATAGTCGCATTCGAAAAAACATTTTTTAAAAGCTTTTTAACCACAAACACGACGAATATATATAATGTCTTATTTAATCACCAGCTGTAAAGTAGAATATTCTGTGACGATTAATAGAATCATTGACAATAAATCAATTTCTCTTTGTCTGGTTTATTTGTTGAATGGCATATCAACCTTCACGGGTTATTTAATGTCAAAGCAATTCTTGTAGAATAGTAGTAATACTATTTAGCCCAAAGCTTAGGGATGGGGCGGATACATTTTACAAGGAGATTAGAACCAAAGGAAACGTAATAGCGGGACAAGAATTCGAACTCGTTCACTTCTAGGCGGCAGTCTAACACTTTAGCCATTGCGCTAACGAATCTCCCACCATTTCTCTTGGAATTATCCAGGAACACAGTTCTCTGCAAAACATGTTAAAATCTAACATATCCTATTTAATGGTTCTGTTGATTTAAACAAAAAGAATCGAAGAGTTCAAACTTTTCCTGTATCTTACGATCTCATTGATCCTGAAGCCTGGGTTTGTCGTTGAGGCGCAACTATAAATATCTCTCTTCAGGTTTATACGTGGTTTGAATTCAGAGTTTTCCTTATCCTAGACTAGTTGCCAATAGCAAAGTTAAAGAACTGAGTCTGCCGTACTATTTACCCATAGCTGGATGAAGAACACTCAGTTTCACACTTTCTCCATTGGTATTTGAGCTTTATGAAATGCGGGCAGGATTTGAGTTTAAGTTGCTAAATTCACTTTCTGCAACAAAAACTCTGACGCTACAAGGGGCATCCATCAAAGGAGTCCACAAGAGAATATCGCTTAGGAGTTTGCCCTTTCTTCTCAAACAGTGCCCAGCACCAGTTCTGTGGAAACTAGTTGCAGTCAAGAAGACCAGCCAAGAGCAATGAATGATAGGGACGGATGATGAGAGAGAATTTGGAAATTCCGTGCTATTAGCAAGACTTGATGTTCATGATGATAAGTATCCCATTTATAGGTTAAAAAGCAATACTGCTGTTCTTCTACAAGTATAGCTTTGCATTTAAATAACCCACAAAATGTTATGTGTCATTAAACAAAGAAACCGATTATATATATATATATATATATATATATATATATATATATATATATGTGTGTGTGTGTGTGTGTGTAATAACTCCTTCTGACGAGCAGGATGTTACACAAGCTCAATTTTTAAGTGGAGTTTAACAGGTTTAAAATCAGAATTTTCCTTCTCTTGGATTGATTGCCCAACCAAGGCTAATGAGCCGAGTCTGCCCTACTATTTACCTTTAGCTTGAGGGAAAATAATTGCATTCATACTTTTTCGAAGTGTTAGTTTTCAGCAAAAATGCAATGAGCTGGGTTTAAGATTAGAACTCGTGTCGCCCTGTCCATTAACTACGACAGTAACCATTACACCACCGCATGTACACACGCATAAATATATATATATATAACCATTTTACTACTGTGTGTGTGTGTGTGTGTGCCTTTATTAACTATCTATCTATCTCTTTTTCCCTTCCCTCCTTCTTTCTTTCTGAAATAACTTGGGCTATGTAAGCATAAATAGATATTTGATTTACTTTCACGCTGCGCGAAAAGATTGAAAATGAAGCTTGCTTTCCGCCGTCCATTAGTTTGCAGTTGAGAATTCCGCCATTGTCTACGCAGACCAATATTTGGAATAGCGGGAAATTAAATCAAAAACGATGGTGCTGAAAAAAAAAGTGTAGACTAAAGTGATGTTTAACCGGAATATAAAGACCAGTCAGCAACTTTTATTGATCAACGCTATACATACATACACACACATATATATATACATACATATATATGTGTGTGTGTGTGTGTGTGTGTGTGTGTGTGTGTGTGTGAAATATTATGATTTGCAGTCTTTTTCTTTTCTTTTCTTTTTTTTCGTTTTTTTTTTCAATGGTTCATTACTTTTTATCAACATCTACTTTTATTTTCACAGTTTAGAAATATTCATGCTTGTGCGCGTGCATACACACACACGTATATATATATATATATATATATATATATATATATATATATATATATATATAAACATATATATATATATATATATATATTACTGGCCATAGGACAAATTAACTGTTACTTTACAGCTGTATTTTACATAAATACGCACACACAGATAGATAGATAGATAGATAGATAGATAGATAGATAGATAGATAGATATCAATATACCCGTAAATACCTTAAAATTCCCTTAGCCAACGTAGTCCACTTGTAGCTGTGTGGTCTGAAACCTTAATCTATCGTAAAGTTAGACGGGTTTCGATCCCGGCTTCGAGCATCCTGCGGGTCTAGCCACACTGAAGAGTTCTGATAGAACGAAACAGTCTGTCTGTGGATGACAATATATATATATATATTACTGGCCATAGGACAACTTAACTGTTACTTTACAGCTGTATTTTACATAAATACGCACACACACACACATAGATACATAGATATCAATATACCCGTGTATATATATATATATATATATATATATATATTACTGGCCATAGGACAAATTAACTGTTACTTTACAGCTGTATTTTTCATAAATACGCACACACAGATAGATAGATAGATATCAATATACCCGTAAAGTAATACAGAAAATAGCTTTTATTTTCATAACATTTCTTTGTTGTACAGCAAACTTTCATATCATTGTATTTAACACACACTTCTCAATAACACTGGGTAACACAAATTTTGTTCCTGTATAGAATGTGTTAAGTCTAAATTGCTTATGTTGTCAAAGTATAGAAAATGATTATTATTCCTTTTAATCTCTGCTTTTGCTCTCTGGCAAATTTACACGTTTTTTCTTTACATCAGGTTTAAATAAAACAACGTATGAATCAAATTTCTCATGAATTCGTACTTAAGTTATCCAAAAATAAACGAGAACGTTCGCAAAGTTTCTATTAGCTACTCATCATTGACTCTGCATATAATATTCTGGGCAATGATTAAATTTGAAAAGTTAAATTTGAAAATCTCACAACCAAAGTCAAAACAGCAAAGTTTGTTGTTCAAATTTGAAGTTTTTCAATTTACTTGATCAAATCGGAAATAATACTTTCTGACCCAGAAGTAAGAAAAAGTTAGAATCTTGCTACATACTTTAATCAGATATGTCTAAAATTTTATCTAATAAAACTCCAGGTTAACATTCAGCTAATAACTCTCAGACCGAAAATTTATCTATTTCACTCCTTCAGAGTTCCTCATACAAGTGTTAGCTGATGGTATTTCACTGGAGTCAGGGTGATAGTAAGTCTCCTCAGGTCTCCAGGACTCGTCTCCCTATGCCAGCCGATCTTAACAATGCTGTTATTTGGATAGTCTTGATTCGTCCTCCTATTTCCAACTCTTCTAGTCCTCTTTCCAAGCCTTTGAGGAGCATTCCAAGTGGTCTAATCACAATCGGTATCACCGTCACCTTCTTGTTTCATAGCTTTCTCAGTTCTCTACCAAGGTCTAAGTACTTGTCTCTTTTTTTCGCTTTTTTTTTTACTTTCTCTCTGTGGTCCGCTGGGACGGCAAAATCAACTAGATGGCAATTTCTCATCTGTTAATTATCACCAACTCTGGTCTCCTGGACGAGATCAGATTGCATCTTAAGTTCCCAGAGAATTTTATGCGTCCCATTCTCAACCACGGGTAATGGTTTGTGTACAAACCATGTGGCAGTATGGTGAAATTTCAATTTCTGAAACAATCGCAGTAGATCACCTTCCTAATCTAGTAATGTCAAGTTTTATAGTCCTTTTGAGCTAGGTTGCAATATTCGCTTATCATATTCTAAATCATTTCGTTTTTGACAACACATAATCAACACTTTCAATTCTGTTGCGCATTATCGATTTTAGCTTGAATTGAATTTGTCCTTATGGCGTTGTTTTGTACTGCTACGAGGAGAGAGTTAATTTCTTTCTTAAGGTTTCCTTTTTTGTATTCATGTTCAGTTCTTCTCGAGTGAGATTTCGCCCTTTTGTCGCTTGGAATACCCATACAGTTGTTTATTATCATTTGACTCATTTGAGAGTTTTTTTTTTATACCAGCGTTTGCTGGTGGTTTTCCTCTGGAGTCAGAGAGACAAAAAGTCGCCACAAGTCTCCACTACTTTTCTCAATATTCTGGCCGATCTCAATAATGCTGCCGTTTTGGTGATCTCCACTCGTCCTCTTATTTCCAAATCCTCCAGTCACTGTACCAATCCTTTGGTAACTGTGCCGAGTACGCCAATTACAATTGGTATCACCTTCATTTTCACCTTATGGAGGTGCCCGTGGTGTAGTCGTTATCGTCTTAAGAAATGGACACGGCGACACGAGTTCAAATCCTGGACGAGACTGATTGCATTTCACATGGCACTAATACCCTTGGGAAAGATATAAATCCAATTATTCTCCCTCCAGCTATGGGTAAATAGTAGGACAGACTAGGTTCTTCAGCCTTGGTGAGGCAACTAGTCTAGGAGAAGGAAAACTCTGAATTCAAACCTGTTAAACTCCGCTTAAAAATTGACCTTGTGTCATATCCTGCCCGAGCGGAGGGGTTGGTAAATAGTATCACCTTCATTTTCATGTTCCATAATTTTTTTTAGTTTTCTAGCAAGGTCTAGGCACTTACCTTTCTTATGACTTTCCTTCAGTTTTACCCTGTGGTCAGCCGTAACGGCAAGGTCTTCTATTCGAGAGGTTCTTTTTTTTATTTTTTTCTTGGTTATAACTAGGTCTGGTTGTCTGGCTAAGATTAGGTGATCGGTTTGTATTTCAAAATCCCAAAGAATTTTGTACGTCTCATTTTCTCGGACGGATTCTAGGTTGTGCGTATACCATTTGTTTGCATGGTCATATTTAAAGTTCTTGCAGCTCCCTATGGATCCCCTTACCCACCCACTTGCATGAAGTCTTATACTTTCTTAGCTCTAATTTACTGCATTCACTTATAATGGGATTGATCGTTTCGTCTCTCTCTCCACATGATTTACTTCAGCTATTTTGTTGCGCCTTGTCTTTTGATTTGACATACGTGATGAATTCAATAAGTTTCCAGACCTTTTTTGTACAGGCATATAAAATTGTCGTAGACTCTTGTAAATTCAGTATGTTATTGCAATACATCATATGATATGACTGACCAATTTTTATGATTTCAGTTTTAAATGAACAGCTACAGCAGCAATTGGAATACACCCTACTAAAGCCTGATTGTCTCAGCTGGTGAATTTCAAAAATGCAATCTGAATTTGAGGACACTTTAGAAGAACGATATGCAATAAAATTCTGCTTTAAACTTGGAAAAGATGCAACAGAAACGTATGGAATGCTTCAGACTGCTATTCGACCACCTTGCATAAATCGAGCATCAGTTTTAGAGTGGCATAAGAGATTCAAGGAAGGCAGGGAGTCTGTGAGGGATGATGAGAGGTGTAGCAGGAGTAAGGAAGTCAATACACCAGAGTTGATTGGCCAAAGGGTTAGGGTTGGGTTACTATGTTGAGGTTTTAAGGGAGTTCAGGAAGAGATTCCCTGGGAAGAGGCCAGCACTCTTCAAATCGGGTCAGTGGCATTTCCACCAGGAAAGTGCACCAGTCCACAACTCCATCCTTGTCACAGACTGTTTGACCAAGATGGGTACCAAGGCAGTTCCTCAGCCTCCCTATAGTCTAGACCTTGCTCCCTGTGACTTTTGGTTATTCCCTAAGCTCAGAGGCTGTCATTATGAGACAATTGAGGAGATGAAATAGGCTGTGACGAAGGTCATTGACACGCTCACACAAGAGGACTTCCATGGGGCATTCCAGAAGTTGCTGGAACAGTGCAACAAATGCATTGCAGCCGGAGGAGATAACTTCGAAGGGGACTAGAGTTTCATATGTGTACTATCAATAAAACTGCCCTTACGATAAAAGTCTGGAAACTTATTTAATGATCCTCGTAGTCCTAGTGACGTTGTTTTGTGCTGCTATCAGAAGAAATTCAATCTTTCCCTTAAGGTTTCCCATTTTTATCCATGTTCAAGTTTTCTCGTGTGAGATTTCGCTCATTTGTCGCTTGAAATATCCATACAGTTGTTTTTTCTCCAATTTTTGTTTTCTGGTTATTTCTGTTTCGTTGATACTTGTTTTGTTTGTATTATTCCTGGTGGCTGTAATCACTCTTCCTCTGCGATTTTTATGTAGTCTTCTAGTCGTTGTATCGATGCATCGACCTTATCTTCAATGTTGGCGAGTCCTCTTCCTACTTCTTCTCTTGACACATACAGTCTGTCAACGTCATCTCTGGAATGTGAGGACTTAGATATTGTCATCAGTTGTCTTGTTCTCTGGTCCATTTGTTGGAGTTCTTCTCCAGTCCACTTTAAGAATTGTCTTGAATATCTTACGAGAGGGGCAGCCTAAGTATTCATCCCTTTGATGAGATTTCTTTTGTGTGGCTTGGTCTGAAGAGGTTTTCTCGTTCTCTTGAGGTATTCTCTTTTTATTTTTTATTTTTTTTAATCTCCAAACATTCGATGGTGTACGCTTACAATATTCCCAAGTATTTGCAAGTTGCCTTTTCACCGGACGTTCTTTCAGTCATTTGTCCTTTTCCGCTATTCATTATTAGCATGACACATTTTTCTATGCCAAATTCCATTCAAATATCGTTACTATATATCCTCACTGCTTGTATTAAGGTTTCCAATTCTTTTTTCATTTTTGGCAAACAGTTTAATGTTGTTTATGTAAATTAGGTAGTTGATTTTTTCTTGCGGTTTATCAACTTTGTATCCACCTGTGCATCTCCTAAGTTGGTGATTGAGTGGTATCATCGCTATTACAAATAGTAATGGTAATATCACATCTCCCAGGAAGATCTCTCTCTGGATTTTCACTTCAGCTAGGCTGCTGTCAGTTTGACTCTCCAGTTTCCCGTGGTATTTTCGATAAACCTTATGACTTCGCCGGAGTGAGTGGATAGGTATCCCTCTGTCTCCAGGGACACGTAATCACCAAAAAGGCTTGACAATGAAACCCATAGTGTTTAGATTATAATAGAGACTCTATTTTCTCTCTTAAGGTCCTAAAAATAGTCGGATAAAGACGGATTAGGTTTTTTGCTCGTGGAAACGGATTAAGATTTATTGAATGAACCAATGGAAGGTCTTCGTAAGAATCGAACCCACTCGCAGTTTATTAAATTGAGTGAATGGAAATTGAGTCATTCCAGACTTCATATATTCATGTAATACTAACCTGAAAAATGTTTCAACTCATATGTGGTTAGCCTTAAAAAGGAATTGGATCACTTGACCGAAATTGGCTATGACAATATTTTATCATAGTGATAATAACTTTCCTAGTTGAAGTCGGTTTAAGAATCAGAACCTCCAAGAAGTCATCTTGATTTTCCGTTGTATATGTATTTACCAACCCCTCCACAGATGCAGGGTGTGACACAAAGTCAATTTTAAACGGAGTTTAATAGATTCTAAGTCAGAGTTTTCCTTTTCCTTGATTGGTTGCCGTACCAAAGTTAAATTGCCCAATCTTCCCTATTATTTTCCCATAGGTGGAGATAGAATATTTAGATACATAATTGCACGATGTGAAATGCAAGCAGCCTAATCCAGGATTTGAAATCGAGTCACTGTGTCCACTTCCAACGACGATAGCCATTGCACCATGAGTGCCTCACTCTAATAGTCAATCATAGTTGGTATGCATCAAACACCCTCCGTACCATATCATGATTATAATTGTCCACTAACATAAGAGAAGCGGGAGTCCCAGCGGCGTAGTGAATAATGTGCTCGACGATGACATCATAATAAACGAGTGCGAACACCAGTCACGTTCTCTTTCTGTACCATAGCCAGATATCCTGATATGTGAAACGTACATAGAATGTTCATAACATATATACATAGAACATAAGAATTCCAAAATACGAAAAACACTTACGACTTCTTAGTTTAGGTACGAAACTTTTTATTACCTTTGAGTTTAAAGGTTTTTCGACATAAGGAGAGAGAGGCACAGTCTTTCTATGCTGGCTTTTCCATTTGCCCCCCCCCCGCCATCACGTGCGGCGCCCATAGCGCACAAATTCGTCTGGCCTCAGCGAGCCCCGAAAGTCGACCCTTCCCGTTCGGAGTTTAGTTCTCAACTATCTGACTTTTTCAAATTCCCCCAAATCCTCCGCACGTGCTTCCGGTGCATGATATTATTCACATCCACTGGTCAACCTTTCTATCTGGGATTTTTATTTTGACATCTGTGAACGACACATCCTCCCTGCGCTCATTAACACCTGCGCTCAAGTTTGCACCAAATTAACCCATGTGCTGAGCCGAAAGGTTCTCAGCCTAACTAAACCCAAAGGCAAGATATATAAAACGAAATCCCTCGGCCATTATATAACATTTCGGTCTAATAACCTTAGGAAAAAGACCTTTATTCCCCCGAGGTATGGTTTATATAGTATCACTATTGTTCTACAAGGATGGCTTTATCATTAAATGACATGCCATTAAAAAAAGAAACCAAGCCAAACTAAACATGGGAGAAACTATGTTTAATTGGGCTCATTTCATTTTTCGATTGTATCCGTCTGTCTCTCAAAACTGCTGTGGATCATGGCACAGGCTTAAGTAGGATTATATGCTCATGCTACAAGTCTCACCTCTTCCCGACATTGATGTTTCTTCAAACGACATAAACGTTTCCAAAATGATTTTGAACACGATAACCGAAAAAAAATGGCGACTAGTCTTTTCAGACTGTCTTTTCCTTATTCTAACCTTGAGAAGCTGTTTCATAACTTAATGCAAACATCATATCTTAAGCAATATATATACATATATATACATAAAGTAAGTAAAGTTGGCGACCATAGTCGAAGGTGACCCGATACCCTATTCGATAGCAACTACACCAAGGTGTAGGGGAGGGGGCTACTCCTTTCCCTGGATTTCTCCACTACCCTTGATCCGTACTTTATAACACTGAGTGTTAAGCAAGGAGGCATCAAGTACCATTTGTAAAGTCTTTGGTATGACTCGACCTGGGATTGAACCTAGGTCTCCCGGGCCATTGGCGAACACTCTAACCATTATGCCAATGTATATATATATTACCTTTTATATATATATATATATATATATATATATATATATATATATATATATATATATATATATATATATATATATATATATATATATATATATATATATATATATATATATATATATATATATATATATATATATATATATATATATATATATATATATATATATATATATATATATATATATATATATATATATATATATATATATATATATATATATATATATATATATATATATATATATATATATATATATATATATATATATATATATATATATATATATATATATATATTACGGCCAAATCAATAAAGTTCAATAGAGTTCCGATAGATTTTTCGAAAAGACAATTCAGCAAAGCTGAAATATTGTCAGCGGAGTGTGTAGAATCGTAGTTATCGTCTCAAGAAAATAGTCAAAGAATATCAGAGAGTAAAGAATCTTAAACAGCTAGACTGAGATTGACGTTAACACACTTCTGCTAAAGGTGAGTGTCAAATGGAAAATGGAAAGGAAATTAGCACTGAAATCAAATAAATAAACAAAACAAACTCTGCACGCGTCAACTTTAACAAAAAGAAGGCAAAACTCCTCGGAACGTGACATAATGAGAATGGGGCGGAACAGTTTAACAGTAGGTCGAAGACAACGATGACAATGACAACTACCTCTACTACAACTACTACTATCAATACCCCCAGAACCGATCAATAGTGATGTAATATAATTATACCAGTAACTGTCGTCCCATTGATAAATCTTGGTAAATCGTGTTATATTGTCACTTGATTCCTAACAGTAACCAATAATTCTTGATTGTATTTTTTACACGCGTTGTATTAAGGTAAAGAAATCACGACGGAAATGCCACGTGAATTGCGTAGCTGGTATGCCAGAAGGACGTGTGGCCACGAGGATTGCGTGGGAATCCGGAAAACTTTATGATGACTGAAGATTTTCGACTGGGGGAGAAGGAAGGAGCTGGAAGAAAAGGGACTAGATGTCACGCCGCTCAGACGCCGGCCTTGTGCCAGTCGATTCCGTGTTGAGAGGTAGAGAAAAGTCTGATTTGCACGAAACTCGCAAAAGCCGAACGCGGGTATGATCCCAGAATAAAGAAAAAGTGGTGCTTTGCAAAGGCCCTGTAGTCGAAAAACATAGACGCTTAGATAATTAAAGGCCTCGAGATAATGCAGAAAAATGTGAAGAAACAGGCTCGTGAAAGTTGGAGAGATGTGAAGTAACAGGCTTGCTAAAGTCGAAAGCGGGTATGATCCAAGAAGAAAGAAGAATGAGTGCTTTGCGAAGGCCCAGTAGTTGAAAAATATATAGAAGCTGAGATGATTAGATTTGTTTTTAGTTGACCTTGTACCAGGCTCGTGAAAGCATAAAGAAATAGAAAAGCAGAGAGGTTTAAACCACACCGTCACCCCTGTGTATGTTCATTTCAGTCATCTCCGACTCTCTCTCTCTCTCTCTCTCTCTCTCTCTCTCTCTCTCACACACACACACACACATACACACACACTCTACCCACACGTTCATTTCGGATAAAAAAGAAAAATAAGAAAAGGAGCAGATTATATTTTTATACATCAGCATTATTGTGATTCTTCCTTGTATACAACTCACAGATGATGTAAAAAATTGACAAACAAATTGCAACTCTCTATTCACCGACTTTGTCCCTCATTCAGGCCGGTAAATGTTGATTTTTTTTTTTTACAAAGAATCAATGCAAAATCTGTATATGTCTTTGTTTACCCAACCCTCCGCCAAGTACACGGGACATACGGTCAATTTCTGATCTGGTTGGAATTCAGATTTTTCCATCTCTAAGACCGATTACTATAAAGGTAAGTGTTCCCAACTAATTACCCACACTTTCCCTTGGATATTAGCGCTAAGTGAAGCCCATAAAACCTCTCCAAGGATTTAAACCCGAGTTTCCGGGTTCATTTCTTTAGATGATATAAGAAAAACTATTTTGTCGACGTAGATTGGTGGATTAATTTTAACGGCATGACTCGAGCTCCGAGAGTCACGTTCACATTATTATTAACATTTTTGTTTAGTTCTATGTTGAGAGATTTTTAACAGTTACATGATATCAAGTATTCCTACCTAATACAAATAATTTCGACACATTTGTGTAGTTTCAAGTATTTCTATCTCATACTGAAGATTATAATGTTTTTAAGTTGTTTGAGGATCAGACCTAACGAAATGAATATTAAATTCATTACCCCTGAAGAATAGAAAAAGGAGTTGTCCCCTGTGGATAATGCATTGTGGGATTGTAGGGACCGGAAGAACGGATATACGTGAGGTACAATAAGGCAGACTTGAATTCGGCCCTTAGACACGGTGTATTTGACAGTTGCACACAAAATTAAAACAACTTTTTTTCTTGGTCAATCGACACAGGTCTCTGCCTGTCGTTAAATAAACCTAATTATTTTCTTGTACACCACGAGTCCATCTCGTCAGTTTTGTTTACATATTTCTCTTTGTTCGTAAGAACTAACAAGTTTGGCGACAAAGATTTTCTTTCGGATTTATATGGTTTCAACTAATAATAATCCTTAGTGAACAATTTTGACTTCATGTCACTATTCTGAATACAAATAGTTTATAGTCATATAGCATCAAGTATTCGTATCTAATATAAATAATCTTTAAGAAGAACTATCTGACTCATAGATGGGACCCTAATTGGTACTACCAATCTAACAATGAAATAAATCAAAGAGATAACACAGGGAAAATAAACTAAACATTGAGATATATATATATATATATATATATATATATAATAAACTAATAATAATAAACTAAACATTGATATATATATATATATATATATATATATATATATATATATATATATATATATATAACGTAGATAAAGAGTCAACGCCGCTTCGTAACTGTCAGTCTCTCGCCTATGTAATATATATATATATATCATCATCATCATCATCATGTCGTGCCGCCAGCCCGGATATATAGAACAAACACACACACACACACACACACACATATATATATATATATATATATATATATATATATATAAATATATGTTTGTTCTATATATATATATATAGAGAGAGAGAGAGAGAGAGATAGAGAAAGCGAGGAGAGGTGGTTTGATTTGATAGTTTTATGCCATTTCAATCTTTGTGGGTTATTTAATGCAAAATCCTGTTTACACACACACACACACACACATATACATATATATATATATATATATATATATATATATATATATATACATGATTTGCAAAAGATTAGTTTTTAACATCTTTAAACGAGACACAGTTCATTTGTTTACACACAGTTAAAGTATTACTACCTAACACTACTAAGAATATAATATGTATCATTTGTTAGCTCACAGTTGAATCGTTTCTAGTATTTCTATTTAGCATCAGTTTTTCTATTAAGCATCTATTCCTATCTAATACGAACAACTTGCATACAACTGTATGGTTTCAAATAACTAATAATGATGTTCCCTGGCAAAAGAATAAACAGTTCTATTTGACCCATATTTTGGGACCCAACAGCTACAATCACTCTGAGTTAGGATGGACCTGGGAGTAATGGCAATGAAGGGGTACTTCACATTCCTCAAACCTCTGGAACTGGAGACCTACCATCAGATGCACTTTGGTGTTACAACCTGGAAACTCGTTAAGGAATCTTACTCCTCTGCAGAGATGCACTAGGTGAATTTTAGAGCCCCAGCTGATTGGGTTACTGAGAAAGAGAGAAGGGACACTTCAAGAATGGGACAACCAGGAGTTTTTTTGGTGGAGGGGGTTAAATGTCGTAGTCCTGGTTTGCACAGTTTTGCAGCACTCTTTAACAAGTTGTGGCACGTTTGATTCTATGTGACATTCAAAGATCTTATTAGAGTCTTTAAATGTTGATATTTACCACTGCCTCTTACCAGACAGGACTTGACACAAGGTCAATGACCCAAAGGTCGATTATAGTGGGGATTTAGGTTGGGGGTGTCGAGCACGAGCCGAGGCTCGAACCCTGCTGGACTATGCTGGTCATCGGCCCACTTAGTGCAATATCATATTTACCAACCCCTCTGCTCGGGCAGGATTTGACACGAGGTCAATTTTTAAGCAGAGATTAACAGGTTTGAATTTAGAGTTTTCCTTCTCCTAGACTAGTTGCCTCACCAAGGCTGAAGAAAACAGTCTGCCCTACTATTTACCCATAGCTGGAGGGAGAATAATTGGATTCATACCTTTCCGAAGGGTATTAGTGCTATGTGAAATGCTATCAATCTCGTCCAGAATTTGAACTCGTATCTCCGTGTCCATTTCCTACGACGATAACCATTACACCACGGGCACCTCCACTTAGTGCAATATGGGCCTGATGAGCCTAGCTGGACTTGGACCCAAATCTGGGTCCAGGCACGTATGTTTGATTATAGCTTAAACTAGACAGCAAGGTCCAGTGCTATACAAGGGTGACAAAAGTGTCAATGGTGCAGCTCGCCCAGCCGAAGGTGGCCAAGCTGAAACCAGGATCCTTTCGGCCTCAAGACTGCCATGGAGCATTGGCCGTCCAGCACAAATGACAGACAGACCGCTGAACAGTCAGCAAAAATGATGAATACCGTAAGTTCACACAAATAAAATCTAATATTCTGCTTAAAATGTATTAAGAAGTACTTGGTAATTGTTCTTGAGTAAAATTCTATTCGTTAGAAAATTACTTTCACCCCATCTCTCTCTCTCTCTCTCTCTCTCTCTCTCTCTCTCTCTCTCTCTCTATCTATCTATCTATCTATCCCTATTTTCTGGGTATTGTGATGAAAAGATGTTATATACCCTATCGGTGAACAGTAATGTGTATGCCCCATTCCTTATAAATAAGTTGGACACTACTGTGAAGGGGTATTTTTGCTGACTAAGTAGTCACCACTAGTAGTTGGCATCTTCTTAACGCAGATAGCGAATATTGCATTTTGTTAATGCTATAAAGATTTCCATTTCTTTTCCAACCTCCGTTTTGGTTATTTCTCATTCAGTAACCTTTTGTTAGGTTACAACAAAAGATTTATGCTGAAATTAATTACAAATAAAACAATCAAAACCTTAAAACAAAAAACAGGAGGTTGAGTCGAAATGCACAATGTTTTTATGTCTTAGTTTTCATAACGAGAAGTAGTTTCGAAAAGATATACACAAATGTTAACTTTCGTGTGTGTACAGTGTATGTAAAGGTCTTAGTATTCCTTTTAAATGCTTACTTAAGTGTCAGCCTTGAAATTCCTTGAGGACATGGACTTAATTACCATCGTGAAATTTGTAACTGATAATTTTCGGTTCATAGGTTCTCTGAGACTGCTGAGCTACAATAGATTACTGTTGGGGAATTTGGTTTATATATATATATATATATATTCACTTGCCTTTGGCGGGAAATTTTCTTCCAGGAAACCCTGACACACGTGGGGTTTTTTTCTCGTTTTAGATTTGGTGGCACACATGTTAGAGACCGTTTCAGATTCAGAGTCAAGCAAAAACACTTTCTAACTAAACCCAGAAAAAATCTGACGATAAAATAAAAATATTAAACTCGCTGAAAGACAATAGCGTATATCCTGGGGGAAAAAAAGTAACAAAAAATATGGAGGCAACCAATCGGAAGCGAAAGTATCGAGTGGCTTTATAGGTGCTCTTTGGATTTCTGTAATACTCTCATAGCTTAGGTTTAGTTTCTTTGTTTAATGACATATCAATCTTCGTGGGTTATTTAAAGCCAAATCCATCCTTGTAGAACAGTACAATAGTGTGGATGATAAAGACGTTCATACGTTTCGTAAGGGTATTATTAGTCTGAAAGAGAATGTACGAGGATCGTTCAAAAAGTTCTAAAAAGAAAATTTCAACTAGTTTTTCTAGTTTTATAAGAAGTAGTAGCGTGTTGCAGCAACAAAATGTTCAGTTATACACTTCTTTCTGGGTGAGGCTTAGAACTTTCACAATAAACCTCATACACACACACATACACACACATATATATATGTGTGTGTATGTGTGTGCATATATATATATATATATATATATATATATATTCTTTTCCTTGCTTTATCTTTCTTGATATTTTTCTATGTATCTATCTATACCCTTGGTAAAGGTATGAACCCCGTTATTTATCCAGCTGTAAGTTAAATAGTACCACAACTGTCCTTCAACAAGGATGGCTTTGGCATTTAACAACCCTCGAAGATTTATATGCCATTAAACAAAGAAACCGAAGATGCTAATCTCTGTTTTTCTCTCACTTCTTTTTCTTTTTTCTTTTTCTCACTCATTCAGGCTCTCTCTCTCTCTCTCTCTCTCTCTCTCTCTCTCTCTCTCTCTCTCTCTCTCTCTGTAACCCTCTATCTCTCCGTTCCTTTTTTACTTTCTTTCTCTCCCTCTCTCCTACTTTCTTTTTCTTTTTTCTTTTTCTCACTCACTCAGACACACTCTCTCTCTCTGTAACCCTCTATCTCTCCGTTCCTTTTTTACTTTCTTTCTCTCCCTCTCTCTCACTATATATATATGTGTGTGTGTATGTGTGTGCGTGTGTTTGTGTGTGTGTCTGTGTGTCTGTGTCTGTGTGTGTTTCTATCTCATATGCATACGTTCGTTCACCTTTACACACATTAGTTTTTCTCATTAATAGTCACACGCTATCTCTCTCTCTCTCTCTCTCTCTCTTTTCTTCTCTTCATCTCTTTCTCCCCCCTCTCTCTCTCTCTCTCTCTCTCTCTCTAACACAGACGCATACACATACACGCAGAGGGCAAATCAAATTCACAGGTTACTTGCCTCCTTTTTAGAAGGGCTTCTTCACGAGAAAAATTTCCCGAGGACGGAAGCCGATGCGTAGCGGACAGCGGGGTAGTCTGAAGACCCGTGAGTCGACCGGTCCAAAGCTGAGTGGGGAAGTGGGGCAGAAGAGAATATGGTGGATGCCGTGTCCCTGGGTATAATAAGACAGTCGCTAATGGCTAATGGTAGGAGGCTTCTCTTTCATCCTGAACGCGATGCCAAATAGAACTTGATTTGCGAAGTTGGCTTCAATCCAATGGACTTGGTCGTCTAAGGAACCGTTCATTATCGGACAGGCAAGAATTCTGTGAGTGTCTGGCCAATGAATAATTGGTAAGAGGGCGTAGAAGGTAACTATAAAAATTAGCCAGGTTTTGAATTTTGCTTACATTTCGTCTATTAATATTACAGGCACTTATTGCAAAAGTTGATTCTAAAACTTGAGAAGAAAAATTGTTTTTGTTGATTCTTCTGATATTACTCTAACTGGAGCTGATTCAAGGTCTTATAATATTACTATAAAATACAAAGAGAGATACACCTACTTCTCTCTCCCCTTTCTCTCTCTCTCTCTCTCTCTCTCTCTCTCTCTCTCTCTTATACACACTTATATATATATATATATATATATTTACCGTATATACACATATATGTATATACAAAGAGAACCTTCTTTTCCTTTCTTTAATACTCTGCCTCCCATAATATATATATATATATATATATCAGTGGCGACTCTAGCCTATTTTTGCTACTCGTGCCCCCCACCGCCCTCTGTCAACTTCAGTTCCCAACCCGTGGTCCGTGGGACCCAAAGTAAGTCATCATAGTTGCTATTGCGTGATTCTCCATTGTATAGCACAGATTGACAAACGTACCATGCATCGTGGGGTTTTTTTGTAAACAATCAGTGTTCGCCAGTGGTTCAGGAGACCGAGGTTCAATCCCAGGTTGTGTCATACTAAAGATATATATATATATATATGTGTGTGTGTGTGTGTGTGTGTGTGTGTGTCAGTGTTCGCCAGTGGTTCAGGATACCGAGGTTCAATCCCAGGTTGTGTCATACTAAAGATATATATATATATATATATGTGTGTGTGTGTGTGTGTGTGTGTGTGTGTGTGTGTGTGTGTGTGTGTCAGTGTTCGCCAGTGGTTCAGGATACCGAGGTTCAATCCCAGGTTGTGTCAAACTAAAGACTTAAAAAATGGTACTTGATGCCACCTTGTTTATGACTCAGTATTATAAGGTAAGGATCAAGGGTAAAGTCGAGCAGTCTAGAGAATGGAGTAGCGCTTGCCCCTACACTTCGATATGGTAACTATTGAAAAGGGAGCTTTCGAGTCGCCTCCGACGAAGGTCGCCAACTTTACTTACTTTATTCATATTTATAGGTAAAGTGTGTTCAGTATCGTTGACAGGGTATTTATATCTATTTTTTTTTTTTGATTTTCATCATACAACGTGTGAAAGGACGTGCGATACCCTGCCCTCATCAGCCGCCAACCGCGCGTGATAATACAGTTTCGGTAGCTCAAGAAGCTTTTGTCACCGGACAGGGTATTAAGAGAATTATATATATATATATACATATAGGCCAGATCAATTAAGAGCAGAGACTACATTGGACGTTAATCTTCATTTTTAGTGTGCAGTTTGTCAAACAATGAAGATCAACGTGTATTTGTATCTATGATAGGACAGCGTAAACATTCAGTCAACGGTGCTTGGTAACTATCACTTTCTCGCCTATGCGATCATCAGACAAAGATTTGTCATATATATATATAATATTTGTCGCTGCCTCCCACCAGACAGGACTTGACACAAGGTCAAAAGCCCGAAGGCCGATTAAAATGGGGATAAAGGGGAGGGGAAGGTCGGGAACGAGCTGAGACTGGAACCCTGCTAGTCATTTACCCACTAAGTGCAATGTGCGTCCAATGAGTCAAGCAGTATCACGGACCTAAATCTAGATCCGGGCATGTATGCCAGAATATAGCTTGAACTAGACTGTGAGGTCTAGTGCTATACAAGGTGTGCATAGGGGTCTGAAAAGCAGCTCGCCCACCCGAGGGTGGCCCAACCGAAGTTGGGGGCCTTTCAGCCTCGAATCTACCATTGGTTTCGATACTCCATCCGACACGAATGCCAGACGGCCCAGCCAAAAGGCCGGGGAAGTATATATATATATATATATATATATTAACCCCAAGATGTTTTCTGCAGTCTGCTATTTTGCTTTCTTGAAATCTCTACCTCTCTTGACATATATGTATATATATACTAACTGAAATACTAAAAAGAAAGCTTATCATTCACCTAAATAACGACAGCTGCGTGACGGGACAAAGTTTCATATTTTGTGCTTGGCATAACAGCTATCGCCGTTGAAAATGCCAGCAAACTGAATTCAAATCCTCTCCTCATCAATTCAAATTTGGACATCACATATCATTTTGTTACAATCCTATCATATACAGCAATATCTGTGTCTGAAACTTTTTATAATGAAGAAAAACGGAGCACTAAACTAATAATATTCACTAGGACACAGTAGAATATATCCAAATAGAAGAACCATCGCTAATCATTAGTTGTTTTAGAAACTGTTCTTTTTTTTTTTACAATATCGTGTCCTTTTTCAAGACAGAAACTGTCACAAAGGCTCGAATTTATCACTCTGACTCTATATATCAAAGTGTCTTTCCCCTAGATGGATGGGCATCTTGATATCTGTGAGAATGTATTAAATAGATACATTCCAAATAAAACTTTGATTGCGTCATATAACTGCAATTTGTGTTATATATTTCGTAAGTTATAAATTAAATGAACCTGTATTCATATATTTTCTTCATATACATAATTTCTTAAACGCACACATACATATATATGTATATATGTATTATATATATATATATATATATATATATATATGTGTGTGTGTGTGTGTGTGTGTGTGTGTGTGTGTGTGTGTGTGTGTGTGTGTGATTTGTAAATGAATAGTGTGTAGGTAAGATTATTTTTAAATAATGTAGAGCACATTTGTTTGCACACAGTTAACAATAATATTTCAATTTGTACGACGTGAAATGGTTTCAAGTATTACTATTTACCCGTAAGTAACGGTAATGAAGGGATACTTCACATTACCCAAAAAACCCAAACTGGAGCCTCACCATCAGATGGTTTAGAGTCATATTTACGACGCTTGTTGGAAGAGTCTTCCTCCTCAGCAGAGATGCAATGGGCGTATTCTACTGCTGACTGCTTTGAATGACAACTAATATTTCATAAATAAATGAGTGAAAAAAAAAAAAATATATATATATATGTGTGTGTGTGTGTGTGTGTGTATTGACCCATCTCCGGTAAAGGATGCGCCATAGGGTCAATTCTTTTTAGCAGGGTACAACTGGTTTAAATTCGTTGTTTTTCCTTCCCATAAAACTGATTAAGTATGTGAGAAAGATCGAAAGATATGGACACACAGAGCGAGTTAAGATATTGAATGGTGGCTGGATAAATTATGTCAATCTTTCTGAGAAGATCTCCGTTCATGTTGTGCAGGTTTTGATTACAGTCCTACTAATGCATTTAGCCCTGGACGTGACTGCACAACTGCTCTGAGTTGCTTGCTCAGTCTGCATACAGGTTCTCTTCACTCTTCTTCTCTCCGCCAAACACCTGCAACTTTCTTCGCTCACATTTAATCACATGGATGATTGGCTTTCCTGAGAAGCGACCTCTCGATAATTAGTTTGCGAAATTTAACGTGATGTGGTTTGTGGGAGGAAGGCAGAGGAAGATTTTGATGGTAAATGAAGGGGGAAGCGAGTAGAGCGCCGAATGAAAAAGAGGGCGTCGGCAAGCGATTGCATGCAGTCGAGTGCCAGAAGTCTTTTGTAATTGAACACGTGTGTTTGCCCGGAAACCTGAATAAGGGGGGAAAATGAGTCTAGTGTAGTGGGGGGATTTCACTGCCAACACAGTGGCATTGAGATTGAAAGGAGAAGCATAGGAGGAGAAGAGTAGGAGTAGAAGGAGAGCAGAGATGCCGACTGCGTGATAGCGAGTAAAGATCGAAATGGCGATACAAATTCGCGTTTAAATGGGTTGACTTAAAAGTTTGTAAACCGGAAGCCGATCGAGGTGAATCTACAAGATAGCGACAATACCAAAGGTCAGATATAATCATGTCATGGTGTCACATGACAGATCAATGAGCAGAATCATGGTCTTTCACAATCAAAGGTGATAGATCGCTTTCCAACTGTTACTGCTCAGAGATTACCAAGAAAACTGTTTTTCTTTGCCATGTTTGTCCGTTTGACGCTTTCTCTGTCAATATATATATATATATATATATATATATATATATATATATGCACAAGCAGTATACTACACAAGGTCAATTTTTAATCGCAGTTGAACTGGAGTGAATACAAAGTTTTTCATTCTCCTAGACGGGTTGTCATAGCAAGGTTGAAGAACACAGTCTGCTCTACTATTTACCCATAACTGGAAGGATTCATACTTTCCCAAAGGTATTAGCGCTATATGAAATACAAGTAGTCTCGTTCTGGATTTGAACTCGTGTCGCCCAGCTCACCTTTTTATTGGTTGGTTGGGTTTTATGGTATATCAAACCTTGTAGGTTATTCAATGTCAAACTTGTTTATACATGCATATAGTCATCATAGTTGATTCTTAAACGAATAATTTGTAAGTAACATTTTTAAACAAGCAAGAGTTTATTTGTTTGCAATGTTTTCAAGGATTCCTATCTTACACAATTCTATTTAGCATCAATCATTCGTTTGCATTCAGTTAACTGGTTTCAAGTATTGCCATGTAACACTAACCATTCAATTTAACACCAGACATTTGTTTTCACATAGTTAAATTGTTGAACAGTTCTATTTGACCCATAGATGGAACTAACAATTACTACTACTCTTAATCAGAGTGGACCTGGGAGTAATGGCAATGAAATGGTACTCTACATGACCCAACGTTCTAAGAATAGAGAACTTTACCATCAGATTCAGTTTCG
This sequence comes from Sepioteuthis lessoniana, assembly GCA_963585895.1. Taxonomy (NCBI): domain Eukaryota; kingdom Metazoa; phylum Mollusca; class Cephalopoda; order Myopsida; family Loliginidae; genus Sepioteuthis; species Sepioteuthis lessoniana. The sequence goes on from OY757906.1 coordinate 111,658,014, forward strand.
TGTCATATTCGGAACAATCGTTGAGAGGGTGGGGTCTTATCTTTCTGTAGATATGCAATCGGTTTATTCTACAACCCCAACCGACTGAGATGATATATTAGGGTGTCGGAAAAAATGCGTTTACACTTTGACAAACGACTGTTTTCAAAAAAGAATAGACGAATTACACCCGACACTGATAATCCATATCACCCTGTCATAATTACGCAGTGTTCAACCGTAACGTGTGGGTTCTGAAGTGCCCAGTAGACTTAATTATGGCGCTTAATTTAACCATTTAACTTGATAGAAGAAATAGATTTAACTTTATAAAAGAAATGAATTTAACTTTATAGAAGAAAGAAATTTATTAATAAAGAAATTTGAGTTGTGAACAGTGATTGAAATAATGCACCCAAATACCCATTGAAAAGACTTTTTGAAGCTTGCAATTCGATCTATTCACGTAACCAACAATGCCTTCAACAAAAGGCTCATCTGTCTGAACACCTGCCATAATTCAGTGTTGTTTGTTAGTCTGTCTGTTGATGTAATCAGCAGTGCCCCGATCAACGATCATCAGTTCGAATTCTTGTGATACCTTCAAAAATTTGAGTTCTCTAACTTGCGTTAAGAAACTTCATCACCATCATCATCATCATGTCGTACCGCTAACACAGATATCCCTGACCCTCTCTCGACACTTCTCCCTATCGTTCATCGCCTCTGGCAGGTCTTCAGGGCTACATCCCGTATCCTCACATAGCTGCTGAATGTATGTTCGAGCTGGTCGTCCTGATTATGTTTGGCCATATGCGGGGTTCCATAGGAATACATCACTTATGAGGTCGTCCTTGCTTCTCCAGCAGTGTTCTGCGTGTCTGGTTCGTCTAACTTGGATACTTTTCGTGATGGGAGGCAGGTGGCCGTATAGTTGGTGCCTTATGGGTTGTTGCCGCCAGGACTTGTTCAATATTGCTCGCAACATTCTTGTGTAATTGCCGTCTAGCTTCTTCTCCAGCCGTTTAGTTAGCGTCCAAATAGTGCATCTAAATAGCAGTATCGACACGACCGCTGCCTGGAAGAAACTGCGTTTCATAATATTGGTCAGGTCTGATTTCCAAACTTAAGTATGTATTAATGAATATTTTATATATAAGAAATCAGAATGTGTGTCGTGTTTTTGGACACCACGTCTAAAATGATTTGAATTCATTATTTTCCTTCTTCTAGACTGGTCTCCAAGTGTTATATTCTCATGTGCCGTATCATAACGACACAATAATAAAGACGCATGCAGGACTAACAGACGCAATGATAAAGACGCAGGAAGACTTCTTTACAAAAATATTTACCTCTCACTTTATAGCAAGGGTTCGAAAAGGGTTACTCAAGGTTTGCATGTGAGAGGGAGCTGCAGACCGAACATAACTGAAATATTTTGACCCCAAAGTTATGGCCGTCAACATTGTGTCTTTCTCGTTCTCCTCTGGACCCCAATTCAATCAGGGCTCCCGTGAGCCCCTTCGCCCGGGTGTGGCTTTCCCTACCATATCTCGTCTCCAACTGGCACTCGAACTCAACTGTCCTGCCTTCTGTTCAATTCGTCGGCCTTATATTACCTTCAAACTCCCACGCAGTGATATGGACACGCCTCCACGCCTCCGCAATTTCTTCTGATATCTGGCGATCAGGATGTGTCACTTCCTCTATCTTTGGAATGGCCTGTGTGATCGTCATCGAGCGGAAATAACTGTCATGCAGTTCAGAGATCACTCTCTTCCGGTGCGTCAGTCTATGAGAGTAAAAATGGTTTTTTTTTTTTTACCTCGTCCCATTTCATCAGCCAATTTCCGCCCACGCGATTTCCTCTCATAATTACCAATAGAATGTGTCACTTCCTTCCGGTGCATCACCTCGAATGGCATTTTTGGCCGGGTCAAAAGGTCAAAACATAACACAAGTTTTCCCAAGTATTTACACATAATCCATTCACACGGAGGTAAAACGTAAACAGTCTCGTACAGGTTTAGTATTTGGCTCTTCATACCCATTCTTGCCCAGACGGATGGGGCTTTAGAATACACTGACTGCTTCTCTGCAGAGGGGTAAGACCCCCACCCAATGAGAGTCCTGGATATGACAGTAAAAAATCTGTTGGTGAGGTTCCAGTGATGCGGAAGCTTTGGGTAATGCGGAGCACCCCTTCATTGCCATTTCTCCCAGGTCCACTCTGGCCCGGAATGGTAGTACCTGATAGGACCCTATCTGTGGGTTAAATAGAACTAACTGCATACTTACGCTAAACTGAATTGTTTGAATTAGAACTGTTTGACTAAACTGAATAGCTTTAATAGAAATATTTATGACAATTAAACTGTTCTTACATTTAAACTGCGTGCTTATGCTAAACTGAATTGTTTGAAATGGAATTGTTTTTGACATTGAAACTCTACTTACTCTAAATTGAATTGTTTAATATAGAACTGTTTTAACATTTAACTGTGTGTAAACAAAATCTGTACTTATACTAAACTGAATTAGCTGAAATAGAACTGTTTTGACAATTAAACTGTGTACTCATGCAAAACTGAATCGTTTAAAATAGAGCTGACTATTTGCATAAAAATGGATTTGTCGTTAAATAACCTACAAAGGTGGATATGCCATAAAACCAAACTAACCAAACCAAACTATTCATGTCCATTGACTGAGTTGATAATCAGGGGCGTAATGGTCAATGTGTTGGACTGCGACGTCGTAGTAAGCGAGTTCGAACTCCAGTCAAGATATCACGTACGCTTGGAAAAGGTCTAACCCCCCGCTATAAGTTAAATAGTACAACTACTGTTCTACTACAAGTATGGCTTTGTCACTAAATAACCTGCGATGGTTGATATGCCATTAAACACCAAAAACTGAACCCGTTTTTATCCCAACTATAGGTTGAATAGTATCCTAACTTTTCTTCAACATTATTACCCTCAGGAAAGTCTCCTCGATAGGGTAGTTTGATGCTTACATTGCACCTTTCTGATACAAGTTCCATAGCACGGCATTTAAAAGAACATTCATGCCCAACAACAGAATTACGAAAAATTCTCACCGACAACATAACAATATTAGAACATCAAAATAACAAACCAAAACTACAGATTCTCGAAGCACTACATATTAGAAACATGCAACCCACACTTAACGGGATTAATTTTCAAACCAAATGTCTTTAGCTACTGACACTATTTACAGAGATACATTTAAAAGTAAACGCTACACACTCCAACGGTACAGACGCTATTGTTCTTACAGAGTAATAATGCAAAAACAAAAGTTACATCACTTTTGTGATAGATCCTCCCATGATGATGGCCCAAAGTCGGACAGAAAGTACTTGGGATACAAACAATTATGGAATATATATATATATATATATATAAAGTAGGATAAATTAATAGATTCACTACAAATAAAACTTTAATTACTATACATAATTGTATTTTAGTCTTACATGTTTCATAAGTGACAAATTAATTCCACTTGTACACATATCTTTTATACACACACACACACATATATATATATATATATATACTAGACGACTCGTAGAACCATCTAGTTCATGATGATATCAAGGCTTCTATCTATGCAACTTGAAAGAATGATTTTTAAAAATCAATTTCAGTGTGAATATAAATCCAACAAAATTATTCAGTTGCAAATTGGACTGAAAATGTCTTTATTCTCTAAATTTTGATTCTAAGTTTATTGCTTTTTATTTGTTTTGGTAAACAGGGTCTTCTAACAAAAAAAAAACATTTTGACCTCTAAAGATTAAAATTTGTACCCCGTAACAGTTTATTATATCGGCTTTAAAAACACAAAGATCTGATATGTTTCTCTTGTAACTGCAAACCGCATGAAGTGCCATGCTCTTCCTGCTGAAAAGCAGCAAGATGCAATTCGAAAAGCATTTTCCCGGTGTCCATGCAAAGCAATTGGCCAGTTTCTCGGACAAAAGGCCTGCTCGTATGTCAAAGCAATTATTGCAGCCATCCTAGAATGCTGCGCGGCCAAACAAACAATCACATTGCAACGGAAGTCGCCCTTCGTTGAACTGAAGGATATTGGCCATGTTGTGTTTTACGCCTGGACAATCACTACACTGAAAGCCTGTCAAAACGATTGACGCAACGACAATTTAGGAAAGAATAGTATTTTTTTTAAATCTACAAACGCTATCAGCTTGTAAGTAGCGCCAAGCTATTAAGGCACAGAACGAAAGTTTTAAAGACCTTAGGCCTAAGCTTATAATTTCTATCATAATATTCTCTTTTAAAGGTTCTTGGGAACTGTTTCGAGGATTCTAACTATTATGGGTACCACCATTACATTCATGTTATACAATATTTTCAGGTCTCAGGCAAGGTCCAGGTATTTGTACAATATTTTCCTTACACGAGACATATTCCGTAACCTGGTTTGATGGTGGAGCACAACTCATATAGCTTGTTTGAGGCTGGAATAACTTAACGGATCAAATCCTTCGGTCTGTCTGTAACTGGCTTGAATTCAGAGTTTTTCTTCAAGGCCAGTTGCCATACTACAGTTAAAGATATCAGCCAGCCCTACTATTTACCCATAGCTGAAGGGAGAATAGTTGGTTTCATGCGTTTCCCAAAGGTATTAGCACTATTTAAAATGCAAACGCGTTCATTGAAGATTTGAAATCGAGTAACCGAGTCCACTTCTTACGACAATAACCGTTACACAATGGGGTGCCTACATAGTATCCTGAAGAAACATACACTTCGGACGGTCCTAAATACAGGTTGTACTAACAAGTCATAATTTGGTGATAAATCAATTTGAAGTGACAGAGTTAAGATTCGTAAACACGTTTAACAATGTTTAAAGTGCTTAAAACTAAATAAGCAGCCTAGGTTAAATCTCAAACTTGATTCGTAACTCTTAACTTGCCTCAAGAAAAACAAGTAGACTGAATGATTATAATTTCTTTATTTGATGGCATTTGAGCGTTATTTGATGCAAAAGCAATGCTTACAGAAAAGCAATAGTGGTAGAATTTAATCGATTGTTATGTTTGCCCTGTCGACTGAAACTGTAGAATACACTGACTGCATCTCTGCTGAGGGGTAAGCCCCTCTCTCAATGAGTGCCCTCGATATGACACTAAACAATCTGATGGTGGGGTTCCAGTGATTCTGGGGCTTTGGGGAATGCAGAGCATCCCTTCATTGACATTTCTCCCAGGTCCACTCTGGTCCGAATTGGTAGCATCTGATAGGGCCCTATCTATGGGTTAAATAGAACTAACTGCATATTTATGCTAAACTGAATTGTTTGAATTAGAACTGTTTGACTAAACTGAATAGCTTAAATAGAAATGTTTTTGACAATTAAACTGTACTTGCTTTTAAACTGCGTGATTATGCTAAGCTGAATTGTTTGAAATTAAACTGTTTTTGACATTGAAACCTTACTTACAGTAAACTGAATTGTTTAATATAGAACTGTTTTTGACATTTAACTGTGTTAATAAAATCTGTACTAATACTAAACTGAATTAGCAGAATTAAAACTGTTTGAATAAACAGAATAACTTGAAATAGAAATGTTTTTGACATATAAACTGTGTACTCATACTAAACTGAAATTTTGAAATAGAACTATTTGCATAAAAATGGATTTGACGTTTGATAACCTACAAAGGTTGATATGCCATAAAAACCAACCAACCAACCATTGTTATGTGAGGTAAAGGCTTTTTTACTTTACCTAAGAGTATTAATCCGAAAGTGTGCGAATGCAAATATATATATGTGTGTGTGTGTGTGTGTGTGAATATATTTCCATGCATGTTTGTGGTAGTGCTTAAAAGATTATAAGCAGCTGATGTCGAGTTTCGAACTTATTTCGTAACCTAAAGATACTTCGAGAAAAACTAGTAGATAGACAAAATCATAATCACTTCTATCTTTCTTGGAGGATAATTCAATGCCAAAGCCATCCTTATAGAAGAACAGTAGTAGTAATATTTAATCCATAGTAGGAAGAGATAAAGGAATTTATGGCCCTTCTAAAGAGCATTAGTCCGAATGTAAACGTAATGACGAGACTGGAGTTCGAACTTGCTTACTACGATGTTGCAGTCCAACAAGCAATCCACGGTGACTCCTTAGTTTGATAGACTAAGATTTTAGCTCTAATCTCTGAACAACACATTATCTCTGGCCTTTGCACACTCAGTCAAATTTTAACGTTTATTGAAATGATATCATGAAGCATAGTTATTACACACACGATAATTCAATTTTTTTTATCAATAATTCTCTGTCTGTGATCTTTCTCGGGCACTTTTAAATATTGTCTGAAGTTATGCAGTGAAAACTGAGATTAATATTTTATTCTATTGACCATATTATGCAAATTCCTACTTTATGTCAGAATGAATAACAGCGTCGACAGAACAAGTGCTGAACTCTTTTAAATAATAAATGTCGGATGGATCAGCATTTATAACGAGAATCATATCAACATCTGATCTAAAAAGACACTAAATTGTTTTGATTTTTATCGTTCAGGGTTTTCGGACTGTTATCTTAATCTTTATTGTTATGTTCACAACGTTTCGGCCGATATGTCCTCCAGCCTTCTATAGGTGTTTGTCGAACCCGGGAGCCTACAGGGAACTTCGAACCAAGTCCTTTATTTAATCCACGGGGGTCGCATGTTCTGATTCCGTTAACCACAACCGGGTATAAGTGCTAAGTATTCCTATATTGTTACTCACCTGCAGTAAGGATTGAACCTGCAACTTCCAGATTATTGTCTTTTTAGAAGCTTCGGGAACCAACGCAGAAGACACATAGCGTAACAGTTATATATATATATATATATATATATATATATATATATATATATATATATATATATATATGGAAGTAAACAATGGAATTGAATCCAATATTATTGAAAAAAAATCGATAAACAAGGTAATCTTGGACAAGACTGATTGCATTTCACATAGGACTAATAACATTAAGAAAAGTTTTGAATCCAATTATTCTCCCTCCAGATATGGGTAAATAGTCGGACAGACTTGGTTCCTTAGCCTTGGTGAGGCAACTGGTCTAGGAGAAGGAAAACTTTGAATTCAAACCTGTTAAACTTCGCTTAAAAATTGACCTTGTGTCATATCCTGCTCGAGCGGAGGGGTTGGTAAATATGATAAACAAGGTAATCCTAGCAGAGGGAGAGATTTTTTGAGGAATCAAGTCGACTCTATAACGTTTCGGTTCCAATGAACCATCATCAAGACTAGGAAAGATGATATCTAGCGATGTTAGATCACCGATGGATGTTTAATAAAATATGGTCCATGTGAACCGAAACATTGTAGAGTTGACTTTATTTCCCAATAAATCTCTCCTTCTGCTTGGATTACCTTGTTTATCAATTTCTCTCTCTCTCTCTATATATATATATATATATATATATATATAATCGAATACCAAAAGAGCCAGAAATAATCTACCTTAGTTTCAATCACCGGATCATCAGAATAAGTCTAATGATCCGGTGACTGAAACCTACTTAGTATATGGAGCAATCTTACGCTTCAGCTTAGGTGATTCTGTCGGTGCTTTTTCTTTTGACTAGGTATTGCGGTTCTGGTTGATAATTTTCAAGCAGTATAAATGTTTTTAGTCTTTCCTTTTTTATCGAATTTTCCCATACATCAGTTTATGTAATATTCTTCTATTTACAAATTGTATTATCTGTTTTTTTCACACCGACAGAACTATAGAATAGGTATTAAAATTATATATATATATATATATATGTATATATATATATTCTTCATTTTCATCGCGTTGTTATAGTAAAATCATTAACAAGAGATTAACAAAATAAATGCACCAATAATGTCCTGTTAGTGAGGCTTAGTATACGCTGACTGTATTCCCTGCTGTCTACAGCACATTAAAATCAGCGAGTACACATAGAAGAATCTTAGAGATCGGAGTAGATTTACACTCAGCCAGACAACAGTGAAAAAAAAAAGTTAAAGCTGGTGTAAAAAGCCCGCCTGGAGAAATTTTATAAGAAAGCTTATGTCGTTATATTACTAAAAAAAAAACAAATAAACAGTCCAGTCGGCTGGGGCTGTGGAATAGGTCGACCGCATCTCTGCAAAAAGGTAGACCCACCTCAACGAGTGTCCTAGATATATTACTAAGGTCCTGGATCTTTGATGAATGCGACACCAATTGCTTCTCCGCAGAGGGGTAAGACCAACACCCGCCCACGGCCAACGGGTGTCCTGAATATTACACTAAACAATCTGATGTTGAGGTTCCAATAATGCTGGAGCTTTGGGGAATGCGGGGTACACCTTCATTGCTATCACTCCCTTGTCTACTCTGGCCCAGAGTGGTAGCACCTGATAAGGGTCCTATTTATGGGTTAAATAGAACTAAACTGTGGTTTGAGTTTACTGTTTTTTGCATTTAAACTGCGTATTTATGCTAAACTGAATTGTTTAAAATAGAACTGTTTTGACATTTAAACTGCGTACTTAAGCTAAACTGAATTGCTCGAAATAGAACTATTTTGACCTCTAAACTTTGAGCTTATGCTAAACTGAATTATCTGAAATAAAACTGTTTTGACATTAACTCTGTGTATTGCCCTGTTGGCTGGGGCTGTAGAATATACTGACTGCACCTCTGCAGAGGGGTAAGACCCCTCCCCCAATGAGTGTCCTAGATATGACACTAAAAAATCTGATGGTGAGGTTCCAGTGATGCTGGAGCTTTGGAGAATGCGGAGCACCCCTTCATTGCAAACGCTTCCAGGTCCACTCTGGCCCGGAATGGTAGCACCTGATAGGGCCTTATCTATGGGTTAAATAGAACTAACCGCATACTTATGCTAAACTGAATTGTTTGAATTAGAACTGTTTAACTAAACTGAATAGCTTAAATAGAAACGTTTTTGACAATTAAACTGTGTACTCATGATAAACTGAATTGTTTGGAATAGAACTGAGTGTTTGCACAAAAATGGATTTTGCGTTAAATAACCTATAAATGTTGATACGCCATAAAACCCAACCAACCATACTTTATTGCCATGACACCCAGGTTTACCCTGACCTAGAGAGGTAGTACCTGTTAGGGTCCCATCTATGGGTCTAATAGATCTGTTTAACCATTTAAATATGAGCAAATAAAGAACTAATTTTGAATTGAATTGTTAGTTTTACATGGCATAACTTGAAACCATTTGACCGTGTCCAAATGAATGAGTAATATTGAATAGAATTATTAGTGATCAATATTAATACTTGTAACCATTTAATTGGGTGCCAGTAACTGACTGGTTTTAAATAGAATTATTCATATTAGATATTAATACTCGTAACCATTTGACAGTATGCAAAGAACTGATTGTTGTTAAATAGAATCATTCATGTTAGATATCAATACTTGTAATCATCTGACAGCGTTTAAACAAATAAGCTCTGGCTCGTTGAAAAATATTACCAACAAACTATTTGTTTACAAATCAAAATACTCTATGCATTAGATAACCAACAAGAGTTTATATCCCATAAGATTCAACAATTCAACCTAAAAGAATAAATAAATAATTCAACCTCCAGGGGTCAACCAAATCCCTGAATAGATCCTATAGTGCGGAAAGCATCATCATCATGTCGTGGAACCAGCACGGATATCCCTGACCCTCTCTCGACACTTCTCCCTATCGTTCATCGCCTCTGGCAGGTCTTCAGGGCTACATCCCGTATCCTCACATAGCTGCTGAATGTATGTTCGAGCTGGTCGTCCTGATTATGTTTGGCCATATGCGGGGTTCCATAGGAATACATCACTTATGAGGTCGTCCTTGCTTCTCCAGCAGTGTTCTGCGTGTCTGGTTCGTCTAACTTGGATAATTTTCGTGATGGGAGGCAGGTGGCCGTATAGTTGGTGCCTTATGGGTTGTTGCCGCCAGGACTTGTTCAATATTGCTCGCAACATTCTTGTGTAATTGCCGTCTAGCTTCTTCTCCAGCCGTTTAGTTAGCGTCCAAATAGTGCATCCATATAGCAGTATGGACACGACCGCTGCATGGAAGAAACTGCGTTTCATTTTATCGGTCAGGTCTGACTTCCATAGGATCGATAGCTTATCGATAGCTGTCCATGTCTTCGTTAGCCGCGTGTCGATGTCTTTTTCAGTTGATGAGACACTGCTTCCTAGGTAGGTGAACTTGTATGCCAGTTTCAGAGAGGTTTCGTCTAATGTGGAAATGTCGCTCGTTTGATTAAAGCATATGTATTCAGTTTTGTGTGCATTGACATGGAAGCCGATGCCTGCGGCGGCTTCTTCCAAACTATGCAGTAGTGTTTCGGCTTGGTTGGATGTATTTGACAGAATCGCTATGTCATCGGCGTAGTCGGCGTCGATAACTGACAATATAATTCCCAACCTCTGTCTAAAAGATAGAAAGTATATCTGAAAACAATCGGAATTGATAAAGAAATATGAATATACATAATCGCTTTTTTTTTTCTCTCTTTTAGGGACGGAAGAAAAATGTACGATAAAAATTGAAGCAATATTTGAAACCATTTAACAGTGTGAAAACTAATGAGGTTTTACTTCGTTTTAAAAACTTACCAACAAACCATTCACTTAAATTCACATATATGCATATACAAAATTTGGCATTAAATAACTTTCAAGGGTTGACATTCCATTAAACCAAATAACGTGAGCTAACCAAAAAAATAAATAAATAAATAAAATAGATCTAGGCCGAAAAATAATAATCGAATGTGTATCATAGAATGTGTATCATTGTCTTCACTAAATACAGAATGTCTTTATCTTCGTCTTTCATACTTAGAATCGTAAATTTTGAAAAGTCAAACCATTAAACTTAGAATCGAACCCAAGACCGTAAATCCAAATCTCTTTCAACTCATAAAGTACGGCTCGTGTTTTATCTCATGAAAACTGAGGCTATGCGTACAAGTAATGACGTGACTGGCGGGTAGTTATGACATTATTTCTCGCATTTTGTCGTGAGTTTTTTTTTTCTATCTTAATACATTGGAGAGTTCTTTTAAGTGAAACATGCATCACTACTATAAGAAATTCTCAACGACTTATTTTCTTACTGCTTTCCCATTATCTTATTAACAAGCTGTGAGGTCTGCAGCTTCCTTTATTTCATTTAGAACTTTTACTTCTGTTTGAAATTTTACTGTTGTTTTTTTAAATTCAATTTGTTTCTTCTTTTTTTTTTTTTTTATTAATTCATTGGTATCTTTTAACTCAAGACTAATAATTGTAAAAACATTTCAAACTAGCATATTAACACACACACACACACACACACACACACACACACACACACACACACACACACATATTTATACACTGGCACAAACAAACAAACAAATACGCACACATTCAAATAATACATTCACACATATGTATGAAGTGATAGAAAAAGGAATATCAAGAATCTTAGATAGATAGATAGATAGATAGATAGATAGATAGATATTGATCTTTGTGTAGTAATTGCTTCCAATATGGTTTTCCATATCATTTATCAATTTTTAGCTTTAGGTATACTTTAAAAAAGATATCGGCACCTTGAAGTGCATTGTGGGACTTTTATGAAATACTTCCATTCCTTGGACTTTATCAAGAACAAACTGTGATATTGCACAGTTTTCGGTGCCGCTCTTTTAAGAGACTAAGATCTGCATAATCAATGGTATGTTTAGAGTGTGTTTTTCACAGTTGGCGCTTACGAAAGAGCACTAAGTCAAGTGAAAACGTGATCGTCAGCCAAATCTCATAGCGTAGCCGTCTGTCAAAACTTAACAGCTTTCTTCTGTTGGTGACTAGATAGATAGATAGATAGATTGGTTGGTTGGTTTGTTGGGTTTTATGGCATATCAACCTTTGTCGGTTATTTAATGCCAAATCCATTTTTATATCAATAATCAGTTCTATTTCAAGCAATTCAGTTTAGCATGATTACACTGTTTAATTGTCTAAAACATTCCTATTTCAAACTATTCAATAGTTATATATAATAATTCAGTTTAGTGTCAGCACAGTTTCAATGTCAAAAACAGTTCAATTTCAAATAATTCAGTTTAGCATTAGCACGCAATTTAAATGTAAGTACGGTTTAAGTGTGAAAAACAATTCTATTTCAACCTATTCAGTTTAATCAAACAGTTCAGTTTAGTATAAGTATGCCGTTAGTTCTATTTAACACATAGATAGGTCCCTATCAGGTGCTACCACGCTGGGCCAGAGTGGACCTGGTAGCAATGTCAATGAAGGGGTGCTCCGTATTCCCCAAGGCTTCACCATCAGACTGTTTAGTGTCATATCCATGTCACTCATTAGTGGGGTCTTACCACTCTGCAAAGGTGCAATCGGTATATTCTACAGACCCAGCCGACAGGGCAAGATAGATAGATAGATAGATAGATAGATAGATAGATAGATAGATAGATAGATACTAATTATTTTGTAGGAACTTCTTCCAATATAGTTGTCCTTCCCATTTAATCTTTTCAACTTTAGGCATTCTTTAAAGATATAACGACACCTTGAAGTGCATTATAAAACATGATTGAAAACTCCGTATCTAACAAGGTAAGACATTAGTCAGGTTCGACTATGGTTTACCAGATGCTTTCTGCAAACGATTGGGCAAGTTAATTATAGGAGAGTGGTTTGTCGAATGGATCTCTTCTCTGTTAACTATCATTGCAGGCAAATAGCGAATTATTTTTCCAGATATCTGGTGAGGAACCCGCGAATAGGAAAAATTAGATTCATGCTTTTATTAAGGTTATTAGTTGAAAGAGAACATGAGAATTCGCAGCCAAAATTTAAACGGTAACACAGACATATATATATATATATATATATATATATATATATATATATATATATATTCGGTTGATTTTTTAATATCCTAATGATTTACCCGACAACTGTAACTGTATTTTAGATTATATATATACATATATATATGGGGGGGGATGTGTGTCTATAAATGTAAACGTATATTCATATGCATAAATATATATAAATGTATATTTATACACACACACACACACACACATATATATATATATATATATATATATAAATATATATATATAGAATACTTAGTCCAGTTAAACCGGAGTTAGGAGTAATTCCATCAGGACAAGAAATTATTCGTGAATGAATATTTAAATCTTCCTGGTAAAGAGCTCAATGTACCAATTATACAGAGCAATAATTTCTTTAAGAAAAAAAAAAAAAAAAAAAAAGAAAAAGAAAAAACCTTGTATTTATCCATTTCTGAATTGGTAGGGTTTCAGATGATTTTTAAATTGGAATTTTCCAAAGAGAGCTCAACCATTCAGGAGCAAAAAGATTTTTTCTTAAAGAAATATATATATATATATATATATAAATTGACAGAGGGAAAGAGAGATAAACAGAGAGATTATCTGTTTTGTGGAAATTTTTCATTAGAATATTTTGCTTCAAATTTGGTTTTCTTAAGAGGTAAAGTGAAAATCTTAATTGAATTACGTACAACTGCTGTATATATATATATATATATATATATATATATATATATATACGCGTGGTATTCTCGCTTCAAATCTATATTGACTCGGATAGCATTTTTTTCTCGTTATCAAATCGAGTTCCCCAAAATTCCCTAATACATATAATTGTACACCTTGCGAGTTTTTCACACTAGTTTTAACTGGTGATTTTTCACAGGAGTCTAAATGACAGCATATCTCCTTCGCTCTCCGTGACCCTTCGAAGTTTGCTTGCTGATTTTAACAGTGCTATAGTCTGTATGGTCTCGATTTTTCCACTGACCTCCAATTCTCCCCAGTCTCTATTTCAAACAACTACTACAATTGATATCATGGACCTTTTTTTTACGTTTTATCAAAATTTTCAATTGGATTTAGTTCCGATGTGTTCACTGACATTTTCATTGATTTTATATGTTTTTCCTGAAGATAAGCTTTTATTTCCTTTGTTCTATGATCAGATGCATTATCGTCCTGAAAAATGACTACATAATTAAGAAAAATTATCCAGGATTTCAATGTTCACCAGCGTATTGACTGTTGGGGTGATAAATGCCATCTCCCCATGTACTTTAAATGACACACAATCCTATTTCATTTACAACTTGTTAATTTACTCGCTTTCTTTTGACACTTATCTTTGTTTCAAATATTCCAGCAATATCACCTTGTCCAATGCAGATTCTTAATTTATCACTGAATATCACTTTAATGCAAGTGTCCACACACCATGCTTATTTCTTTAATTCAACTTTAATCTTATTTTCTTCTATTTATGTGTCAGTACTGGTTTCTTTTGTTTTTTCTCTCAATCAATCGATGAATCTATATATATATATTGAAACAGTGATGGTTGTCATTAATTCACTTTGTGAGTTTGTGGCGAACCAAGTGCTATATAACCCATAATACAAACACACACACACACACACACACACACACACACACTCATAGGCACACATAAATATTTGTACACAATTCTAACGGTTTTTGACAGTATTTTTCGATTTTTCTTCATTATATTTCGTTATCTGCCAGATGATTGTTGTTTGTAAAACTTCATGAAACCTAAGGTCGCAGATAAACATCCATGACATTGAATATATAAAATCTCATATATATATATATATATATATATATATAGGTGTGTGTGTCTGTGTGTGTGCGTGTGTGTGTGTTATTTATCGACTAGTTTAAAAAATCTTAAATAAAACGCCGATTTAACTTTTCCCTCGTATTATAATATCTTCCCAACACTTCATCATTTACTTTTGAGCAGAGTTGTGACGATTGAACTGAAACTATCCAGTCGAGGTTGATAACCTAAACGGCTATTTAACATGAACCATTTCGCGCTTAAAAGTTTCAAAACATCCTGTTGTTCCTGCCTCTGCACGTGTCTATTCATGCAAGTATTCCAACGCGCATGCGTAGTTTGTTGGGGGAGGGGGGGTTCTCTCCGCTATCGAAATTGAATTATTACACATTCTAGCAGAAGAAAATTAAATGAAAGTCGCTATTTTTGTTCATTTTAAAGGTAATTTTATTCTTTTATTTTTAACTAGTAAATTGTTTCCTTTTTTTCTTGTAAGATTGCCCTATTGTTTGCACGCTTTTGAACTAAAAATGGCGATTTAAAAATTGCATTATTGATCTATCTTTCTCGGATATATTATATCTTATTTAACAAGATAAGATATATCACGTTTGACTATGGTTTAATAGATGATTGCTTCAAACGACAGATTAAGTTAATTATAGGAGAGTGATTAGCTAAATGCATCTCTTTTCTGGTAATATCATTCCAAGTCAATAGCGAGTTATTTTTCCAGATAGCTGGTAAGGGAGCAGCGTGTATGGAAAGGAAGATTCATGCCTTTCTCAAAGGCATTAGTACAAAGAGAAAATGAGCAGTTGCAGCTAAAATTCAAATGGTTTGTTATTTATGAATAAAAAGTGCTCAATATCGGTGAAAGAGCATATATATTTACCTTAGGATTGAGTAGACAGATTTACTGGAGCCTGGTGACTGCTAGTCTCTCGTCTATATGATCATCGGACGACTATATTTTACTTACACATAGTATGATGATCACATAGGCTAGAAACTAGCAGCGCCGTTGTGTCTACGCTATCCTAGCTTGTACACACACACACACACACACACACACACACACACACACACACACACACATATATATATATATATATATATATATATATATATATATATATATATATATATATATATATATACGAGACGTATCGAAAAATAAACAATTACTAATCCGACGTTGTTTATAACTTGGTAAATAAAGCAATGAACGTATGTTATCAGATTTACCATGGTACTTTTAAATATCAATTTTGATACACTGGTCCAATTGGTTTACGAATGCGTAATTACCCTCCTTAAAGAATGTAGTGCCAATTTATTTCCTTTCATTCACTTGCCTCAGGACTCAACGAGATAACAGCCTCGTCTACTAGTGCTGTAGAATACACCGGCTGCTTCTCTGCAGAAGGGTAAAACTCCGACAACAAATGTCCTAGATATGACACTAAACAAACTGATGATTAGGCTCCAGTAATGCTGGAGCTTTGGGGAATGCAGGGTACCCCTTTGTTGCCATCGTTCCCAGGTCCACTCTGACCTGGAGTGGTATCATCTGATAGGGTCCTATCTAGAGTTCAAATAGAACCATTTGACATTTAAACTGTGTACTTTGACATTTAAACTGAGTGCAAACAAATGACTTTTGATCAACTGAATTGCTTGAAATAAAACAGTTTAATCATTTGACTGTATGTAAACAAATGACTGATGTTTAATTGAATTGTTCGTGATGCATATCAATGCTTTAAAACATTTGACTGTGTGCAAACAAATGATTAATTGTAAATATAATTATTTTTATTAGACAGAAATAAGTGAAACCATTTAACAGTGTTGCAAAAAAAAAAATTTAGCCAAGGCTCGTTTTAAAAGGTTATCTACAAAATGTAATAAGAAATCATTTATTTAATACATATGCATAAAAATGATTTGGAGGTGCCCGTGGTGTAATGGTTATCGTCGTAGGAAATGGACACGGCCACACGAGTTCAAATCCTGGACGAGACTGATTGTATTTCCCATTGCACTAATACCCTTGGGAAAGGTATGAATCCCATTATTCTCCCTCCAGCTATGGGTAAATAGTAGGGCAGACTAGGTTCTTCAGGCTTGATAAGGCAACTAGTCTAGGAGAAGGAAAACTCTGAATTCAAACCTGTTAAACTCCGCTTGAAAATTGACCTTGTGTCATATCCTGCTCGAGCGGAGGGGTTGGTAAATATGATAAAAATGATTTGCCATAAGTAATCTACAATGGTTGATATGCCATAAAACCAAACCGAATCAACTAACTTTATTATCACTTGTAACAGCATAGTTACTTTCTCTTTTAAATTGACTCACGGGCCGCCTGAACCGGTTTGGTTATGGCGGGGGGTGACTTGAGCACGAATAGCCTAGTGGTGCTCCATCTCTCTCCATAAATAATTTAGATTTAGGGTTTTCCTTCTCACGGATTGGATCCCATGCTAAATTTAGATATCTCAGTCTGGACGATTATTTAACCATAGGTTGTGGGAAAATAGTTTGATTCATACCTTTCTCAAGACTTCTAGTGCTATGTAAAATGCAAGCATGTTCGTTAAGGACCTGAACCCTGGTCCGCTTCCAATGAAGATAGTCGTTACGCTACAAGCGTTTATACCATTATACAGAGGGTAAATACCTTATTCCTCATAAAAAAAGAGGTTGGGTATGGTTTTTTAAAACATATTAACTATTATATGGTATTTAATGCCAAATCAATATTTATACATTGAGACAGTTTTATTTCAAACTATTCAGTTTAGCATAAGTAAAGGTTTTGTTTACTCACACTTAAATGTAAAAACTTCTATTTCAAACAATTTAGTTTAGCATAAGTATGCATTTTAAATGTCAAAAAAGTTTTATTTTAAATAATTCAGTTTAGAATAAGCACAATTCAGTTCTATTTGACCCATAGATGGGACCCTATCAGGTGCTACCACTCCAGGTCAGAGTGAACCTGGGAGCAATGGCAATGAACGGGTACTCCGAATTCCCCAAAGCTCCAGATTGTTTAGTGTCATATCTAGGACATTCGTTGGGGAGTCTTACCTCTCTGCAGAGATGCAGTCGGTGTATTCTACTGCCCCAACCGACTAGGCCACAAAAAAAGCGGATCTGTATCTCCGCTATCTCTGAGAATGTACATTTTGTATCCAGGCCAAAAGAATGAGTTCAATAACTTCCAGCGATGATAACCGTAATTCCACATGCGCATCTGTAGGTGGAGTTGATTAATTATCCGGATGACAGAGTCAATGAGTACATGGAGAAAGGTCCAAAGTTATCGATATATTTTGTTACATAAAAATGAAGGTCAATTTACAACAAAATATGTAAATTGGTAAGAAGAGTGAAAAGTTTTGCAATATTTTGTAACATTTGGCAAAATTCGGCAGATCTGTATGAGTTTGCTGAGGTCATGAAGTTAACGAACCACACAGGGCTGTAAGATACCAAAACTCACCTGATACTCTCTGAGTGCTTCTCAGCGGATTTGTCTCCTTGGCTAAGAGCACGGCAGCTGAAAACACGGTTTTAAACCAACCTGATCTTGCCTGATCGTCGAAGTTCTTGTAACCCGATCCAAATTTCCTGAACCATCTGATGACTGTTCTGTGATTAACTACGCCATCGCCTTTTGCAAAACAATTCTTTTTTTTTTTTTGCTCGCTTCAGCAGCGTTATGGACCAGTTTGAACTCGCAAAGCATCTGTTCCTGAATTTGACAACTTTAAGCATTCTTCTGTGTAACTTTTGAGTCACACACGGGGTGAAGCAATGCCCAACGTATCAGTGCACCACCAGCAACTACAATACTACCAACTACAGCGGATACCTATAACGGTTTGAACTGCTTTTGTCACGTGATATACGCGCCTCAAAGTAGCTCGTATCAAAATGTTGCGAACCTTTTCACTCATCTGAATAGTTCGACTTATACACGAGGCTTGTTGATTTACTTTTTTGTTATTACTTAAAATAAATGTTAACTTATTTAATAGAAATCAATTTAGCATCTATTTACACAAATTCCTGGTAAATCCTGGTCTTTCTTTTTCTTTTTTAATTGTTTATTCTATTGGGAAAATGTTTTGTTTTGTTTTGTTTTTTTCCTTTATCTATTTTTTCTTTCAATGTAAATCCTTGTTTTTATTCCTAAAATCACAAAATGTTCGTATAATCAGGAAGACACTGAAACCAAATAGACATTGAATGACAGCACATAACAGTCAAATCGTATAAATCTGGTGTCGCACGCACAGATTTCATTCCCAAAGACAGATTGCGCGGCGTTTTTTTATATTCGTTTATTTTCTTACGCCCATATATATATATATATATATATGTGTGTGTGTGTGTGTGTGTGTGTGTGTGTGTGTGTTATTTTGTTTTTAAATTTCGTTTTTATTCCTATTTTTCTCTCTTTGGAGATTCTTATTTATTCAGATTACTGTTTTTATTTCTCAAAGTTCCGATAAGTATTTAGCTTCACGTTACATGTTAGCACTTACGTTAAATTACCTCCCAAGATGATTTGATCAACCCCGGCAACTTTCAGCCATTTATTTATTTGTTCTTAACTCAGCCAAATGCGTGAAAGTTTGAAATGTTGGGATAAGAATAAAAGGATTGTATGTTGAAAAGGCAATCGACTCTATTTTTTACATATTAGTATTTAAGCCATTTGAGCAGAAAACATGAACAATATGACGTGTAAGTTTGCTGTAAATCAAGTTAGTTTTTATCGGCTGTTTCAAAAGAGTTTGAACCTCACTGGTTGTCCTTTTATAATATTGTGGCACTGGTACTAATTCTGCTCTTGAGTAAAAATGCTTAAAGGATGATCTGAACTTCATCGTGTGGTTTGCAGTAACTTCGAGATGGCAATATTCTGAAAAGACGTCTCTTGGAAATTCTCGAGTAAAACAATTATCGTTGCGAGATTGAAAATATTAAGTGATAAATAGTTGGGAATGTGTTGCAGACTTCGATGTTGACCGATTCAGTATTCTGAGTCGTTCACATTCGCGTTTTCATCTCAAAGTGTTAAAGACTCTTTACGTTCGATCCCTTCAACCTTCCCTCTGTAAACAGAGGGATTGTCTGTTGGGATTGAATGTGATTAGTCTCTACCCATCTGCTCATTGCTACTACTACTACCTCTCTTGGTGGGTTTTTTTTGGGGGGGAGGTCCTTCCCTTTTCTCTATTCCTCTACTTTTTTTCCATTTACATTTCCACTTTTAAATATTTTCCTGGCGTTAAGATTTTTGACAAGACCAAGACGAAACCAGTCGTTCAAAAAAATTTTTTTTTTAATAATAAACATGCCCACACCTTCCTTAGGCCTACGTGTTTTCCTGGCAATCAAAATATTATATGCTTAGTGAGGCAACTAGTCTAGGAGAAGGAAAACTCTGAATTCAAACCTGTTAAACTCCGCTTAGAAATTGACCTTGTGTCATATCCTGCCCGAGCGGAGGGGTTGGGTAAATAGGATCAAAATATTATATGCATTATATATTGAAAAATACAATTGGTAGATAAGGCCATATCTTGAAAAAAAAATAGATAATTAGGCTTTTGATAGATAGATAGATAGATAGATAGATAGATTGATTGATTGATTACCCTATTTCTCATATATTGAGGACTTTTTCCGAAATTATTATACAATAATCACTCGACTAAGGTCATCATTTCGGCCACAATCATAAATCATGGTGAGGTATGACCCACTTAAGCAGAATTCCTCAAAACAATCCCAGAATGAGATATATTATGCAAATTATATCATTGGCCTTGTGGGTAGAGTGTTCGTTAATGGACCGGGAGACCTGGGTTCAATCCCAGGTCGCGTCATACCAAAGAGTTTTAAAATAGTACTAGATACCTCCTTGCTTAACACTCGGCAATATAAGGTAGGTATCAAGGGTAAAGTGGAGCAATCCAGGGAAAGGAGTAGCGCCCTCCTCTACAGTAGTAGTATCTATTGAAAAGGGAGCCTTCTGGTCACCCTCGTCTACAGTCGCCAAGTTTACTTATATCATGCAAATTATATTATGTAAATTGCGGTAGTTCATATATTGAACTCTAATTCTTCTTCAACTAATCACAATGTTTTTTTTCTTCTTTTGCAGGTAAGTTCATATTTTCTTAACAACTACCCCAAAGAATTTGGTAACGTATTTTCTCCTTTTTATATCTTTATCTTTGTGCGCTTTTCAACCCCCAAAAAGTCAATTGAAAACCAAAAGAATCCAGTTTGTTTCGCTAAAACAATGATAGATTCTAAATTCTCAGAAAGAATCGTCTTTTTTTTTATCTTTACATATTTATGAGACTGTTTGTTGTTAATACCATATATTTCTGCTTTTAAACCAGCTCCCTCGCATTTCAGCAGTTTAAATTATTCAATAGTTTGAATTCTTAGGCTGAAGTATTTGCATTATTAATGTCTTCACTAGTTTTCTTTGTTTTATGGTTTCTTTTTGGTTCCAATAATACCAGTCAAATAAACTTCTATCAATTTTAAGCCGTTAAATAAGGTTTTTTATGACAGCTCGAGAAGGTAACTAATAAATTAGACCCAAGACTCCTGTCAAATGTCAACTCAGAAAAGAGAGCCCAACTACCTTTTTATTGACAACTACTAGTAGGGCGTAGTAGCTAACACACTGGACAGTGGAATCGTGATAAGTGAGTTTGAACTCCCGTTAAACTATTACGTTCACCTTCACCTTCACCTTGGGAAAGGCACGAACTCTTTTATCCTCCCCAACTATTGACTGTATTTCTATAAGGATGGTTTTGGTATTGAATAACCCACGAAGGTTGATATACCTACAAACAAAGAAACCAAATCAATCATTTACTAAGCTTGGCTTAGTCGTGGCACAAGGCCGGAAGTATGGCGCACTCATTGAGAATTGAACATACTAACAATGGTCTGCTGATCCAATTTGCAAAACATTACCTCGTGAGGTGCCCATTATCAACGAATAATAATGGTGGAATTAGTATTTTCATTTTCCATTCACAATAATGGAACAGGTACTTCCAGTTTCTTAAAACTCAGGAACCAAATTTTAACAGGGTTATAAAAAAGTTTGGACCTTTGATGAAGTATACACGAGTTTGAATCTCATGAGGGGTTAATTCTTTATTCTTGCCCAGTCGACTGGGACGGTAGAATACCCCACCCCCAACTAGTGTCCTGGATATGACACTAAAGAATCAGATGGTGAGGTTCCAGTAATGCTGCAGCTTTGGGGAATGTGGAGTACCCCTTCATTGCCATCGCTCCCAGGTCCACTCGAGTCCGGAGTTGTAGCACCTGATAGTTTCCTCTCTATGGGTTAAGTAGAACTAAACTGTGTACTTATGCTAAACTGAATTGCTTGAAATAGAGCAATTTTGACATTTAACTGTGCGTGGACAAAAACTATACTTATATTAACCTGAATTGTTTGAATTAAAATGTTTGACTAAACTGAATAGCTTGAAATAGAAATGTTTTTGTCGATTAAATTTTGTACTTACATTTAAACTGTGTACTTATGCTAAACTGAATTGTTTGAAATGGAACTGTTTTTGACATTGAAACTGTACTTACGCTAAACTGAATTGTTTAAAATAGAACTGATTTGTATTAAAATGGATTTGGCATTAAATAACCTACAAAGGTTGATATATCATAAAACCCAAACAATCAACCAACCAACTTCTTTATTCCAATCTTACACTATAACAGAAAAAGGAGTTATCTACTAAAACATTTTGATGAAAAGCAACAGAAAAATTCTTTAAAATAAAGAAGTTGTTTTGATTTTAAAGGGAAATAATATATTTATTTATTATTTTTCAACAAGTTCCGTTTTTTTCTTTTTAGTTGTTATATATCAAATTATTCAGGGGCGAATATCACCAACCGTTAAAGCAAGCAAAATGAATAAAAAAATAAAACTATTCTAAAATCAGCGCTCCCTCTCCCGCTGGCACGGTTTTCATGAACGACGCCATGATTCGGTTACTGATATATATGAATTAATAAGATACAAACATAATCATGAGGTTACCTTCCCTGACCGAATCGGAATATCGACCGGGTCAAGAATTTCTGGCACCACTGGTCATGAGAATTTCGGACCGTCTCCGGCTCCCGCTCTAAAAAAAAGCCTTGTGCCACACTTCATCTTGGCGGGGAGATGAGCAAAGACGTCCTTACCACATCGAATATTTACGTCGTTTATTTGGAATCTAGTATTTATTTTAAGCTATTCGCATTTGTACAAATAGATGAAGACTTTTCTATTTTTCTATTATAGGTAACACTTTTTATTATAGGTAACACTTTTTCAACTAGTCAGTACTCACTGGTTTCAAGTATTGCTATTTATCGTTTGCTCGCAATTAAATAGTTTCAAGTATAGTAAATGATTAAACAGTTCTATTTGGCCCATAGGTGAGACCCTCACAGGTACAACCACTCAAGGTCAGAGTGGACCTGGGAGTAATGAGGTATTTTAAATTGAGTATATAAAGAAAATGTCAACGTACGAGGTGTCTTCAAAGAGTATCAACATTGAAACTATATTTACCGAGGCAAATATGAACACCGAATAAAACTTCTTTGTCTTTTTCCAAAATAGTTTTCTTGGCATGTAACCTACATATTCCAGAGTGTTTTTCGTGAGTTGAAGCATCTCAGAAACTTTTCTTTACTTTATATATAGTGCGTAGATGCATAGTTGGATTTCTTTTAATGTCGTCCACTTCCTCAAATCATGTCCTTTGGAGTTTAAGATACAAGAAAAAATCGTGCGCAGCAAGCTTGGTTGGTTGGTTGGTTCGTTCGTTCGTTCCTTCGTTCGTAGGTTGTGGGGGGGTAGTTGGTTGCTTGGATTTTATGGCATATCAACCTTTTGTAGGTTATTTAACGCCAAATCCATTTCTATACAAATACTCAATTCTATTTCAAACAAGCATGAGTACACAGTTAAATTTTCAAAAACATTTCAAGCTATTCGGTTTATTCAAACAGTTCTCATTCAGCTAATTCAGTTTAGTATAAGAACAGATTTTGTTTACACACAGTTAAATGTCAAAACACTTCTATATTAAACAATTCAGTTTAATGTTAGTACAGTTTCAATGTTAAAAACAATTCCATTTCAAACAATTCAGTTTAGCATAAGTACGCAGTTTCAATGTAAGTGCACAGTTTAATTGTCAAAAACATTTATATTCCAAGCTATTCAGTTTAGTCAAACGGTTCTAATTCAAACGATCCAGTTTAGCATAAGTACGCGGTTTAGTTCTATTTAACTAATTGATAGGGCCCTATAAGGTGCTACCATTTCGGGCCAGAGTGGACCTGGGAGCAATGGCAATGAAGGGGCGCTCCACATTCCCTAAAGCTCCAGCATCACTGGAACCTCACCATCAGATTGTTTAGTGTCTTATCCTGGACACTCTTTGATAGGGTCTTACCCCTCTGCAGAGAAGCCATCGGTATATTCTACAGCCCCAACCGACTGGCCAAGTGAGCAGCTAGGGATTCTAGTAAGTATAGATTGTGCTAAACTTGTACAATACAGTGATTCACCAAAAACCTGCAGCTTATTTTTTTTTCAAATTTTTATTGATATCTATATATCCGCACTTTTTAAAAGACCTTTATTTCAATTTTTAAATATTTTTTTAAATTTTAATCCTAAAATTCAAAAAGGAAAATATTAATCTTGACTTTTTATTTCCCCACTTTGTTCGCACACACACACACACACACACACACACACACACACACACACACACACACATATATATATATATATATATATATATATATTAGGATCATAAATAAGTGTCCATACTTTTTTCGTATGGCCACTTTTATTGATAGAACACACGTGAAACTGTAGTCCCCTTGGAAGTAATCTCCTCCGGCTGCAATGCACTTGTTATACCGTTTCAACAACTTCTGGAAGGCCCCATGGAATTTCTCTTGTGTGAGGGTGTCAATGACCTTCGTCACAGCCTCTTTCATCTCCTCAATTGTCTCATAACGACAGCCTCTGAGCTTAAGGAATAACCAATAGTCACAGGGAAGCTGAGGAACTGTCTTGATGCCCATCTTGGTCAAATAGTCTGTGACAAGGATAGAATTGTGGACTGGTGTATTGTCCTTGTGGAAATGCCACTGACCTGATTTGAAGAGTGCTGGCCTCTTCCGACGGAATCTTTACCTGAACTCCTTTAAAACCTCAATATAGTATTCCTTGTTGACTGTCTTTCCAGTGGGAACCCAGTGCATGTAGATCATGCCAGTGCTGTCAAAAAAAGGGTCATGATCTGTTTGGCCTTCTTGGGTCTGGGAGAGCCGCATGCTTCCACTGGGAACTCTGTCTCTTGGTTTCTCGATCATAGCAGTAAATCCAGCTTTCATCGCAGAATTTTATTGCATATCAATCTTCTAAAGTCCAGATTGCTTTTTTGAAATTCACCAACTGTGACAATCAGGCTTTAGTATGATGTATTCCAATTCCTGGTGTAGCTGTTCATTTGAACCTGAAATCATAAAAATTGGTCAGTCATCTCATAAGATGTATAGCAATAACATACTGAATTTTCAAGAGTCTACGACAATTTTAAATGCCCGAACAAAAAAAATTATTGAATGTTCCACGTATATATATATATATAACAGAGACGGATATTATATAATGCATTAATTTCCACAGAGATACACATAAAAGTAACAGTATTTGTAATTCTTTTCCTATCCTAGAGTCAAGAGTAAAGATATGGAAAGTAAAGAAAAGATAATTGAATCCTTGGAAATATTCCTCTTGTTAAAACAATCAATAGCAAAGAGAAATTATGTAAGAAGAAATTGAATATTTGTTTCATGGGTTAAGATCATCCTGCCATTTTTGACCTGTTTGCTACTTCAATTCCATTTCTGACACTTATCTACCTTCAAGTCTTTTGCAGAATTCAAAATTAGCAGTCA
This sequence comes from Sepioteuthis lessoniana, assembly GCA_963585895.1. Lineage (NCBI taxonomy): Eukaryota > Metazoa > Mollusca > Cephalopoda > Myopsida > Loliginidae > Sepioteuthis > Sepioteuthis lessoniana. The sequence continues at coordinate 111,683,828 of OY757906.1, forward strand.
TAATATTTCTTTATTTGTACATTACATGTCTCATACATTATGCTCAAAACAGGTGTTACTGAAGTTGAAGTTTGAATGATAGGACCAATAAATTACGTGTGAAATGAGTAGTGGCTCAGCCTCATTAAAATAGCAGATGTTAATATTAAATACATCTTCTTAATTATATCTGTCAGAACTTATTTTACAAGTGATATACCAAGACAAATTTTCTGAATGCAACTATACTCAATACTCAACATATGTAAAATATTGAAGTAGATATAGGACTAATTTACAACTAACCTAATTTAATGCAACAAACATTTGATCCAAAAATAAATCCTTAGATCAATCTAACTTGTTTCTTAATTCTGGTATCATTCTTACTACCCATTTTCTTTTAAGCAGAAATATTGCTAACAATTCAGTAACAAGCTTTTAAAATAAAATGAAAATGGAGAGAAATTTACTAAACTGTTTTTAGATTTAGGTGAATTTATATAAAAATATGAACTTTGATTTTCAAAACTTTTGTCAACCCTTGAACTACACTGGCAGGAAAGCTATGCCACATTCTTCTCTGACCATTTAGTCATGTCCATGAATCAGTTAATAAGGCTTTCATCCCTTATATAATCAAGAGAAAAAGTGAAGCAGGGAAACAACCAAGGTGCCCCTTAAAATGTTCAAACATATATTAAAGTAACTCCAAAGAATTTTTGGTGGGTTAAATAATGATCTGATAGTGGAAATGGCAAATAAAATTAGTCAGACCTTTGTTGATGATACTTTAAAATAAATTTCTTAGATTTACGTAACTTGCTTGTTAGTTTGTCGGTTTATTTATTTGTTTTTGATTTGTTTTTTTTTTTTTGTTTTTTTTTAGGGGGGAGTATTGTTCTTATAAATTCATACTGAAATACTGACAACGATAAAAAAAAAAAAAAAGAGAACATTATGAGTCAGAAATTATCGCAAAATGGAAATGCTCTGTCAGCAAGGTTTAGAATACGTTGACTGTATTCCATGCAGAGGGGTAAGACCCCCACACACACACACACACACATTAAAAGACGTATCCTGGATATGACACTAAACTGCACTTGATGACGAGGTTCCAGTTAAAAAAATCTCGGGAGGGTGAAGTAATAATTCATTTCCATTACTCCAAGGTCCACTTCAACTCCGAGTGTTAGGTCCGATCTATTGGTCAAATTGATCAATTTTAAAATTGTTAATGTAATAGTATTAAATATACATCTATAGGTCAAATAGAGCTATTTGAAAATTACTACAATTAACTTTCATAATATTAAATACCCATCTATGGGCAAAATAGATTTATTGGAAAATTATGAATATTAAATATAATATTAAATACAAATCTATAGAAAAATAGATCTATTTCAAAATTATCAATACTAAATATAATGATATTAAATACACATTTATGGGTAAAATAGATCAATTTGAAAATTATACATTTTCGATATTTGATGACATATGAACAAAACTCGCAAGAAAAGAAGTGATTTGTCTTG
>OY757906.1:111690350-111875350 GCA_963585895.1 Sepioteuthis lessoniana
GTGAATAAAGTGGCCACACAATCATGATTACATACAGGTGAAGTCACATGTTTAGATGGACGAACTCGTGAGACACACGGGAAAAGAACACACACACACACACACACACATATATATATATATATATATATAGCGGTCTGAGACTTAGTCTAACGTAAAGTTGGATGGATTTCGATCCCGTCTTCGAGCGTCCTACGTGTCTAGCCACATTGAAGAGTTCTGATAGAACGAAACATTCTGTCTGTGGATGACAATATATATATATATATATATATATATATATATATATATATATATATATATATATGAAAATAAAGTCTTGTCACGTTTGATCAATCGTTTTTGGTTATCTTCCTTTTTGTACTTCAAATAATTGAAAGCGGTGGCAAATTGTGAATCTTTCCCCTTTAGTGTTATTAAAAATGATGGGGCCATCTTCGGTCAATGACAGAATCGAATATGTTCTAAAACGGGTAAATTACGCATCAAATTATAGACACCTGCACATACATTTCTTCTTTTTATTTCATCTGGATATATTTTCCATGAAAGACGTGCGAATACTAATTTTTCTTAAAGTGCTTTTGTTTTATTTTTACTAAATATTCATGAAACTTTCTATCGCTTTTGCACGCGAATCTATAAATAATTCTCTCACAAAGAAATGAAACCGTGAATCCCTGAGGTAAATCTTGTAGCAACCAACCAAATAAAAATCGCTTCCATTTTGTTTTGTTTTATTTAATTTAATTTTTTGTTCAGTTTTGTTTGTTTGTTTGTTTGTTTGTTTGTTGGGTTTTTTTTTTTTGGAGGAGGGTGCTTCCTTGCTTTTTTTAGGTGTTGTTTTCTCTTTTCTTGTTTATCTTTTTTCTATTTTTTCTTTTTGTTTTCTTTGTTTGTCTTCTTTTTGCTTGTTTTTTGTTTTTGTTTTATTTTGTTTTGTTTTTTAAGATAATTTATTTCTAATTAATGTTTTGTTTGGATTATAGAACTCTCGGTGAAATTCGCTGTTTTATTTTCCATGTTGATGACACTCATTACCATGGCCTCACTTTTTATAAAAATTTACAAAATAAAAAATTTAGTTCCGAACTAGAAACAATCCTGAAAAAAAAATGTGCGCAATGTATAATAAAAATAGATTGTTTTCTGTCGAGGGTGGGAATAGATGCCACAGCTTTATATCGCTAATGCCTTGGCTGATAACATAATGTTCATACACCTACTCTCTTTACACACATCTATAGCAGCACAGTTTACGTTTTATTAAAAAAATACTCAAACTAGTCCCGTAATTCGGTTTTTTTCTTGTCATAGGAGTGGGGCACTACATATATGGCGTTTCTTGAGTAGCGGGACTCATCTCTCTCGAGATCTGTGACGGGTTTGAATTCAGAAATTTCCTTTTCCTAGACTGGCTTCCATACCAAAGTTAAAGAGTCCGGTTTATCCAACTATCTATTCATAGTTGAAGAAGCAATAATTGGATTTATAACTTTCCCTAGAGTTTTAGTGCTATGTGAAATGCAAGCAGTAGAATTTGAACTCCGGTAACCGAGTCCACTTCCCACGACGATAACCGTTCCGTCACAAGTTCCTTTTGTATGATTTAACAAATTACAGAAGTATTATTATCAAAAAGATGTTTCCTGTTGTCCAAGATGGAATGTACTTCAGTACAATCTGTTGTCCAAGATGCAATGTACTTCCGTACACACATTACAATCTGAAAAAAAAAGCAAATTTCATTTTAATTTCTAATTGTATAACTGAATGAAAAAAAAGTCAGCTTTGATTATCTTGATTCGTTCATATCACGTAATGCAACACCTGACAGAGAAATAGTTATTCGCAAAGTTTAGCCTAGTTGTGGCAAAGACTGGGAGTATAGGGACCAGATGAGTTTAGTTTGGTTTGGTTTGGTTTTATGGCATATCAACCATTGTTGTTTATTTAATGTCATATCTACTTTAGACATATAAACACTTCTGTTTCAAAAAAATTCAGTTGAGTATAAGTACAATTTTTTTATTTACACACAGTTAAAAGTAAAAATATTTCTATTTCAAACATTTCAGTTTAGAACAAGTACACAATTTAAATGTCAAAAACAGATCTATTTCAAACAATTCAGTTTTGCATTGGTATACTGTTTGACCCATAAATAGGACTCTATAAGGTACTACCACTCCGACCCAGAGTGGACCTGGGAGCGATGCCAATGAAGAGGTACTTCGCATTCCTGAAAGCTCCAGGATTACTGAAGCCTCACCATCAAATTGTTTAGTGACGTATCCAGGACATTCGTTAGAAGGAGGTCTTACTCCTCTACAGAGATGCAGTCGATGTATTCTACAGCCCCAGCTGACCGGGACAGACATAAAAAGGATTAAACTCACTAACAAGGGAGGTGTAATGGTTATCGTCGCAGGATGTGGACACGACGACACGAGTTCAAATCCTGGACGAGCCTGATTACATTTCACATAGCACTAATACCCTTGGGAAAAGGTATGAATCCAAATATTCTCCCTCCAGCTATGGGTAAATAGTAGGGCAGACTGGGTTCTTCAGCCTTGGTTAGGCAACTAGTCTAGGAGAAGGAAAACTCTGAATTCAAACCTGTTAAAACTCCGCTTAAAAAAATTGACCTTGTGTCATATCCTGCCCGAGCGGAGGGGTTGGTAAATAGGATTAAACTCACTAACAATGGTCTGCGAATCTAACACGCATAACTATTACGCCACTTCAGGTTTCTTAAGCAAGGAATTGATTACTTACTTAGTTGAGGCACATGGCTAAAGTATGTGGGAACCCATGGGAATCGAACCCACTGACAATGGTTATGTTAATCCAGCTATCTAACCATCACACCACGTGAGGTTCTTCAAATAACAGAGAAATAAATAGAATTGTCATTACCCAAGCAAACTTTCAAAAAATGAAATCCATTTTTACCAACGGACACATTTCTTTGACAAGACTTAGATTAAGAAAACGCAAAATCTGTCAAGTCTTAGAATACGCTTCTGAAACATGGGCTATAACACTAAAATTCTGCCGAAAATTAAGAACAGTAGAAGATGTGCTTTCTTAGAAAAATACAAAACTATCCATGAAAATATCAAGTAACGAATGAAACAAGACTCACACGAGCCCTCTCAAAATAATCGCTGATTAAATACGCGAAAACTTAAATTCCCACGACATCAGACAGAAAGAAATGGTTTGTTTTCTTTTTTAATTGCATATCAATTTTTGTGGGTTATTTAATACCCAAACAACACTTGTAGAACATAAGTGCTAATGTTTAACCCATAACTGGGTAAAAGGGTGTTCATGCCTATTCCAAGGGTATCTGTCCGAAGGTGAACGTAATAATATGGCTGGATTTTGAACTTGCTTCCTTCGAGACCGCAGTCCAGCACTTTAGTATCTTATACAAACCAAACCAAACCAAACCAAGGTTTGTTCAATGTGGAGATCCATTTGAAAAAGTGCAATTTGCAAAATACCTAACGATGATGATGGTGATGATATTTCGAATCGGAGTATTTACCAATGAAAGCAATTTATCATGGCTTTCCATCACATCTGTAAAATACGCAGTAATAACGACAAAAATTCGGTTACCTATTTTGACACTATTTATTTATTTATTTCAGTATAGTAGCTTTATTTAGAAACAAAAGGAAAAAAAAAATTACGTCTTCTTATTTCAAATTAGGGATTCAAACAATTTTTTGCTCGGTGACTTCAACCGCCTCCCCCCAAATACACACACAAAAATGAATAAACGGTTGTCATTGTATTGAGAAGAAACAGGAGAACATTTTGACAGATAACATCCGAGCGATAATAAATGGAAGGGAAAGGTGGGCTATAGTGAGAGAAAAACCGAGACTCACAGAAAGAAAGAAAGAAAGGAAGCCGAACGTGACATACTAACTTAAATTGCATTATAGGATTTGCTGACGAATTCAACAACGAGGTTGAATTCAATTTAAGAGCCAATAAGAGAAAAAAAAACTTGCAATACCCTCACGGACTCGTTTCTTTAAAAAAATCTTTTTTCCACTTAGGGTTCATGTTAGTTTCTTTTCATTTTCTTTTATCCTATTCTTTCATTCGACTGCCAACATCCAAATAGGATTTTTTTTCGATTTCTTATCTCTCAAACCTTTTGGCATTCTTTACTTTGCTTGATAATTCATTCCCATTCCAGAATAAGATGGAATGAAAGAATGTATTTCTGAAGCCTTGCTTCAATTTCAATCATATAATCCTCTTTTTTTTTTTTTGTTTTCTTTTCTTTTTTTTTTTTTTTAGACATTCTTTCTCTGTTTCTTTTGTATTTTTCATTTCTTTATTTCCTTAACTTTCTCTCTCTCTCTCTCTCTCTCTCTCTCTCTCTCTCTCTCTCTCTTTCTCTCTCACTCTATATATATATATATATAGTATGCTATATTTATCAATAAAGATTATTCTATATCATTGATAGATCATATGTAGACCTAAATAAAGCGTAGATGCAGAGTAAACAGCGCTTGGTGACTGTCAATTTCTCATCTAAAACTGACAGTCAACAAGCACTGTTGACGCTGTGACTACGCTATCCAAATACGTACACATATACAAAATGTGCACAATATAGGTGACACGTAGCACATGAAGATCTTGGTTTGAATAGCGTAGAGTCACAGCATTTGGCTATTACCCGTAAAATGACAGATTATGACGGTCACGAAGCGCCTGTGACTCTGTCTACACTATCCGAATAAATAGACATGCACACACACACACACACACACACATATATATATATATATATATATATATATATATTTCTTATATTTACCTAGGAACACTCCTTCGTAGCAGGATATAATAAAAGTTCTATTTAACGCAGGGACCCACCAGGAAGCTAGATTTCCAGGAGGCAGGCACAAATATTGCGCAAATATTGTCAAGTCACTTTAAACGTCGAACAATAAACCAAACCCTTACTTCTTTAAGACAGTTGGGGACAGCCTCCAGGGACTAAACCTAGGCAAATCTACTTCTCCCAACTAAAAATGTCCAGAAGTAATAGCAATATTAATTTCTTATCGCTATCACTTCATGTCTTTCTGATTTTTCAATGCAAAACCTACAGTTAGAGGGGAGAACTCTGCTACAATAAATTCTAGATTAAAGAGTAATTCAACACTTTATACCCTTCTAGAGAAATATTTAGTTTGTTATTTTAAAAAAATTACAAAAGATTAGTAAAAGACCGGTGAAGTAACTATAAAGTTAGTAAGTAAGCCGAAGAGTTGGCATGGTATTACAAGGGAGTAATTTCTATCATACTACGTTGTATTCGGAGAAGGGATGGGCATTGTCAAGGATCTCTATTACATAGAGAAATAACATGAAAAACGAAAGATTTCTTCCTGCATTATAGGATTTTGTTTTAACTTGCTTTTATGGTTGTCATTATATATATATATATATATGATTTGCTAGAGAATAATTTGTAGGTAACAATTTTAAACAAGCAATTGCACATAAATGGATTTAAGTTCTATAATCCAACACTAATAACTCCATTTATTAATAATTATTTGTGTGTACAGTTTTAATAGCGCACAGTTAAAAGGTTCGAGTATTTCTGTTTAACACTAATACTTCTATAGTTATTACATATATATATATATATATATATATATATATATATATATAAACAGGATTCGGAATTAAATAAGCTACTAGGGTTGATATGACATAAAATAGAAATATCCATGTCTTCTGTGTGACTATTTCTTGTACCAAAAACGAGAGTTCTTGTGATTGACTTTTTGTTGTTGGCCATACAACTAGGCATAGAGTGATGAAAGGCGGACATTACATTACATAATTCACGAACAACAAGAAAACACAAGAAAGAACAGATATATATATATATATATATATATATATATATATATATATATATATATATATATATATATATATATATATATACAATAGCTAAAAACTGGTGAACGGGAAGAAAACCGGAAAACTGGAATTATAGAATCAAAAAGACAGAAGCTGGAAGAAAACAAGTCAATGGACACTTCAAGAGAAAAGCAAATACAAGATAAGACAGGCATGGCAGTGCAGAGGAAACTTAAAGAAAGAAACGAAATTGTTATTTCTATGAGCTGAGAATAATCCCATAAGTAATTATGAAAAGTCTAAGGTGACTTTATCATTAAATAAACCACGAAGGTTGATATGCCATTATACACATAAAATATCATGGGAATCAAGTTTCCCATCTGGTCATGTCCGTTCTTTTAATTTTACAGTCGTCCGGTGTTTCAGTAATCGTACTATTTAATAACAAAGCCATCCTTGTTGTACTATTTTACCCATAGCTAGCGGGATAATGAAGTTCATACCATTCCCAAGGGTATTAGTCCCTAAGTGAACGTAATAGCGCGACTAGCGTTCGAATTTGCTTACGGTTATGTCGCAGACCAACACGTGAGACACTGCGTCACGAAACTCTCTCAGAAAATAAGACCTACAAAATTTTGAATAACATGGATATAAGAAATATTTATCCAATCAAGTTTTTATATACAAGAAGAAACAAACACGTGAGCTGGTTCCAGTAGATCACAGTGTCAAAATAAAGCAAAGTAAAAACTCGAGAAATATCTGAACTTTGGGTTGGGTTTTACGACATATCAACCCTTGTAGGTTCATACATATATATTGAATATATATGATATGTAAACACATTTTGTTGATAAGATTTTTAAACGAGCCAGAGCTCATTTGTTTGCACGCTGTTAAATAGTTTCAAGTATTGATATATAACACTCAAAATTTGACACCAGTTATTTGTTTGCAGGGAATTTCATTTTAAAATGATTTTGAACTAATTTGTTTATACACTAGTATTGATATTGTTTCTACACAGTTAAATGGTTTCAATTATTGCAATCGCTAATATTTCTTTTTGATATCATTCATTTCCTTGTACACAATGAAGTGGTTACAAGCATTGCTATTTAACATTGTTTATTTTATCCACACTGTTCTCTCATTTGCACACAATTAAATTGTTACACGTATTACTATGTATCACTAACAATTCTATTAAATATCAGTCATTTGTTTACACACAGTTAAATGGGCAAACCGTTATATTTCAAAAAATCAATTTTTAGCATTAATCATTTGTTTTTACATAGTTTAAATGTCAAACGGTTCTCTTTGCTCCATAGATAGGACTCTATCTGGTGCAACCACTCCGATCCAGAGTGGACCTTGGAGTGATGTCTATCAAAGAGTACTACACATCCCCCAGATCTCCAGGACTGAAGCCTTACCATAAGATTATTTGTGGTCATATCTAGGACACTCGTTGGTGGGTGGGTTTTAACCCTCTGCAGAGATGGAGTCTGAATATTCTACAGCTCCTGTCGACTGAGCTCGAATACATTGGTAACAGTAATACCAATCATTTTAGGAACCCTTGAAACAATTCTTAGAAATATAGAAAGATCATGAGATGACTAGAAATCCAAGAAAAAATTGATACTTTCAGACCACAAAATTACTGACACCGGCATAGAATACTTAGAAGAGTCCTGGAAAGTTGAGAAGACTTCCTGTCACTCGAACTGAAAATGAACTGTTATTACTGATGGGAAAAGCTGATAAGGAGTAAAGTGATGGCAATTCAGAATTCTTGTTCACACTCCCACTGTTCATTATAGTTTCTTAAGAGAGATAGCATCTAAATGCTAAATATATAATTATTATCTCTATTCATTTATCTAATTTGCAATACTGGCTCGCTTAGGACGCGGGAATATATCTAGTCGTGTCTCCACTCAATATTAGCATTAGTATATCCGCGATTTACTTACACTGAATACAGCAGATGCAAAGACGAGATAAACACATTTGAACATACAAGAACATTTGATATATTAATGGCATTAAGAAAAAAAATACACAAATGCGTCCCAACAGGTAGAAATAATCACATATAGTTCCATCAACAAGCAGTATATTAAAGGGGTACAAAAATGAAAAAACAAAAGCTTACTTGATGAGTTGAAGTAAAATACTCATGTAGCTTTACTGCTCTCTTCAGGGTGCAAGGGATACCTTTCCTGCTCGAATAAGTTGCTAAATAGTTCGAGAGTGGCTTTTTATTTCCATCATGTGATACCCTACGAGGTACTAAATGATCATGTCCCTTTTCTCAGGGAGATAATTATTTATTGGCTCCCTGTAGCATTTGATTAAAATACAAATGCTATAAATAGAATATGACTCAGTGTCGAACATAACTACTGCCAAAGAGAGCCTTTAAGTGGCTATTTTGATGCCCTTTCTGAAAATGTAATACACATTCCGAAATATATCATAGCGTTATTACTTTTTGTTGAAACTTTCGTACGCATGCGCGTTCGTGCATTCTGCTGTAATTCATCTACTTTTATCGGTTTTGTTTGTTTTTGTTGGTTTTTTTTTTTTTTTTTTTTTTGCTTTGGGATATTTTTATGCTTGTGATTTTGTGTACGCAAGAAAAACAAGTCAAAAGAAAGAAAAAAAAAATATCTCTGACAAGTAATGGGAAATTTTGAAAAATGGTGAAAATTGTCAGTGCCTGAAAAAAAGATGGAAAGAAACAAAAAACAAAATTTTCAATCATCAGTAGATAAAGAATTAAAGAAAATAAAAAAAGGAAGAAAAATGGCCGAAGATAGAGAATGGAAAAGAAACTAAAATAAGAGCCCATCAATCTCTCTCTCTCTCTCTCTCTCTCTCTCTCTCTCTCTCTCTCTCTCTCTCTCTTTCTCTATCTCTCTCTCTCTCTCCCCTTTCTGGTTTAATATTTAGTTGACAGCTTATGAATAATTGTAAAACAAACATAAATGAAAGGCCTACTGTCGTTTTAGTTCTTCAAAGCCTGAGGGACAGCGCTCATAACGCTCGCTCCGATATGACAAGAAATGACCTCACAACGAAATGAAGATGCCTCTATTTTGTTACAAATAAAACTCCTCTTCTTCAACAAATAGACGAAGGATGATCTTCAAAGCATGAAGCGTATTTATATATATATTTTGTTGGAATGGAAACTTTTAATGGCATTTAATGTAAAATATCAGAGTGATAAGAAGAGCAAGTTGCAAGAGATAATAATAGTTTGAGGTGACAAGGATATAACACTCTGAATGCATATTCTTTTCTTGTTTTTAGATTAGAATCAAAGGCGGACATAAGTAAGTAAATAAGTGAGTGAGTAAACGAAAAAGCAAACACGAGAATGTTGATAAATAAATAATGTTGATAAATAAATAATGTTGATAAATAATGTTGATAAATAAATAATATTGATAAATAATGTTGATAAATAAATAATGTTGATAAATAATGTTGATAAATAAATAATATTGATAAATAAATAATGTTGATAAATAAATAATGTTGATAAATAATGTTGATAAATAAATAATGTTGATAAATAAATAATGTTGATAATAATGTTGATAAATAAATAATGTTGATAAATAATGTTGATAAATAAATGTTCGTTATTTACTAAATTGCAGTACAAGACCAGAAGTGTGGAGCAGCCTGTAAAAATCGAACTCACTAACTTCATTCAGTAAGGATTGCTCTACGAGAGTCGCATATATGTATATATATATATATATATATATGTGTGTGTGTGTGTGTGGGTGGGTGTGTGTGTGTGATTATGCAGATCTGATAGTGATTAAAATGTTACACTAAAACGAGTGTTAATCCGTTCGATCTTTGCAAAACTTAATGCATAAAAGAGCAGAGCAATATCACAATATATTTCCAGTATAAAAAAAAAATTAAATATAAAACAGTATAAAAATTCACGACCCAGAGTTTCACGATAGCTGTAGTGAATACTAGCTCACCTGAGGCTCGAGAACATGAAACTCTTAGTCATGAGTTTTATCCTGAATTATATCTTATTTTCATACCTGAAATATATATATATATATATATATATTGTCATCCACAGACAGACCGGTTTCTTTCAATCAGAACTCTTCAGTGTGGCTATACAGGCTATGTTTTTGTTTACATATATATGCTTAACGGCTACCGAGAGCTCGATTCATATGAAGAGCCTTGCATTACGCTAATGGCAACCATTTACTTCCCTCGTGTGTGTGTTTACAATACTGTCAATTAGAAAAATATATATTAAATTAGCTGTAAAAACAGTATATAAAAATGTATACTAATTAATTGTAAAAACAGTAAAGCTCTCAATATAAAAAAGGATTAAGCAATCGAATCTCTTAACACAAACTATAAAAACTTTTACTCCAAGTTTCGTGATATTTGGCAATCTTCAGGAAATTTAATCACGGTGAAGATATATTCAGTTTCCTGAACATCTCTGCATAATGTGAAACTCGGTGTAACGATTCTAATAATTCCTGAAAAGACATTATATATATATAGGGAGCGGAAGTAAAATATGGAATAATTTTTAAAACGTTCTTTTTTTCGTCTGATTAGTTCAAATTTTAAAAAATCGCGATAAATCTAAATTTTTATGATTGGCACGATCATTCAAGCACTTTTTCATTAAAATTCAGACCAGTAAGCTAGAAAAGAAACGACAGAGAATCTATGGTTTGCTTAACTTCAAAATTCTTTATAGCCTCCATCAAGTCCAGACCTTAACCCCCTTGATTACGCTATATGGGGCGTTTTAGAAAACAAAACAAATGCAACTTTCCATCTAAAAATTGGTTCGCTTAACATTACTATTGATAAAGAATGGAATAAAATGTTTGAAAAATTTATTTTGAAGACATGCAAATCGCTTCAAAGGCGTGTTGATACAATAATTGAAAAAAATGGTAGCCATATTGAATAAATTTACTGTTCTGTGTCTATCTGGGTCTTTTGTAGTTTATTTTTTGAAGTCGTTTATTATAATACCAAAATATTCCAAAGTTTGTTTCCGCACTCTATACACACATACACACACACACACACCCATATATATATATATATATATATGAAAACAATAGATGCAAAAAAAAGCGATATGCAAAAAATCGTCTCAGAACGTTGGATAAATAAAGTGCTCGTATGATATGAAGCAGAACACTATAAAAACAAAAAAAATGATTATTTTGCACACACACACACACACACACACACTTATATATATATATGTATATTCTGGCAATGATTGAAATGCCATAAAATTAACCAACAAATCAACCACTTCAATGTTTCCCAGTTTTGATGGTTTATTCCCATAAGATAATTCAATCGTCAACTGTATTCTAGGTATTCTATTGGCTCGTGCCCGCGAAATTCAAATCTCACTGAGTATGTATACCAAATATGACCAGGCAAAATTCTCTGCAGTGACACCCAAAAAGGACATTTAGCAAACTCCATAGAACCTGTCCGTATAGATGATATTCTGGAACGACACCCTAATCTCCATGACTTCACGCTACAACACGCAGCCGCCGTTGTTTCGGGGAAGGTACGAGCTGCATGTTATGAGGTGGATTACAATAAAAAAAAAAAAAAAGCAGAAAGAATAGGCAAAAGCCAGCCATGAGGAGTGATGACCTCTACATGAATGCAAATAAAACAGTGTAAATGTGTTTTAAACAAAAATGAGCCATCATCACTCTAAGTGGCAAGCCTCTTATATATATATATATATATATATATATATATATATATATATATATATATAAACTTCATGGAAACAACATAAAAATTCCGCAGTTTTAACTTTTATTTGTATGTTTCCTTGTTTATGAATAAGATTTATCTTTTGTCGAAGTTGACAGTCCAAAGTTCATTTTATTTTCAAACAATTCCTTTTGTGCCGTATTGCTTATCATAAAGACCAATTTTATGTATATATATATATATATATATATATACGAGGGTTTTTCAAAAAGTTCTAAGCTTCATCTAGATTGCATGTTTGTTGAACACCTCTTATTTTTGTATGGGCCTCACTTGCACAGAAATCAAGACAGAAATTTGAACTTGTTTTTCTAGTTTTATAAGAAGTGATTGTGTGTTGCAACAACAAAAATGTTCCTGATCATTTTTAAAGAATCTTATATATATATATATATATATAAGTCAGGATAGCATAGACAGAGTGTAAAATATTTATTACTTATCAAACAAGATATATATATATATATATATATATATATATATATATATATATATATATATATATATATATATATATATATATATATATATAAAGAGAGAGAGGGGGTAGCCAGACAGACAGACAGAAAGATAGAGACACAGAAAAAGAGAGTGATATCCTTCTGATAATGATGGGCTCCACAGGAAACTTCAAGTAACGAACTTAAGCTGTTCATAATTTGATATTTTTAGGTTTGATATTTGCACTGCAGTAATTACATCGAGCAGATAAGCAAAAACATTTCTTATTAGAATATCTTTTATTATATATATATATATATCACTTGGTACTACATACTTCTGTGTCAAACTAAACTAACTTAGTATGTGACACTTACTGAGAATTGAACTCACTAACAATAGGTTGCTGGTTGAGCTCACTAAATCTTTCAGTAAGATAAGTAGTTTGATGGTAACACTGATCGTTTTCATCAAGATTGAAAATGCTGAGGTAAAATATGTTTTCACGCTGCTTTCTGCTGCTATAAAAGAGTCCATTTCGTTTTTTTAAATATTTCATTCCTTCCAAGAATTATAATAAATAGGTTTCTCATTGATTTTATCGATTTTCTATTGCCATTTGAGTTTACTGCACATTAGAAAATAACATATCTACACGGATGGAAAATAAAAGTGAAACACTTTGAATATGTGTTTCAATTTACTCAGGATTAAATGTATTGGTAACAGAACTGGAAAACAGCAAATCAATATATGGCTTACACAGATCTATGTTCTTACCTGCATTTTCTCTCTCTCTCTCTCTCTCTATATATATATATATATATATATATATATATATATATATATCACACACGCACACTGGTTTCGTAACCTGATTTGTTCGTGGCGGTTATACTCAAATAGCGTGTCTTAGATAGGAATAACTAGCCGAGGCACATCTCTCTCCTGGTCGACAAGTTTTTTTTTTCTTCTCCTAGACTTGTTGCCTTACCAAGGTTAAGGAGCCCCGTTTACGCTACTATTTACCCATAGCTAGAGGAAGAATAGCTGAATTCATACCATTCCCAAGGGTATTAGCGCTATGTGATATCCATACAGCCTCGTTCAGGGTTTGAACTCGGTTAGCAGAGTTCACTCCCAACACCGATAACCATTACACCACAAGCGCCTACATGCACTCATGCAAATAGCAAATATCATTTGGTAAAAGTCAAAGACTTATTTATCTTTATCACAATAGCAAAATATCAAATAAACGATAAGTATGCACATGCCCTACTCAGTATGTTATACTGTCTTTGGGTATGATGCAAAACTACATTAGATGGTGAGACTCTAGTTCTGGAAATCTGGGAAGGTTAAAGTGCTATTGATATTGTTGCTTTTACTCCAATTTGGCTGGGGTTGTAGAATATACCGACTGAATCTCTGGAAAGGGGTAAGACCCAACACCCACCCACCTAACGAGTATCCAGGATAAGACACTAAACAATCTGATGGTGTTGTGCTGGAGCTTTGGGGAATGTAGAATACCCCTTCATTGGCATTACTTTCAAGTTCACTCTGACCCGAAGTGCTAGCACCTGATAGGGTCCTATCTATTGGTCAAATATAACTGTTTAACCATTTAAATGTGAGCTAACAAATGACTTCGGTTAAATCATATTTTAGAAATCCAACTGTTTCATCATTTAACTGTGTGTAAACAGATGACTGTTTAAATGGATTTTTTGAGATACATAGCAATACTTGGAACAATTTAACTGTGTGCAAACAAATGAGTAATGTTAAATAGAATATATTAGTGTTGATTAGCAAAACTTGAATTTCTTTAACTGTTTGCCTTAATGGCATTGTTAGTGTTACATAGAAATATTTGAAATCATTTATCTTTGTGTAAATAAAACTATTTCTGTAAGATAGTAATATTCAAAGCCATTTTAGTGAGTGTGAAGAAATGACCAATACAAAATAGAACTATTCGTGTTAGAATATTTGAAAGCGATAGTAACACTTGAGTACAAACAAATTATCTCTTATTCATTCAATAATAATAATAATGATTACAAACAATTGACTTAAAAGTCATATGTATATCCCTTTAACTATATGCAAATGAATGACTTCTGGCTCGTTTAAAATGTTATCTGCAAAATGTGTTTAGAAATTATATATATATATATATATATATATATATATATATATATATATATATATATATATATATAAAGAGGATTTGTTATTAAATAACCTACAAGGGTTGATATGACATAAAACCCTACAAACTAAAATAACTCCCTGGTCCACGCTGTCCCGGAGTGTTAATTCCTCTTAAGAAGTAACTAAACGAAAAATGAAAATATAAACGTGATTTATCAAAGTTTTTGATATAAAGTAATCCTAGATAGGTTGACATACCGTTAAAATCAATCAATTAACTCAATCAGGTCAGTATATTTGGATTCTGAATCTTGAAACGTTGCCTAAATGTAGTGGATGTGAATTTAGTAGTTTTCTTTTATCTGATCTTAAACAAGAAAAATCGAGCAAAGCAACTTCGCCATTATGCAGTAGTCATTAAGAGAAAGAAAAAGGTTTTAAGAAGTAAATTGGTAAAGGGATTCTCTCATTAGCTCATTTTAAAGGAAATTATTTTGTGTGATAAGCATTTGTGCTCTAGGTGGTTTCTTCTTTCTGTTTTTCTTTTTTTTTTCTTTTTGGCTATATTTTGTTTTATTTTTTCAAATGTTAATGCCCCTGAGTTGACAATTACGTAATTTTCCGTACATATTTTTTTTTTTTTTTTTTGGTTTTAATCCTTTTAAATAATTTTCATTATATGAATTTTATTTCTTTTTATATTGCCTTTATTCTCTTTCCAATATGTGATTAGTTTCTGCTTGTTTGTTTGTTTGTTTGTTTGTTTTCTTTTATTTTTGTTTTTGTTTTTGTTTTTAGTTTTTTTCATTTATTTCTTTATTTTGTTTTTGTTTTTGTTTTTGTTTTCTTTCTTTATGTTTTTAGTTTTTATTTTACCCTATTTTATTTTTACTGTTCATTTTAACCTTTCTACCTGAATAGTTGAAAATGTTATATTTGTTTCATACATGTTTTTATGGTTCAAAATTTGCTTTCAAAATCGGCTCCTCTTTCTGCTTATAAACTAACTGAGACTTTATCGTATTTAAGAAGAAGAAAACAACGACAAATTTATCACAGCAAGTTCCTGTAGATTGATTTTTAACGGTATCCCAACCTGTTTAGGGTTATTTTATACCTAGAAGCTAGAGAATCACTTTCGTTGTATGTTCATATTTACATTTTTTGTATTGTTACTCAAGAGGGTTTTTTGTTCATTTTTTAAACATGATTATGTGTTTATTGTAATTTACGAAGCTCTTTGCTTCGATGTGGCACAAGGCCGTAGAAATTTACAAAGCTTTTTGCTTTGATGTGGCACAAGGCCGAATGAATGGGGCGCCCAATGAGACTCAAGATTATGTGTTTATTAAGTATACCTATATTAGACAGATTCATTTATAATGTGGGCAAATGGATTGAAATTAGATAAAGAAAACTGCTAAAGCTGTGGGCTACGGTTTCAAGTTATTAGCTTTCCTGGTTTATGATAAGCTACACCGGTTAAATGAAGGACTAGTGTCTGCTTGTCATTCAACCCAATTGCAATCACTCAAGGAAATGTGTGCAAACAAATGACTGATATTAAATTAAGACTTTCATACAGAATACTTGAAACCATTTAACTGTGTGCAAAAAATGAGCTTAGGCTTGTTTTAAAATGCTATCTGTTATATACCGTACTTATGAACATTAATGGATATGTTCCATTCCTCATAAATCTGTTGGACACAATAGTGAGGTGGGTAATTATGCTGACTGTTCAGCGGAATGTCTGGCATTCGTGTCGGATAGTTATTGCCCATGGCAGACTTGAGGCTACCTTCGGGTGGGTGAACTGCAACATTGACACCTTTTGTCTCCTTTGTATAGCACTGGAGCTTGCTGTCCACTTTAACCTATAAGCAGGCATACGCGCCTAGACCCAGATTTGGGTCCAAGTCCAGCTAGGCTCATCAGGCCCACATTGCACTAAGTAGGCCGAGGACCAGCATAGTCTAGCAGGGTTCGAGCCTCGGCTCGTGCTCGACCTTCCTCCTCAGCTAAATCCCCACTATAATCAACCTTCGGGTCATTGACCTTGTGTCAAGCCCTGTCTGGTGGGAGGCAGAAACAAATATTGGGTAATTTGCTGACTGTTCAGCGGACTGTCTGGCATTCGTGCCGGACACATTGTACTAAGTGGGCCCGATCTTACCCTCCCTAAATCCTCACTGTAATCGACCATTGGGTCTTTGAACTTGTGTCAAGTCCTGTCTGGTGAAAAGCAGAGACAAATATCGGTTAATTATGCTAAGTCAGCAGTTACTCAGTTGAGGCAGCCTGGCGTGGATGCCGCGAAAGTCCAGCATTCACGTCACGCTGCTGACCCTCATCAAGCCTCAGGGAGCCGTCCTCCTAGGTTCTAACCCTTCTTGGGGGGTGCTTGGTTTATCGCCTGGTGCCTTAGGCTTCCCTCTTAAAGTGAATGCCGATGGGGTTCTAGGCATTTTTGGATCTGTCGGGTGTATCTGGGCCATGGCCCTGTGCTCGGACCCGCCTTAAAATTGCCTCGTACAGTACTCGTCTGGTTACTGGGACGTCCGACAAAAACCAATTATGCTGACTAATTAGTCCTTACTAGCTGTGGATACCTTCCTCACGCTGCTGGCGAGTATTGTATTTTGTTAATTTTATAAAGATTTCTATTTCATTTCCAACCTCTGTTTTGGTTATTTCTCATTCAGTAACCTTAGGTTCAACAAAATGTTCTTTACAGATCATACATATTTAAGATGTATGAATAAACAAGATTTGGCATTAAATAACTAATGGATGATGTGCCATAAAACCAAACCAAACCAATTTGACCACTTCCGCTCTGGGTGGACCTGAGAGTAATAACAATGAAGGGTTACTCCATAGATCATAAAAACTATACCCTTGTATCATACCCAGGAAGTTCCTTCTCTACGCACAAATAGCATGCAATCGAATTATATATGTACAACTAAATAGTAGCTTACAATGTGAACAGGCTAATTTGCATATTGATGTTAGAAATTTGGTTTTACGAAATATTTGCTTTGTATTATGGATTCGTAATTGTTAGGATTTATTATAAGCAAAAATACAGTCGATAAATATTTTTAAAATCCATTGACAAAAAGAAATAGCTGCAGTTTTATTCTTCTCGGTCTAATCTAGATAAAAAGTTAAATTTAGAAAATATAGCAATGAAAGCCAGGAATGATGAAAAGAGCTTGTATCCAAGCTGTTCTCTTCTTCGATTTTGCCCGCTCTATTTCAAAGAATTTTAACGTAATTATTTGATTCTGAATATAACTTGATACTATTTTTATAGAATTATTTTTTTCTTTTTTGCTTTGCTCAGTACTTTTTTTTATATTTAAGCACACATACACAAGGTGAATAAACTGTTAAAATAAGATAAAAATAAGTCTAATCTTTTTGACATGTGTTCTTCTTTAGTCTTTCTAATCTAATCAAATATTTTATTTCGTTAAATCTTAATTCTTGCGCCCAAGTTAGCGAATATTTTTCCTAGTATCATCATCATCATGTCGCGCTGGTAGCACGGATATCCCTGACCTTCTCTCGCCACTCCTCCCTATCGTTCATCGCCCTAGGTAGGTCTTCAGGACAACATCCCGTACCCTCACATAGCTGCTGAATGTATGTTCGTGCTGGTCGTCCTGCTTTTGCACGGCCATGTGTGGGGGTCCATAAGAGTAGTGTTTCCTAGTATACCGAATACAAAAGTAAGCAAAGTTGGTAACCGTTGTCGAGGGCGACCCAAAGGCCTCCTTTTCAATAGCTATTACATCGAGGTGTAGTGGGGGCTACTACTTTCCCTAGATTGCTCCCCTTTACCCTTGATACGTACTTTATGATGCTGTGTGTTAAGCAAGGCGGTATCAAGTACCATTTTTTGAGTCTTTGGTATAACCCGACCTGGGATTGAACCCTGGTTATTGGCGAAAAGTGTCAAAATATAATGAAAAAATACTATAGACATATAATTCGAGGCCGATATTTTGCCAGAAAGTTAGATCGTTGAAAGTCGACCAATACACAAATATATACGATTCATTATTGATATATAAACAATTGCTAATACTCCTTCTCTCTCTCTCTCTCTCTCTCTATCTCTCTCTCTCACTATTACACATTTTTTTCTCTTTCTCTCTCTTTTTCACCAACTATTACCCCCTCCTCCTTATCTCTCTCTCTCTCTCCCTGTCTCAGTCTCACTCACTATTACTCCCCTCTCTCTCTCTCTCTCTCTCTCTCTTCAACTCCCCCTTCTCTTTCTCACTCGTGCACACACACATGAACATATACACACTCATTCATTCTTATGCCTTCTCTCTCTATTCACATCACTTTCCACGCTGACAACCATATGATCTCTTTACTCTCTTTCTATATATCTCTCTCTCATATACACACGCACATACACATTCACTCTTACTCCTCTCACTCTATGTCTCAATCACACACACACACACACACACACTCACTCTCTTTCACTCTCTCTCCCTCGCTCTCTCTCTCTCTCTCTCTCTCTCTCTCTCTCTCTCTCCCAGTCTCTGGCTTTCTGTTTGTCTCTTTGTGTACCTCTCTCTTCCTCTCTCTCTTCCTCTATATGTATATATATTAAGTTGGCCCACCGAGGGTTCCTTTTTTAATAGCTACTACACCGAGGTGTAGGGGATGGTGCCACTCTTTTCCCTGAATTGTTCCACATACCCTTGATCCTTACCTTATAATGCTGATTATTAAGCCATGAGACATCAAGTACCATTTTTTAAGTCTTTCGTATGACTCGACATGTGATTTAAACCCCGATCTTTCAGGACGATTGACAAACACTCTAATATTTATTCTGCTCAAATTGAACGTGTGAAGTCATCTGATGAGACGAAGAGTATAATGATATTCTTCGCCGAAATGAATTTATAATGACAATTTAACCAAGCTTGAGTTTTCTTCTAATTGCATTGTATACGCTCTGTATATAAATTTTATTATATAAACCTGGAGAGGGAATATGTGATAATAGACATCCATCGAGCACTCCTATCGATTTATATGAAATTCCTCATATATTCTATACGCGATTAATCCACACCCATTGTCTTCGGACGCTGATTGGATATATATATATATATATATATATATATATATATATATATATATATATATATATATACCTGTCTATCTGTATATTGATCTCTCTCCAAAAATTTCAATTTCCACACTGACAACCATGTGATCTCTCTCTCTCTCTCTCTCTCTATCTATCTATCTATCTCTATCTCTATCTCTTTCTCAATCTTTCTATCTCTCAATCTCTCTCTCTCTCTCTCTCTTACACATAATCACAAACACATACTCATACACACATGCTCACTCACTCAATCACATCTCTCTCTCTCTCTCTCTCTCTCTCTCTCTCTCTCTCTCTCTCTCCTGGACTTGAATTATGAATACCTATCTATCATCTCGTAGATGGACATATACGCCGACTACTTCCGCCAATGACAATCCATTATGTTTAGAGGAAGAGGTTAGGAATAAAATTTACGTTTAATTTTTTTTCCTCGACTTTTTTCTTTATTCTTAGTTGACGGACGTTCGGACATATTGCCAGTAGAAAAGTTGACCTCGTTGACCGTTAGCTATCCATTTGAGTCTTATACCTTCGTCAATGGCAGTTCTAGTGAAAGCTTTTTACAGAATTGACCTCTATAAGCCAATGTATACTTATTGTAATTTGCCAACTTGTTCATATATTGCCACAGCTCTATGTTTATATGGACATGTTGCCTTTTCGCTCGGAAAGCGTCTATCCAGAAAAGATCAAACACACACACCACACACACACACACACACACACAATATATATATATATATCATCATCATCATCATGTCGCGCTGCTTGCACGGATTTCCCAGACCCTCTTTTACTACCTGTTTCTATCGTCCATCGCTCCTGGGAGGCCTTCCAGATTACGTCCAGTATCGGTACAGAGCTGTTGTATATCATATTTACCAACCCCACCCCCTGCTCGGTCAATTTTTAAGCGGAGTTTAACAGGTTTGAATTCAATGTTTTCCTTCTCCTAGACTAGTTGCCTCACCAAGGCTGAAGAACCCAGTCTGCCCTAATATTTACCCATAGCTGGAGTAATATACAACAGAGCTAGGTTTTAGTTGGTCGTCCTGCCTTTGCTCGTTCATGTGAATGGGGTCCATAGGAGTTCATCGCTTATGAGTTCCCGCATGTCTGGTTCGTCTAATTTGGAAAGTTTTTGTGATGGGTGTTAGGTGCCATACAGCTGCTGTTTTGTTGGTTCTTGCCTCAAGGACGTTTTCAATAAATGCTCGCTGCATTCTTGTGTAATTGCAGTAAAGGTTTTTCTCCATACGTTTAATTAGCATCCATGTGGTGCATCTATATAGCAGTATCGACACGACCGCTGCTTGGAAACTGAAAATGATATCAACACGTGACTAGCAAAGGCATGGACAGCCACCGATAGGCTATCGGTCATATGGAAGTCAGATCTGACCGAAAAAATAGAACGCAGTTTTTTCCAAGCATATATATATATATATATATAACATAATAAAACAGGATAAAAAAAGATTTTGACGTTGGGATCAGCAAATTGGTTCGTATCAAGATGAGTTCAATTCTACCTCTAAATTGATAACGTGAAACTCCAAATCGTGAAAGCTATCACTCCAGGTCATAGTGGACCTGGGAGAGATAGCAATGAAGGGGGACTCCACATTCCCCAAAGCTCCAGCATTACTGGAGCCTCACCATCAGATTATTTGGTGTCATATCTAGGACACTCATCAGGGAAGTCTTATCCTTCTGCAGAGAAGCAGTCGGTGTATTCTACAGTCTCAGCCGATTGGGCAATCTTATATGTGACCCTAATAGATACAACCACTCCCTGTCAGATCCACTCTGACACGGAGTAGTAGTATCTGTTAGGATCCCACATAAAAGTCAAATAGATCCATTTAAAATTATTCGTCATCGACTTTGAGTAATGGCAATGAAGACATGCTTCACACTTCCCAGGTCTCCATATGAGGAACTTCAGTATCAAATGCAATTTAGTTTCATAGCCATGACAACATTTTAGGAGGGTAGGGCTCTTACCCCATCTGCAGTGAATACAATCAGCGTACTACTAAATAACCGATAATAAGCTATCATAGCTCACTGCTAGTACGATATAAACCAGTACAGCTTGTCGTTTGTAAATTAGAGAGGAAATGGGTGCTGCCAAGTAACCCCCATTGTTCAAAGAGATGCAATCCAAGTCAATTATTAGACATGGCATCTCAATGATTTGAATGTTTTATTTTCTCTTATTTTCATATATAAATATACCAAAATATTACGATTCCTTTTTGTTAACGTTTTGGTACAGATCTTGATACGATATAGAGAGCGTGAGAATTTATACATGCAAGCGGTTTTGTTGTTCAAGAAACAGGTGTGGTGTGTTGGTAAAGTTGGAGAAAGTGTGTAGCTTCCAGTCACTATGGATCAAGCGTGCTACCCAATGGAGCGTGACTTTTCAAACATTCCTAATTACGCATGCAACTCTACCGAGTGGAAATGGAGGAATTGTGTTCAAGTATAGAAGAATGCCTCTGTCTATGTAGGGGATGGCAGGAAAAGAATGGCGCGATGATGGTTTGTATCAAACAGCGATATCTCTGGAAGACTTCTGGATGAAATTAAGGATGGATGGTTTCCCACAAGATGATATGCTAAAAGTTGAGCTGAGGTTTAATATGACACAAGACGAAATGCCCACCCTCTTCCATTATAGCTGTTCACTCTACCTATTTGAAACCTCTCTCTCTCTCTCTCTCTTTCTCTTGTTTTTTCGCATTTTTCTAAACTTTCCTATTTTCTCTTTTTCTCGATATGCATCTCTCCCTCCTCCCTCCCTCTCTCTCTCACTCTCTCTCTCTCTGTCAATCTCTTTTGTTCTCTCTCTCTCTCTCACTTTCTGACTCTCTCTCAATCAATCTCTTTCGCTCTCTTTCTCTCTCTCCCTTTCTGACTCTCTCTCTCTCTATCTATCTCTTTCTGACTCTCTCTATCTCAATCTCTCTCTGTCTATCTATCTATTTATCTATCTTTCGTTTCCCTTATCTTTCAAAAAATTGTTTGCTTCTCTCTTTTTGACAATCTCTTTATCTACCTCTTATGGTGCAAATCAGTTGTCTGCTATTCTCGCTTATTGTCTGGGCATCCAATCAAAAAGGAGGACGATTCTGAATCAAAATCTTTCAAAACGCAAGCAGAAACCGCTATCTCTCCCAAAAGCAGTCATGGTAATTTTCATTGTTTTGATAAAAGAGAGCTATGATCGTCTCCGTCTTGAAAGGGCTTAGCGCTATCCAGCAACAATTAAGTTGTAAAACCCGGCAAAAGCAAATCTGCTGTCCACCACTGATGAACAAACTAATGTCGTAAACCAATTCCCAAATGTAGTGGGTTCGATACTCACTGGGTGCCCTGATATGAAGTTTATTAATTAACTATTTGAACCACGTGACCTAGAGAGTTGTGACGTCAGGTTTGTTTTTAAAACAAACAAGATCTCCTTATTTAGATAATTCTCTTCACAATCTATTCTAAAACTTTGTTTATGTTGAATTGTATAAAGCTACACTTTGTTAGGATCAATTTCAGTGAGTCTTCAATTGATAAATGGTTAACAAATACATCTTATTAAAACATCGTTGGTGTCATGAGTTTAATTTTTACGGCATTTTTCACTTCTATATTCTTGTGCTTGGCTAATTCAAGAGAGAAAGGAACAGATTTAGATAGATAGATAGATAGATAGATAGATAGATAGATAGATAGATATGTAAATTTATATATATATATATATATATATATATATATATATATTCAGAGAGAGAGAGAAGAATAAGGAAGGAGGTGGGGAAAGGAAGGAAAGAAACGAGTGGGTATATAGAAACATAAATAGATAGAAAAAGTATGATAGATAGATAGATACATACATACATACGTACGTACATAAATGCTTTTATCTTGTTTCATTAATAACAAAATTCATTTTTTCTCTTGACGCTTTACTTTCTCTAACAACACACTTAATGTGGTTAATGCCGATTGACACCCATTGACTCAGCATGCAGTTAAAGTATATCTCCTCTTTTTTCTTTTCTTTCCAATTAGTCTGCTTAACGCGCATGTCCAGCCGATGGCACATTTTTGCATCGATATTACGCTGAATGGGCAAGGAAACGAGAAATAGACTGAAATCGCATCTAGAGGCCCTTGGAAAGTCCTACAATATTCACAATATACCCATCTCCAATCATGGGTCCTCATGTACGCCTTACGCTACTAGAAACTAGCAGGCGGCAATGCAGCTGTAGACCCGTGAGATTGATATTTAAATACTTATATATCAAAAGCATAAGTGAAAGAAAGAAATGCAAACACCTAGATAGATAGATAGATAGATAGATAGATAGATAGATTATATCATAATAATCTACAAAAATGTGAAAAAGAAAGAAAAAGACGAAAGAAAAGCAAAAGAAAAAATAAGAAAAAGAAATTAACAAATAGATATATCTATCTGTTTATTTCTTTCTTTCTTATTTTTTTTCGATAGATAGATAGATAGATAGATAATATCTATCATAATAATCAATGAAAGAGGAAATGGAAGTTAAAAGAAGAAAAGAGAAAGAGAAAAATAAGGAAGAAAAATCAGCTTATGGTTAGATAGATAGATAGATAGATAGATAGATAGATATGGATAGCCTATAAAAGAAAGAAAGAAAGAAAGAAAGAAAGAAAGAAAAGGAACAGCTTCAAATCAATAGATAGATAGATAGATAATATCTATCATAATAATCAATGAAAAAGGAAAAAGGAAGGTAAAAGAAGAAAGAGAAAAATAAGGAAGAAAAAATAAGTTAATAGATAGATAGATAGATAGATAGATAGATAGATATGAAATAGAACTAATCGACAGCAATGTCAAAAATGAATCATTCAGAAAACAAAGAGAGCATTTGCATTGACCGCATGTCAGTCTGGGAAGTTTTAATCGCTTTGTTCCTGTTTCTAATGTTTTTTTTTAAATTTCCTTTTTCTTTTCTTTTTTTTTTTTTCATTTTGTTTTGCTTTCTGTAAGTTCTGTTCTTTTTTGTTTTGTTTTGTTTTTTTTATCTTCCAACACTTATTGTTTCATTTTGGAGACAAATGATGTTTCAATGTATTTTTACAGACTTTTGTTTTGTTCTCTTTTCATCTTGTCCATATTTCGACAGTTTGACTTTGAAGAATCACACTTTGCTTCCGATTGAAATCTAAGTTGATTGATTTAGTTAGACAGAAAGCAACTTGAAAACTTCGTTTTCTATTAAGAGACAGAACAGAAAAGGGTTAAAGAAATTTGGAGAGTGGGTGATGAAGAGAAACAGAAAAGCATAAAGCTGACAGAGAAAATTTCGGAAAACTTTTTTTCTTTCCCGAAACATTTGACTTTCTGGGGAATTATCAAGATTTAGATTTGTTGTGATGTTGTAAATTCTCCGAGCATATAATATAAAATCCGTTTTTAAATAAAAGGTTATAATAAACTTAAGTTATAATAGATAGTTTTTGTTAGCGTCCAAATGGTGCATCCATACAGCAGTATTGATACGACTGCTGCCTGGAAGAAACTGCGTTTCATTTTATCGGTTAGGTTTGATTTCCATATGATCGATAGCTTATCGATAGCTGTCCATGCCTTAGTTAGCTGCGTGTCGATAACGGCTGGAGAAGCTAGACGGCAATTACACAAGAATGTTGTGAGCAATATTGAACAAGTCCTGGCGGCAGCACCCTACAAAGCACCAACTATACGGCCACCTGCCTCCTATCTCGAAAACTATCCAAGTTAGACGAACCAGACAAGCAGGACACCCCTGGAGAAGCAGAGATGTACTCCTATGGACCCCAAATCTGGCCGAGCAAAAGCAGGACGACCAGCTCGAACATACATACAGCAGCTATATGAGGATACGGGATGTAGCCCTGAAGACCTGCCGGAAGCGATGAACGATAGGGTGAAGTGGCAAGAGAGGGTCAAGGATATCCGTGCAAGAGGCACGACATGATGATTATATGATAATAGACAGGTTATAATAAACTTACGTTATAATAGACTTACGTTATAATTGACTTAGGTTATAATACCAATAGCATAACTAGTCTACATTTTGGTTCCTTGCAAGAGTTTCTGATTTCTCTCTATACAAAATCTGGAGTCCCCGTTGTACTAGACTGCGACATCGTAATAAGCTAGTTCGAACTCCATTCGCGCTATTATATTCAATTTTAAATTAATACTCTTGAGAAAAGTATGAATGTCCTTATCCTCCCCCATCAGTAATGGATGAAATTCTATCACTAATGTTCTTCTAGAAAGACGGTTTTGGCATTAAATAACCAACAAAGGTTGATATGCCATTAAACAAAGAAACCAAACTATTCAACCTATTAATGTGTTGGCATGTGTTTATATGTGTATTATGGAAGTAAATAATGAAGTGTAATCCGATAATATATAGAGAAAATTGATAACAAGGTAATTCAAGTAGAAGAAGAGATTTATTGACAAGCAAAGTCGACACTATAGCGTTTCGGTTCTAATGAATCATCATCGGGACTATGAGGGATGATATTAGTGATGTTAAATCAACGATGGATATTTAAAAATACTGTACAAAAATGTAAACACCTAGGGCAAAACTGTATATCAAGAAATGGTTGACCGTTTAATTAGTGAATCGGCGTTCGTTTATTCTTTTTTCTTTTAATTACGTCATTTGACTTATTAGGAATATTGTATAGAATTTATGTTCCGTTTGTTTATCGAGAAAGATTTCGAATCAAAAGGAGGAAGAAAAAGAAAGACAAAAAGAAAAAGAGAAAGTATAAAATCATGATATATGTGGAACATGTTAACTAAAGATGGAATATATTGTAGCGATTTAAAATGGATTTGCTCAAGTAAGGAGAAATATTATAAAGGCCCGGACGAGTATTTACGGAATTACAGTGAAATTGCACCGGCCTCGAAAATTCGTCTTAGTCTTTTATTGTGAACATAAATGAGCATCTTTGTAGAATTGAAATCGAAGTTATGATTATATTGAGAAATGTGTTGAAGAAGTGCATTGTTTAAGTTATCAATTCTAAAATCTCTTTTCTGTTCTTTCATGAGAGCGTGAAGGGTCCAAGACGTTTCACCAATATATCTTAATTTACAATTCTTACAAGGGATACAATAAACACCGGCATCTGAAACTATGGTGCATTGATATGTGTATTATGTAGATGTTTGCGTGCCTTTATATATATGTAAACATGATTATATTTTTTATCAAGGAAAAAAATCTATTGTTAATTACTTTAGAAATACGTATACAACTTTGGTCTCTTTGTTTGCTTTGTTTAATGGCATATTTAATGGGTTATTTAATGCCAAAGCCGTCCTTGTACAGGAACGACATTGATAGCTGGGGAGAAAAGGAGTTTCATATCTTTCCCAAGGTTTGGTTTTGTTTCTTTGTTTAATGTCAAATCAACCTTCGTGGGTTATTAAATGCCAAAGCCATCCTTCTAGAAGAACAACAGTTTTGTTATTTAACCCATAGATGGGGAGATAAGAGGTTTCATACTTTTACCAAGGGTATTTGTCAGAAAGGGAACATAATAGGTAATCAAATTTGAAAATGCATTTCAAAAAATCTTAACGTAAACTTCAAATTTCACAATGTGACAAGCAACATGTGTTTTGTTTTGTTTTTGCTTTTTTTGTTGTTTGTTTTTTCATCGTAATAGCATATGAACTTTCGTGGGTTATTTAATGATGAAGACATAATCATAGAAGAATATCAATGATACAATTTAACCCAAAGTTGGTGGGTGGATAAGGGGTGCTTACCAAAATTAGTTTTAGCGAAAGTCTTTGAATCCTCTAGTTTCTGTATGGATATGAAGGTTATAATAAAGGAATAGTATAATTACTCATGAATAGAAGTAATAGTAGAAGTAGGCCATTACACATACAGAATAGGGCAGAAGTAAATAAGCATTCAATACACATTGATATCTATTACTTCTGCACTATATATATATATATATATATATATATATAGAGAGAGAGAGGGGGGGTGAGACACAGATTTAAAAAATGTATCAAATGATGATTCATTTGACACTTGTATATATATATATATATATATATATATGGGGGGTGGAGAAATAGTAAATCAGAAAAATCTGACAAAATATAAAAAATACTTGTTCATATATATATATATATATATATATATATATATATATATATATACGAGAGTCATTTGAAAAGTTCGTAGGATGACGAAGATACTCACATGAAATGTGACTAAATGTGGTTTGTTTTTTAATGTAGTCCTCGTTGCAGTCCTCACACTTCTTCCATCTGGCCCAGTTGGCTGAAGCTGCAGAATACACTGACTGTATCTCAACAGAATGGTAAGACTCCCACAACAAGTGTCCTGGATATGACACTAAACAATCTGATGGTGAGGTTCTAATAATGCTGGAGCTTTTATTACCATTGCTCCCAGATCTACACTGGCCCGGAATGGTAGCACCTGATAGGTTCGTATCAATGGGTTAATCAGAACTAAACACTATCTCAATTCTAAACTGAATTATTTGAAATAGAGCAGTTTAGACATATATAAGAGTGGATTTTGCATTAAATAACCTGGATATGCCATAAAACCAAACCAAACCAAACTTCTTCCCCCGGTGTTGCAGTGCTTGGATCCTATGGGACAAAAAACTCATTAACAGCAAATATGATGTCATCAAATGAGCTTTTGAGTCTATGAACGTTTCAGCTCATCCTCGTATACTGACGACCCATAACCAGATGTGTCATAGATCTTATTGGGAACAGTCATTTGAATAATGAAATGTGTTTTATCATGATTCTAAATAGCCCCTTCCAGCAGCACACGTAACCTTAATGTTTCAGGTTCAATCCTATCTGCAGACGAGTAATAAAACAGGGATACTTAACATTTGTACACGATTATGGTTAACGGAATCAGAGCAAACGGCCCCCCATGGATTAAATAAAGGACATGGCTCGAAGTTCCGTGTAGGATCCCGAGTTTGACAAGAAATACATAAAGAAGGCCGGAGGATATATCGGCCGAAACGTTTTGAATATAACAATAAAGAAGACAATAGTCTAAAAAACCTGAATGATAAAAAGCCTCTTCCAATTTCAAATAGACATAAACACATTGGACAGACATACAAAGAACAATAAAACGTATTGAGGATTTAAAATATTTACACGAAAACTGAATATCATCAGTTTTGCTTGTCATCATCTGACTAATATATATATATATATATATATATATATATATATATATATATATATATATATATATATAGAGAGAGAGAGAGAGAGAGAGAGAGAGAGAGAGAGGAAGACAGACAGACAGAAAATATCAGTGAAAAAATTTCCTAACCAAGCAATAAGATTTGTAATAGTGGGAAAGAATCTTCTCCAACTCGTTACAAGTTTTCTGATGCATTGACGTCTCCATCTTTCTCTCGTAATATAATTCTTTTTATTCAAGGACAATTAATTCGATAATGTATTCAATTTGAAGTGGTTTATTCATTTAAGATCATTTTTGAATACTCCGACAAATTTCATTTCCTTTCGAGAAGACATCTTTTCGAGATGGAAACGTTCACAAACGGTCTTCAGAAATGTCAAAACACTAATTCTCTCAAGTGAAAATTGAAATATTAATTCTTATAAATTTGTTTTGCCTTTCGTTTTTGTTTTGGTTTTTTTTTTTTGTTTTTGTTTTTTTTTTTTTTGTTTTGTTTTTGTTTTTTATGAAAATAAACATTTATATCATTTTATTTGATGGAGCCAGTGATAACTGAAATGCAACATTAATAACTAAAAGTTCCCAAAAAATATCCTGAAATTAATGGTATATATATATATATATAAATCGTTCCGCACAAGGTGAATTTTAAGCCGAGTTCATCTAGCCTGAAATCAACATGTTTTTTCTCTTAATTTCCATACCAACGTTAAAGATCCCAGTTTGTCCTATTGCTTACACATAGCCAGAGGGAGAATAATTGAATACATACCTTTCCAATGGTTGGTTGGTTGGTTGGTTGGTTGAGTTTTATGGCATGTCAACCTTTGTAGGTTATTTAACGCCAAATCCATTTTTGTGCAGAGAGTTCTATCTCAAAAATTTCAGTTTAGCATGAGTACACAGTTTAATTGTCAAAAACATTTCTATTTCTAGCTATTCAGTTTATTCAAACAGTTCTAATTCAGCTAATTCAGTTTAGTATAAGTACGGATTTTGTTTACACACAGATAAATGTCAAAACAGTTCTATATTAAACAATTCAGTTTAGTGTAAGTAGAGTTTCAACGTCAAAAATAGTTCCATTTCAAACAATTCAGTTTAGCATAAGCACGCAGTTTAATTGTCAAAAACATTTCTATTTAAGGCTATTCAGTTTAGTCAAACAATTCTAATTGAAACAATTCAGTTTAGCATAAGTATGCCGTTTAGTTCTATTTAACCCATAGATAGGGTCCTATCAGGTGCTACCACTCCGGGCAGAGTGGAACTAGGAGCAATAGCAATGAATAGGTGCTCCGCATTCCCCAAAGATCCAGCATTACTGGAACCTCACCATCAGATTGTTTATTGTCATAAACAGGACACTCCTTGGTGGGATCTTACCCTTCTGCTGAGCTTTCTAAATGCTATGAACGCTATGCGAAAAGCAAATAGCCTCTTCAAGATAGTTTAACTCGGTTCACCGTATCTATTTCCTATGACGATAACCATTATACCACAAGCACCTCAAAAAATATGCATTATATATATGTGTGTGTGTGTGTGACATGTGTTTTGAGTTGGTTCGGTTTTATAGCATATCAACTACTCTACGTCATTTAATACCAAATCCTTACATACATATATATTAAATATATAATTTCTAACATTTTTTAAATGAGTCTGAGTTCATTTTATACACAGATGGTTTGGTGTGGTTTGGTTTCTTTTGTTTAATGGCATATCAACCTTTGTAGGTTATTTAATGCCAAAGCTATTCTCCGAGGAGAACAGTAATGGTACTATTTAACCCATAGCTGGGAGGATAAGGGGGTTCATAGCTTTCCCAAGGGTATTTGCCCGAAAGTGAACGTTGTAGCGCGACTGGAGTACGAACTTGCTTACTACGGTTCCGCAGTCCATCGCTTTAACCATTACACCACGAGGACACCCGCTTTATACATAGAGTTAAATACCTTCTCTTATTTCTAATTAATACGAATCCACAGTTAAATGTATAAAGTTCTATTTCAAACAATTCAGTTTAGGATGTCAAAGTTAGATGGTTCCAAGTATTGCTATGTATCACTAGCAATTCAATAAAACCTCAGTCATTTCTTTACGCACAGTTAAATGATCAAACAGTTCTATTTCTAACAATTCAATTAAGCATGAGTACACTCTTTAAATGGTCAAACAGTTCTATATAGCCCAAAGATAAGACCCTATCAGGTGCTACCACTCCGGGCCAGAGTGAACCTAGGAGTGATGGCAATGAAGGGGTACTCCGCGTTTCCCAATGCTCCAGCATTACTGAAGACTCAATATCAGATTGTTTAGTGTTATATCCAGGACACTCTTTGGGGGAGTCTTACCCCCTCTGCAGAGATGCAGTCGGTGTATTCTACAGTCCTAACCGACTGGGCCAGATTTGTTTGTGGTAGAGATTGATCTTTACACTCTAGTAAAATATTGCTGCCTACATTTATTGTATAGAAAATTCTACTCAGTTAAACACGAATTCCCCTCAGATCCAGAAAAGACGTAAAGAGACACGTCCCACTTTAATTGAACGTGGTAACTTTTTCATCTAAATGCATTCACTGAGACTTGTTTATATCAGGCAAACTAACTTTTTTTCCTGCGCCAAACATAATAAATAGCATTAAACTCTTTTTAATACTATGAGAGAAAGAGAATTAATCGCTCATTCTGAGTCATAAAAAAACACACCATGAATAAACAAAAAAAAAATGGTTGTAAAAAGATGTATTTAAGGAAGAAAGAAATTTGAACTTCAACCAAATTTTCAAGGTGAAGGTTATATTGGTTGTGTCGTATCTGCCAATATTTGTCCCACTCGATTCGAATTGGATGTCATATCTGTCGATTTGTGTCACTATGAATAATTTAATTGGGGATTTTGCTCAAACAGTTTCACGGGCGAACATATCAAGTAGACAACACATATTGAAGTACTTCTTTCCCGGCTTTGACTTATTTATTATTACTTTATATATATATATATATATATATATATATATATATATATATATATATGCGCTAGTGTTGTTCAAAAAGTTCTAAGCCACACCCAGAAACAATAGTCATACCTGTATATTTTTGTTGTGGCTATACACTAACACTAGAAAAACTCATTCAGATTTCTGTCTTAATTCCTGTGCAGTTGAGACCCATACAAAGGTGAGAGATTCGTGCCAAATCTATAATCTGGGAAAGGCCAAGAAACTTTTTAAATTACCATAATATACATATAATTATAATTTTGATTAAAATTTGTGGCTAAAGCAGGTTGTAATCCATATATAATCTTTACAGTGCTAAAATCTCAAAAACGTATCCTTAAAACGCAATATTAGTAATAAAAATAATAAAAAAATGTGAGAGATTCGTGACAAATCGAAAATCAGGGAATGACCTTTTAAATGACCCTCGTGTATATATATATATATATACATTGTTATATTATAAATGATATACAATGACAGGCTATTCCGAGTGGTAATGAATAGATAACACATTAGGTAAGTATAACAGAAGGCAGGTGTATTCGTATGAATGTACAAATATAACAAGTAGAATAGTAATATTATCATACTCGCAAGGGTAGTATTAAGTCAAAGCAATGCTCGATCACGTGATTTCAGCGCCGAAGTCCTATGCTAAGGGTGCTTCACTAAAAGTCCTGCACAGAGTGATCTGTGTGTACGTAAATTATGGTTAGTACTACTACTATTGTTGGGACTTCGGAGATGATGGGTCATTCCATTATATCACCCCTCCCCGAGCTAAATTCTTCCGTTGGAACTTAGCTTTTAATATTTCTTTTTGGGATCTGAACGTAAACGTTTTACTACTTTCTTTTCTCTCAAACTTTTTTCTCCTCACCCCGGTTAACGATCGTGAAGCTTGTGGAATTTGTGGGAAATAAGAAGTTGATGGTGCAGGCGGCACATCCACAACTGCTTTTTTGGTTAATGGGAGGTGTGATCTCAAATAATATAATACCTCCATTTGGAAGCTCCACGTCGTTCTGCTTGATACTTTCAATATATTGTGGCCCGATTTGATTTTCATGTGTCTTGTGGTCAAATCGCTTTCCCTTGATTATGTAAACCAACATTCCAATTCTCTTGGGGGTGTACTCATGGTGTAATAGTTAAAGCGATGGACTGCGGAATCGTAGTAAGCGAGTTCGAACTTCAGTCGCGCTATTACGTTCACTTTCGGGCAAATACACTCGGGAAAGGTATGAAGCCCCTTATCCTCCCAGCTATGGGTTAAATAGTACCACTACTGTTCTTCTAGGAGAATTCCTTTGGCATTAAATAACCTACAAAGGTTAATATGCCATTAAACAAAGAAACCAAACCAACTCTCTTAGTAACAATTTCGTCCTCCCAGTAACTTTTTCCAGTTCGATAGTTCCTAAAAGAATTATCACTTGGTTTATAAATTTTTATATTGAAATTCCCTTTCTTTTTCGGCCTTGGTAGTAACCTTCCAAATATGGATCTTATCTTCAGCTGGTGACAGTTTTGAACTAGTATTTGGATTCGGTGTGATCCTGTATATGGCAAGAAATTTCTGTATACTACCCTTGTATCGAGGTACCCGTGGTGTAATGGTTATCGTCGTAGGAAATGGACACAACGAACCGAGTTCAAATCCTGGACGAGACTGATTGCATTTCACATAGCACTAATACCCTTGAGAAAGGTATGAATCCAATTATCCTCCCTCCAGCTATGGGTAAATATTAGGGCAGACTGGGTTCTTCAGCCTTGGTGAGGCAACTAGTCTACGAAAAGGAAAACTCTGAATTCAAACCTGTTAAACTCCACTTAAAAATTGACCTTGTGTCATATCCTGTCCGAGCGGAAGGGTTGGTAAATATGTATACTACGTTCGTATTTAGCCTTTGGTCCTTTCTTAATATATTAACGAACATTTCTGCCTTCCCTTTAGACATTGGATTGTAGGCAGGTGTCGTGATCTGTTCTATTGCCAATGATGAGTAGTAATTCTTAAATTCTTTACCCGTAATCATTGTCGCTGACCAGTATCTCTGGAACCCCAGAGCAGATAATTATTTCGTCTAGTGCTTTGATGGTGTTCGTAAATGTAGGGTGTCTGAATTTGTAAATTTCTGGCCACTTAGAAAACTATCGATAATGATCAAGTAATAATATCCGTACAGTGGTCCTGTATAATCTATATGCACACACATCTATGAGACGTCGGTTTTTGGTCAGTGTTGAGATTTAATCGGAGGGCCTTTAGCTGCTTATTGGCAACCTCTGCATTCTTTAATCATTTTGTCAATGTCCTGGTTCATGCGTGGCCAAGAAGTGTAACTCCTCATCAAGGATTTCATACGAGACATACCCGGATGGCCTTTTAGAATCTCTTTTATAAAAAGTGTGCCATTACCACCCTATCAGCGTACACTAGCGTTTGATCGCAGATTGAAAATGGAGACAGTTTTGTTCCCTTTTCCTTTCTTTCATTCAATCTGACTTGCTTTTTTATTGGCCGAATAAAACCGTCCATTTCGGAGGCTTTTCTAATGTCTTCAAGGGTGACCAGTAACTCTCCAATGGTATTAATCAGTAACCCTGAAAGCGTCGTTAAAGTGAGGAAAAGTGTTATCACAGTTTTTTTTCCAAAGGTTCAGTATTCTTTGATACTATTTACCAACCCCTGCGCTCGGGCAGGATATGACACAAGGTCAATTTTTAAGCGGAGTTTAACAGGTTTGAATTCAGAGTTTTCCTTCTCCTAGACTAGTTGCCTTGCCAAGGCTGAAGAACTTAGTTTATCCTACTATTTACACATAGCTGGAGGGAGAATTATTGGATTCATACCTTTCCCAAGGGTATTAGTGCTATGTGAAGTGCAATCAGCCTCGTCCAAGGTTTGAACTCGTGTCGCCGTGTCCATTTCCTACGACCATAACGACTACACCACGGGCACCTCCATTCAGTATTCTTTGATATTGGTCTCCAGAGACCATCTGTATGTCTAATTTTTTTAGATGAAATATACTCTATTTTGATATTGTAATTTAGAAGTATAATACTCCCCCCGTTGTGACCGGTTCGTGGTGTGTGTCAGTATCCCTTTCTCTGAGCCGAAAATAGTTGAGGTTTGTAGTTTGTTTGTAATGTAAATACTCAATCATGAGTAGATTTATGAAATTTCTTGATTGCATAAATAATTGAAAAAATTTCCTTTTCAATTTGGCTATAATTTCTTTCAGCTGATAATAATGTTCTGGATGCATGAGTGATTGGTATTGTCAACTCATCTTCAAGTTTATACTATAGAGTGGCTTCTATTCCGTACACATTTACGTCTGATGCTACAATCAGTTCTTTCTTTGAACCGAAGTGTGCTTCTGCGAGGTCTGATAGTCATTTTTTTTTTAATTTCTTGAAATGCTTTTTCGCACTCTATATTCCAGCACCAGTTTTTATCCCTTTTTTTAGTAGTTCATTCAAAAGGAGCTCTCAGCTCATACATTTTCGGTATGAATATACTGTAGTAACTTGCTAGACCTAGAAATGTTTGTAGCTTCGTTACGTTGTCCGGTAAGGGCATATTTTTTATTGTTTTCGCTCTTTCTGGGTCGGGTTTTCTGCTCTTTTGATCAATTATCTGTCCCAGATATTTCATTTTTTCCATAAAATATTTGCACTTTTTGGGTCCTCGCTAAAAACAGTATTTGTTGATTCTTTTGAATACTTCCCGAACATGTTTCCTGTGTTGTTCCGCATTTTCGCTCATCTGTATTTGATCCAAATACGCCATCGCGTCATCTAGACCAGCCAACATAGCATCCATGATCTGTTGGTTTGGTTTATTTGGTTTTATGGCATATCAACCTTTGTAGGTTATTTAACGCCAAATCCATTTTTATGTAAATAATCTGTTCTATTAAAAACAGTTCAGTTTAGCATAAGTACACAGTTTAATTGTCAAAAACATTTCCATTTCAAACTATTCAAGCAGTTATATGTAATAATTCAGTTAAGTGTAAATACAGTTTTAATGTCGAAAAACAGTTCTATTTTAAATAATTCAGTTAAGCATAAGCACGCAGTTTAAGTGTAAGTACGGTTTAATTGTCAAAAACGTTTCTATTTCAAGTTATTCAGTTTACTCAATTCATTTTAGCATAAGTATGCTGTTAGTTCTATTTAACGAATAGATAGGGCCCTATCAGGTGCTACCACTCTGGGCCAGAGTGGACCTGGGAGCGATGGCAATGAAGGGGTACTCCGCATTCCCCAAAGCTCCAGCACTGCTGGAACCTCACCATCAGATTGTTTAGTGTCATAAACAGGACACTCGTTAGGGGGGTCTTACCCCTCTACAGAGGTGCAGTCAGTATATTCTACAGCCCCAGCTGACTGGGCAATGATCTGTTGGAAAAGCCTCGGTGCCACTATTAGTCCAAATGGAAGACGTTTTAGGGCGTACAAACCCAGGTGCATATGGAATGTTAGTTATTTGGAACATTTCTCATCGACTTTAACTTGTAGGTATGCCTCCAACAAGTCGATTTTAGAAAATATCTTTGCTCCGTTAAGCTTAGAAAAAGTGTCTTCTGGGTAGGAAGAGGATAGCTATGATCTTTTAAACTGTTATTTAGGCCCGTTGAAAAATCGGTACAGACTAATATTTTTTTATTTTTTTACTTACACTATCGGTGACGCCCAATCTGAATAATCCACCTTTTCGATCACCGACTTTCTCTAATCTTTCAAGTTCTTTGTTTATTATCTCCAAAGAAGAAAACGGTACATTTCTTTTAGGTTTGAACACGGGTTTTACTTTTTCTTTAATTTTGAATCTTACTTCGGTTTTCGTGCAACAACCTAAACTCTCAGAAAATACTTGAGGAAATTCATTCTTTTGGTCAGTTGAAGATTCCTTTATTTGTCTGGAATACTTTTCTTTTTCTGTAGCGTCTGATATATTACAGAAGAAGTTTATAGGCATCTCCCATAAATCAAATATACTATCCAGTTAATACCGAGGTGTAATGGTTATCGTCGTAGGAAATGGATACGGCGACACGAGTTCAAATCTTGGACGAGGCTGATTGCACTTCACATAGCACTAATACCCTTGGGAAAGGTATGAATCCAATAATTCTCCCTCCAGCTATGGGTAAATAGTAGGATAAACTAAGTTCTTCAGCCTTGGCAAGGCAACTAGTCTAGGAGAAGGAAAACTCTAAATTCAAACCTGATAAACTCCGCTTAAAAATTGACCTTGTGTCATATCCTGCCCGGGTTGGGTAAATAGGATCAAGTTAATACCGAAGAGGTACGAATTATTCCCTGGCACAACGTAAACTTTTGAATTATACGTTTTTCCACCAAAAACATGCTTGCATTAAATCCGCCATTAAATTTTAATTTATTTCAAGATACGCCGCTAGCGACTTGCATGGTGTTCAGTACTTTCGGTCGACTTAGTTTTTTTCCAGGTTGACTCGTCAATAATTGAAACATCACAACCCGTTTCTAATAAGCATCGCACGATTTGTTTATTAATTTTAATATCAACGTATATTTTCCCGTTATCTTTCATTTCTTTTTTTGGATAAAACAATATTTACCTTATTGTTGGGCTTTTGATTTAGTTTTCTTTGACATACTGAAGCTTTGTGGCCTTTCCGCCCGCATTCAAAGCATAGCGTATTTTTAAAATAACAGTCAATTCTTGTGTGATATTTACCACCGCAAGCTTTGCATTGATATTTTTTCTTTACTTTTGGGGACTCTTTGTTGTTTTATCTTTTATACACGCAAGATTTTTTCCTCGATACGAGTATTATCGCGTTTGACGTTAATTAACCTTTGATACTCTTCAGTTACATTTTGCAATGTGAATTCTAGCTCTTGTTCCATAATAGTTAATATTCTGGAACGAATGTCCTTTTCTTTTGATGCCGTTAACCCTAGTACGAAAATGAAACATTTGAACATGTCCTTTGAAATTTTGTTTGTTTTAAATTGTTTACATTAAGAGTTGACCGTACTGGCGTAAGAAACAAAATCCCCATTTTTTTTTTTTTTTGTTAGATGATATTTAAACACTTATATCGCGTATGGTATCACATTCATTGAATATTCTAAACAACGTTTTAACTGTTTGTCAAACGAAATTTCTTCTGGTTTTCTTGGTTGTATCATATTTGTATATTTCGTATTTTCTTGAAAACTCAATTTTTGAAGTAACTTGTAATATTTGTACGGGTGTACAAATATAACAAATAGATTAGTAGTAATATTAATATCCTCACAAGGGTAGTATTAAGTCCGAGCAATTGTCGATCACGTCAGTCCCACGCTGAAGTCCCTACGCTAAGGGTCTTTCACTAAAAGTCCTGCGCAGAGTGATCTGTGTGTACTTAAATAATGGTTAGTACTACTACTATTGTTGGGGTACTGGGAAGATGGGTCATTCCATTATATATATATATATATATAATGATTTTGAATAAAGTTTGAGGTTAAAAGCGGTTGTAATACATATAATCTTTACAGCGCTAAATGCGCAAAAATGTATACTTATAACGCAATATTTAAAAAAAAGTAAGATATAAAACAGTATGAAGAAACAACTCAGTTTCATGATTTCGAACTGTTTCAACTGAAAAATGTACTTTTTTTCTTTATATTCTTAATCGAGTCACGTCACATGGTTGGTAAAATAATTTACATGGCTCAGTCTGGTGTCAAATTACAAAGTGTAGATCACCAGGTCACCTGACCATCGAAGACGTGAAACTTGGTGTTGTGAGTTATTACCCAAACTTAGATCTTTTTAATAATATATATATATATATATATAGGTTCATACAATGACATGTTTGCACCGCATCATTCCTTCCAAAAAAGTCTTCTTCAGATTATGACTCTGGGTTCAGGCATGGTTTTGAGACCGAAGCATCATTACCTATAGCCCAGAACGCCCCAGCAGTAACTCACGATACCATCTGAATTTGTTGGATTGTCGTCATTCTTATTTAACGAGCCAAATGACGATATCTAGACGCCGGGTCGTTAACACTATTTCAGTTGGAAATACTAAATGATGCTCTAAATCGGTTGTGACGTGTCAGTCTGTACAGCCATCAAGCGATGACGATCTGCGCTTATTTCTACGCGAAAGTTTCAAAATATTTCCTTCTTTAATAAAGGAACCGTGCTATTGGTGATATTATTTAGAGCTTTATTGGTAGTGTCACAACATATCTTCGAAGCCTCAACAAAAATCTCCCGGACTTCGTTGTGTCTCCACATGTATCTTCTTAGAGCATACTTGCTTCCATTGAGAATATCTTTGAATCTGGCAGTTTTCTCACATACTCTGCATCGGTCGCATGTAGCTCACCCCGAAGCATGTAGGTTGACTAGTGTTGGTAAGACGTCGAAGACTGCTTATATATATATATATATATATATATTATTAT
This sequence comes from Sepioteuthis lessoniana, assembly GCA_963585895.1. Classification (NCBI taxonomy): domain Eukaryota; kingdom Metazoa; phylum Mollusca; class Cephalopoda; order Myopsida; family Loliginidae; genus Sepioteuthis; species Sepioteuthis lessoniana. Next base: position 111,729,694 of record OY757906.1, read on the forward strand.
TATTATTATTATTATTATTATTAGGAACTGCTAATGTAACACCTCAAGTAAACAGAGTAATCCAGGATTTGAACTCGCGTCGCTGATTTTATTTCCAAGTGCTATAGACGTTACGCTAAGTGCGCATTTGGACTGTAGGAAGTAGCTGACAAACCCATAATAAGCAATGCTGCTTTCTCTTGGTTTTGTTTTGCTTTCAGTTTTTATTTATAACCCTGTGCCAAATTTTTCTGACTTTTACAATCCCAGTAAATGCTGCGTTTATTCTGCTAACAAACACCTTACTGTGGTTTGAATTGCCATACGAGAGAGTGCATGTTCACACATCTTCAGCAAGGTTTTACCTGATCAGTTACCAAATCTGAGCAAATGATTCTGAAAACATTCCAAATTGTTGACATATGTTGTATATATCAAGATATATATCTTGCATATAACAAAGTATATATCTTGTATATAACAAAGTATATATCTTGTATATAACAAAATATACATGTTGTATATAAAAAAAGTATATACCTTGTATATAACAAAGTATATATGTTGTATATAACAAAGTATATATCTTGTATATAACGAAGTATACATGTTGTATATAACAAGTATATATCTTGTATATAACAAATTATATATCTTGTATGTAACAAAGTATAAGTGGTCTGTCTGAAACTCAGACAAACAGAATTTGCCGACATGATATTTGGCGGGAACAACTTAGCGATATACAAATATTAGCATTAATAATTAATTCGTTGTCAGCTGAAAAGACTCTGGAGAAAATATGAGAAGTAATGTCAGGGTTAGTTTGGTTTAGTTGTGTTTTATGGCATATCAACCCTTGGGGATTATCTAATGCCAAATCTTGTTTATACATATATAATATATGATTTGTAAACGAACAGATTGTTGGTAATTTTTTTTTTTAATTAGCCAGAGTTCATTCGTTTGCACACAGTTCAATGGATTCGAGAATTGTTATCCAACACTAATAACTCTATTTTATATTAATTATTTGTTTGCATACAGTTAAATGGTTTCAAGTAAAGATATTTATTTCACGTACAGAGTTAACTCTATTTGACCCATAAATGGAACCCTAACTGGTACTGCCACCCAGTGCCAGCGTGAACCTGGGAGTAATGGCTATGGAGGTGTACTCCACCGTCCTTAAAGCGCCAGGACTAGAGCCTCACCATCAGATTGCTTAGTGTCATATCTAGAACACTCGCTAAGCGAGATCTTCCCCCTTAGCAGAGATACAGTCGTATTCTACAGCCCCAATCGAGTGAGCTGTCAAGGTTAGATACTTGGTGATTATATTTAAACATTCACATTACAAGAAGTCCTCAAAAAAGACAAATCTTCTTGGTCTATTGACTGATGACTGACTTCTGTTTTCTTATTCTTTGCTCTGTCAATAAAATAAATCTCTTGAACCGACAATTTTCTCAGTCAAGTCTCAGCTAAGTACGGGTTTCATTCTTGATTATTTTAACTACGCATAAACATTATGGCAAGTCAAAGATATTCAGAGAAATGAAGACATTCTGATTTATAACAAATTACCAACCATCTCGAAATGCAGAACGCTATAATTATAGAGCTTAAATATTCATTAGACAAAAAAAGTAGCTTTACGCTCGATTACACCGGAAGTGATTGGCAAAATAGGTTATTGTTGTCAGCTTTATTTATAATACAGTGGACAACATATATGTATTTCGAATTCGCACATATATCCGTGTGTCTGTGTATGTGCATCTATATGTGAGGTCCGTAATGGCTTTCATATCGGTGAGGTTGAGAATATACTGACTGTATCCCTGTAAAGGAGTAAGACACCCCCCAAAAAAAATATGAGTGTCCTGGTATGACACTAAACTGAATCTGGTTATGAGGCTCCTGGGGAGTATGGAGTTCCCTTTCATTGCAATTACTCCCAGTTCAACTCAAACCTGGTGTGATAGTGCCTGTTGGGGTTTTATCCATCGGTCAGATATATTTGTTTGAATAGTATTCGTATTCTATAGCAAATAACTGTAAATTATTTGTATTGAGAATGGTTACTTCATGCTGTACTTATTTACTAAACAATATAATTTCAGTTACTAATGTACTAACAAATGGCTATTTCTAAACAAAAATAATTACTTGAAACGATATAATTATTAGTATTAAATAGGATTTTTTGAAAATCACACAAATGTGTTCAAATATTTGTATTCAATAGGACTACTTGATATATATCTGTAAATTATTTGTATTAAAAAGAGTAACTTGAAGCGATAATGGTTGATTAAGGAATATTATTGTAAGTTATTGAAACCATATAACCGTGTGTAAATAAATAACTATTATTAAATAGAAATAATTACTTGGAACCATATAATCATTAGTATAAGGTTAGGAATACTTGACCCCCATCGAACTGTGTGCAAATTATTTCCATTACATGGGAATACTCGCTATCATATAACTGCGAAAAAACTCTTCTGAAATAGCCACACAAAAAATGAAAATACAAATGAACAATAAACGCAATTCCCTAACCTATACGCATAAAATAACCACAGGCTGGTTGACATGCCGTTAAAATCAATCAATAACTCAATCATCGAAACAATCGGAAAAGTTCTGCTTTCTCTCTAACGCTTAGATATCAGAAAGGATTTCTTATACAGCTGGCCCCGTGGTTTCGAGTTTCCTGTGGTGAACATTATTATAACTGCAATATTCTGACAATTGCAACAATACCTCTTTGATAATTGTAGCAAATTTCTTTTTGCTTCTGTAATAATTTTGCTAAGTAATTCCTATTTTAATTTTTATACGGTTTTACCAATGGGCATTCGAGCACTCCGATTATATTACCTCTCTTGCATCTTCTTCTTCTTCTTCTTCTTCTTCTTCTTCTTCTTCTTCTTCTTCTTCTTCTTCTTCTTCTTCTTTATATCTGTGTGTGTGTGTGTGTGTGTGTGTGTGTGTGTGTGTGTAGTTGGGCAGCAGTCTTTCATTTAAGCATGTTTGATTAAATAATAAAGACATTTTATCTATATAATTTTATTAAGATCCTTTCAAGTTTCCACATAAGTGTCTTGGTTTTGAGTTGGAATTGGTGGATGAATTTACCAAAATTGTCCTGAGTGGTTTTTAAATAAGAGTTTTTAAGGGTTTTTTTATTACATTACAAAATTACGTAAACACAAAGTTGGATGAAACTGAGATACCGATGACATCGAACGAATCTAAAACAGAACGCTATCAACGGAAATAGAATATTATAAAAAAAAACAGAACATTAAAAAAAAACTAAAGGCATTTCAAAACATTGTCGCTATTTTAAAAGTTAATTCTATTGATTCTAGTTTTTTTTTGTTTTTTTTTTCGTTTTCATATGAAGGGCTTCAAGTATTTGTAGTCGTAGTTTATCAATTTCGTGTGCAATTATAGTGGTATTTTTAACTAGAATTTTTCGAAATTGGGATTTGGGAATAGAGTGGGTTTTAAGATGTAAGACTATGGAGCTAGAATCATTAAGCTGCATAGTAAGACGTCTTGAAAGAGTGGTAGTGGTAAGACCAACGTAATGTATTCTGAATATTTAGAAATAAAGTTATGTATACTGATTAATTAATTGATTTATACAGACGTAATGTCAACCCATCTAGTGTTATTTCATACCTTCAGGTTAGGGAATTGCGTTCATATTTACGTCTTTGTGTTGTTATTTCTTAAGAAGTTTTTTTTTTTGCTTACAATTCTATTTTATTTTATCAGACAAATAAAAACTCCATATAATCTATAGCCTATCAACAGCATTCCATCCCTTCGCTAGGCTCATGTAAAATCACTTTCAGTAGATGAGATACTGCTGCCGAGGTACGTGAACAACTCATTTCAGAGGACCGCCATTTTCAGTGGAGATGGCTGCTTATATTGTAGCGTTAAGTAACTATTTTAAATACAAATAATTTTCACACAGTTATATTTGAACAAATCTATTTGAAGTATAGATGGGATCCTGAAACTCTGGGTTCGAGTGAACCTTTGGAGTAATGGCATTGAAGGGGTACTCCACATTTCCCAGAGCTTCAGAATTGTAACCTCTCAACTGAACGCAGTTTAATATCATGTTTAGAACATTCGATAAATATGGCTTTTTTCGAAACGATTCAAGATAAACTTCTTGTGATATTATCAAAAATGTTATTCAGTTCTTATTAAAATGACACTAAATAATTTTGAAATGTCTTTTGATGATATGAAATCAAAATGAACATGTCCCTCTTATCTGTTCCTTATTTTTGCATCGATTGATTTGTTTGTTTTTCTGTGTTCATTTAATGTATATCAAATAAAAGCATAATAATCACTACAGACAAATGATTAACAGAATTTTAACTTCGGCAGCGTTGATTAACTTTGCTACTTAGAAATAAATAATTCGACAAAGAAAGTAAAAAAAATCAGGAAACAAAAAAGAATGAAATACGTTGGAGAGCCTGGAATAAAGATTGAGATAAAAAGAAAAGAGCAAATGAATACACGAGAGATATTGTGTTTTATTTTTGGCTTTTTTGTTTGTTTGTTTATCTTATTTCATTCTTATTATAATATAGAGTAAGGCACTTCGGGGGGTGTAATATAATGGCCGAGGGATTTCGTTTTATGCCTTTGGGTTTAGTTAGGCTGAGAACCTTTCGGCTCAGTGCATGGGTTACTTAGGTGCAACATTAACGTAGGTGTTCACGCGAGAGCGTGCGGGCGGAGCGGACGTGTCACTCAGAGATGTCACAATAGCCCGAGATGGAAAACGGGGATAGCAAGTGCGAATGACGTCACACACCGGAAGCGCGCGGAGGATTTTGGGAATTTTGAAGAAAGTTAGTTGAGTTGAGACTAGACACCGAACGAGAAGGGTTGACATTCGCTTACTCGCGGAGGCGTTGGGCAGGTGTCGCACGAGATGGGTGGGGCGGATGACAAAGCCAGAATAGAAAGAATGTGTATCTCTCTCCTTATGTCGAAGAACCTTTAAACTCAAAGGTAATAAAAAAAGTTTCGTACCTGAACTGAGAAGTCGTAAGTGTTTTTCGTGTTTCGAGATTCCTATGTTTTATATATATATATATATGAACATTATATGTCCATATCGCGTGGCCGTATCTGGCTATGGTACAGAGGCAAATGAAATACAAAAAAAGAAGGAAAGACAGACGAGAACAAACAATAACGTGACTTGTTCTGGCAATGAGGTAAAAGAAGAAGGAAAAGAGGAGGATAAGAGAATAGTGAAGTAGAAAGTAAAGGAAGAGAAAAAAAGAAAGGTGATGTAGATAGGAAAGCGGTACAAGAGAAGGATGAAGTAGAAAAAGAGGGAGGAGAAGAGAATGATGACGGAGAAGGGACAGGGAGAAGCAAAGAAAATGATGAAGAAGGTAAAGGAGGTGGAAAAGAGAATAAAGAAGAGAGTGGGAAAGGGGGAGGAGAAGAAAATGAAAAGGAAAAGGGAAGAGAATGAGGAAAAGCGAAAGGGGAAGAGGAAGTTGAGAAGGAAGTGAAAATTGTTGGAAGAGAAGGTAAAGAAAGAGGAAGAGAGAATATCAAAGGAAAAGAAAAAGAAGGAAAGGAGAACGACAAAGGCGAAGAGAAACGAGGTGGGAGATGGTGATAATAAAGAAAAAATGAAACAGAAAATAGTGAAGTAGATAGAAAATGAATAGGTTTAATTTCTTTATTTAATGGCATATCAACCTTAGTGGACTATTTAATAGCAAAACCATCCTTGTAAACAAATAGTAAGGATACTTTTAACACTGCTCGAGGAATAAGTTGATGCATATCTTTCTCAAGGATATTTGTCCAAAAATGAACGCAATAGCGTGACTTGAGATCGAACTCGCTTACTTCCAGGCCACAATTGAGTACGTTAACCATTACGCTACAGAGGCTCCCCAGCAAAAATAATGACAGTAAAGAAAAGAAAGTAATGAGAAATAATTGAAGTAATTACAGAAAGACGTACAAACAAAAGAAAAGAAAAGAATAAAGAAAGAGAAAAGCAAAAGAAAGAGAGAAGAGAGAGTGAATGGGAAGAGAGGAGACTGGATAGGAGAAAGACATAGTGATAATAGATAGATAGAAAGAAGAAGAAGAAGAAGAAGAAGAAGAAGAAGAAGAAGAAGAAGAAGAAGAAGAAGAAGAAGTTAATAGAATTGGAGGTACAAAAGAAGATAAAAAAAAGGACAGCAAGAAAAATGGAAAAAAAAGGAGAGTAAAAAAAGCAAGTGAAAAAAAAAATGAAGATTAAGAAAAGTAAGAAAAAGAATAGTTAGAAAATGGGGTATGAAAAAACGAAGAGAAGAAAAAGGAGATGGAGATGGAGAAAAAAAATGTAAAAGAAAATAGATGAGTATTATGAAAGACGGAAAAGAAACAAAGAAAATCAAAGGCTGGGAAGGTGAGGCACAATCTTTGACGAAGATGAGTACGACCATTGCCAACAAACAACCCGCATTCAAATGCACTTATCGATCAAGTAGCTTAGAACTTTTTCCTTCTCTCATGGGCAGCCCGAAACAGGTTGTGGCACGTGTATTCAAAGTTTAGGAGTAGCTTCCTGTTTACGACCATCGAATTTTTCTATGTCAGAATCACTGATGCAATCATCAATAGACGCTTTGTGCCGTCAGATAACTTGCGACGATAAAGTCAATGTTTTCGTAGTCAAAATCAGAATGTCATCCCAACTTGTACAAACAATTCTTATCCTGGAAGTACGACCGCGCTCTAGTCGAAAAAAAAAAAAAACTAACATCCCTTGACCAAAAAAAACTTTCTATTATATATAAAGTATTAATCTATTCATAAAACGTATGTCTTTATTAATATCATTGTAACTACCAACCTACCTTCGTACTTATTTTATGCCGAGAGGTTAGGGAATAATCTTCATTGTGCGTTAATGTATTTTTTGTGTAGTTGTTTCTTAAGTGATTCTTTTACAAACAGTTGAATCGAATGCGAATGATTTTTAAACTAATTACATGGGATCCAAACTGTTACTTCCATTCCTAAACTGAGTGGACGTTGGAGTGATGGCCATAAAGGGGTTCGCTACACTCCTAGAATCTTCAGAACTGGAGACTCACCACCAATTCCAGTATACTTTCATACTTGGAACACCCTAAGAGTAGCCCAACAGAGCTCTGTGGATTATAGAGTACCCCTTCATTGCCATTGCTTCCAGGTTGGTTCTGAGCCAATGTGGTAGCAATTGAATTCTTTGCCCATTTAACTGCTTAAATAAACGACTGCTTATTTGATTTGACATAAATAGTAATACTTGGAACCATTTAACTGTGTGCAAACAAATGATTGCAAATGAATGTTAAATATAATTTTTTTTCACACAATGAACTAATCCATCTGCCATATATAGCAATAGCTACTAATACCAGGGCAGACTAGAAGGTGAAGAGCAGCTTCTTATAGAAATAGCATTAGAGCGTTGGAGACTGGAGATTGCACTAGATCGCCTTACTTGCTACCGTAATAACGGAAGCCAATACTATCGTTGGACTATATCTTTTTTCTGTATTCACTAATCCTTTGTTCTTGTCGACTAATAGTCTCTCTATTGTATATCCTTTTTTCCTGATAATATATCTCTATTTCCTCTCATATCGTGATTTGTCCTTTATTTAATATTACAAGCGTTCACTAACCAGAACGCAACAATAACCATTTAACTGTATGCAGACAAATGACTGATTTTGAATTAAATTTTTTGAGGTAAATAGCAATACTTGTAACCATATAATTGTGTTCAAACGTTTAAAAATGTTACGAACACACAACTTGTTTACAAATCATATATATTTATATACGAAAGAAGATATAGCTTTAAATATCCAACGAGGGTTGATATGCCATAAAACTCAAGCAACGAAACAAGCTAAAATCTAACCACCTAACATGCTTAAACTACACAGATTACCAGCTCTTTCTGTCTGTGAAGCTTAAGATAATCTGACAGTCTGCAAAAGATTATGACCCCAAAGCAAAAAGGTGTTCTGGGTATAACACTAAACTGTATCTGATGTAGAGGTTCCTCTTCTGGAGATCTAGGGGGTTCGAGATACCAATTCCTTGTCCTTATTCCCAGCTCCACTCTGACCTAGAGTGGTAGTACCTGTTGGTTTCCATCTACTATGGAAAAAAAACTAAAATCATTTCAAAACATTGTCGCTATTTTCAAAATTAATTCTATTAATTTTAGGTTTTTTTGTTTTTATATGTAGGGCTTCAAGGATTTGTAGTCGTAGCTTATCCATTTCGTGGGTAATCATAGTGGTGTTTTTTCTCGTATTCCTGTAGTATTCTATTTCCGTTGATAGCGTTCCCTTTTGAATAGCGTTCCCTTTTTTAAATACATCAGTTACCCTGTTTTATCCAACTCTGCGTTCCCATATTTTCGTTATGGTATAAACTTTCAAAAACTTTCAAAAGTCTTTTTTTTTTAAATTCAGTTACACCTTACACCAAACAAGCAACTCCTGATGATGGCCTATGAAGGGTCCGAAAACGCTCGGGATAATTTCGGGAAATTCATCAACCAATCCCAACCTGAAACTAAGACACATTAAAAAACTTAAAAGGATCTTAAATAAATTATATAGACAAAATTTGTCTTTATTATTTAATGAAACCTGCACATATATATATATATATATATATATATATATATATATATATATATATATATGTGTGTGTGTGTGTGTGTGTGTGTGTGTGTGTATGTTTGTGTGTGTGTGTGTGTATATATATATATATATATATGTGTGTGTGTGTGTGTGTGTGTGTGTGTAAACTTTGATTAAAATTGATATCATTTTTGTAATTAAATAACTTGACCAATTCTCGTTGAAATAATCTCAAATTTTAACAGCATGTGTAAACCAACCCAAAATTTTACGTTAAAACGCCTTTTCTGTTCCAGTGAATGACATCCCTATAGCTGAAAAGAAAAAAACATAAACATTATTGATAGAATTTTGAGTTGTATATACTCAGGCAGTTAAAATTTCAGATGATTTGAACAAGCATTTCCTCAAGTTAAGAAATACTATCAATTTGTTCTAAAATATCTTATATATATATATATGTATGTATATATGTGTGTGTGTGTGTGTGTGTGTGTGTGTGTGTGTGTGTGTGTGTGTTCTAAAAAGTTTTCATTGTTAACATTGATTTTAACTTCGTTTACACCTTTATTCAAATATTAAAAAGAATTTCTCCTGGAGACATTTATCTATCTGTATTTCTACAAACTTTTGTCTAACAGGAATAGCGTTTTAAATGTTTGTTTTCAACAAATAAGGTTTTTATTTCCATTATTTTTCCTATGTTTATTAATATTTTATAACGATATATAATATTTCTATTATTTTCTGTGCCTGAAGCCAGTCGGGGCCGATATTAAAATAACAATCATCCCTGCTAAATCTATAATTTCACTTTTTGAAGCAACCCATATTAAGTCGAAAACCAAGCTACAATTTCTTTCGAAGATGCTTTACTCTATTGATTTGCAGTTTATTTCAGACTCAAAGACTTAAAAAAAAAGAATATTCTTATTCAGTAAAGAAAACTAACGAACAGGAACACACACACACACACACACACACACACACACATATATATATATATATATATATATATATATATATATAGTTTTACCTAGTTTTAAATGCACGAAGTTTAAGATAACGTTTCTTAATATCTTGATGGGCCTCTACTGTTTTTTCTTTCGTTTATTGTTTGTTTGTTTGTTTGTTTGTTTTCCTTGTATTTTTGTCTATTTTGTTTTTTTCCTTATCTTTTTTGTTTTCTTTATCTTTTTTTTTTTTTTTTTTTTTTTTTGGGAAGTGGGTGAAGGAAAAGTGGAGACCAGAAGTTGTTTTAGCGTTGTTTATTCTTTTCAAAGATAAGTTTAGTAAAAAAAAAAATAAATAAATAAATTAAACGTAACAAAAAAAAAGAAAAGAAAAGAAAAGATATTTTTATCTTTTAGATTTTTACAGCCAACTAATACTTTGCAATAGAGAAATATGAGAAAGAAAATTAGAACGTTTTTGTGTATCATTGCGCCTATGAGTCTGGGCGCCTTTCTTTTTCTATATTCTTCAATTTTTTCCACTCTTTCCGTGTTCTGATACGGATTACAAGTTGCAGCTTTATCTTATTCTTGCAACTATCTGCTTATCTCACTGCTGCAGAAATTGTTTTTGTCTTCAGGCTTATTATTATTATTATTATTATTATTTGTTCTTTGTTCTTTGTTCTGTAGTGCGCGATTCTTTTTTCCAAATCGATGTTTATCTATGTTGATCAAGTGAGATAGATAGATAGATAGATAGATAGATAGATATGAAAAGACATAGATAGATAGATAGATAGATAGATAGATAGATAGATTGTACAGAAAGATTGGAGCAGCAACTCACATATCTCAACTTCAATATAATAATAGACACGGTTGTCGCTGACATAGCCCACATTTGAGCACACTCATTATCGCCTAATGTTTAGCAAATTACTTACTATTAACAAATGATGCCAGGTTTTGTGCTAAGTTTAAGCTATACTAAGGTCAATTTTTAAGCGGAGTATATGAAGTGCATACGATAAGTTTCTAGATTTTTTTTCGTATAGGCATTTAAAATTGTCATAGACTCTTAAAAATTCAGTATGTTATTGCTATCCATCTTATGAGATGACTGACCAATTTTTATGATTTCAGGTTCAAATTAACTGCTACAGCAGGAACTGGAATATACCTTACTAAAGCCTGATTGTCACAGCTGGTGGATTTCAAAAATGCAATCTGACACTTTAGAAGAACGATATGAAATAAAATTCTGTTATAAACTTGGATATAAGAGTGAAATAAGAGATTCAAGGAAGGCAGGGAGTCTGTGAGGGATGCTGAGAGGTGTAGGAGGAGTAAGGAAGTCAATACACCATAGTTGATTGGCCAAAGGGTTAGGGTTACTATGTTGAGGTTTTAAGGGAGTTCAGGAGGAGATTCCGTCGGAAGAGGCCAGCACTCTTCAAATCGGATCAGTGGCATTTCCACCAGAACAATGCACCAGTCCACAACTCCAACCTTGTCACAGACTATTTGACCAAGATGGGCATCAAGACAAGTTCCTCACCGTCCCTATAGTCCAGACGTTGCTCCCTGTGACTTTTGGTTATTCCCTAAGCTTACAGGCTGTCGTTATGAGACAATTGATGAGATGAGCGAGGCTGTGACGAAGGTCATTGACACGCTCACACAAGAGGACTTCCATAGGGCCTTCCAGAAGTTGTTGGAACGGTACAACAAGGGAGATTACTTCGAAGGGGGCTGAGTTTCATGTGTGTACTATCAATAAAAGTGCCCATACGAAAAAAGTCTGGAAACTTATCGTATGCACCTCGTATCTTCTTTGAATCCAGAATTTACCTTCTCCAAGGCTAAGGAAGCCAGTCTATTCTACTGTTTGCTTATAGATTAAACATTTGGATTCTCATTGGGTGACCTATACTGACAAAGTTAGCTAAACTTAGTAAATGACTATCTAACCCATATTTTATTATTCTAGTTGAGTTCAGATTTTTACAGCTTTTCAATGTTTTCTCTGATCTCTTGTACGCATCTTCTCTTTGATTGCAATGGTTGCTCTCATTATTGCCTTGATTGAATTATCTGGTTGCTATCCAAAGATTGAATGAATATTTGTTTCGTACGCACACACACACGTACCCACACACATACATCTACACACATACATAAATACACAAACATACACATACACACGTACCCACACACATACATGCACACACACACATAAATACACAAACACACACCTACACATACACACACTCACACCTACTCAGACAACATATCATGGTCCTTAATGCATTTTAATCCATATTTAAATCACAATCATAAAATCTGATTGGCTGATGTTCTGAAACGTCTACACATTCTAATCTAGTCTCCAAGGTGAAACGTTGTCATTGAAATTAAAAAGTTATTGACGTTGGATTAGCACCACCGGCGGCATGTTTGACATAGGGTCAGGTCTATTAAGCATCCAATTAAAATTATTTATTAATGGACAGAGATGTCAGTAATTGCCCAGGGAAATTTTACTGAGCTCGGCTCACTTTGCATAGTGACCACATTCTTTGGAAGACTGCATAGCGGCCACATTCTTTGGAAGACTGCATAGTGGCCACATTCTTTTGAAGACTGCATAGTTGCTACATTCTTTGGAAGACTGCGTAGTGGCCATGCTCTTTGGAAGACTGCATAGTGGCCACATTATTTGGAAGACTGCATAGTGGCAACGTTCTTTGGAAGACTGCATAGTGGCCACATTCTTTGGAAGAATGCATAGTGGCCACATGGAAGACTGCCAATCAACTAGAAGAGTATACTTAAGCCGACAAAATGCATTAAAGAGAAGCTTGAATGTTAGCAAAATCCTGAGTGAAAGATTTTCAATTCGTAAATATTCATTTAAATTAATGTATCGTGGGTAGAGTTCGCCAATGGTCCGAGAGACGTGTTCAATCGCAGGTCGCGTCATACCAAAGACTTTTAAAATGGTGCTTGATACCTCCTTGCTTAACACTCAGCAATATAAGGTACATATCAAGGGTAAAGTGGAGCAATCCAGAGAAAGAAGTGGCGCCCTCCCCTACACCTCGGTGTAGTAGCTATTGAAAAGGGAGCCTTCGGGTTGCCCTCGACTACGGTCGCCAAGTTTACTTTTGCTTTATATATATATGTGTGTGTGTGTGTGTGTGTGTGTGTGTGTGTGGTTGTGTGTTGAGTTTCTTCATAGTAAAGATTGTTTTGATAATTTTTTGGATTCCGTTTAATTCCAGGTATTGTATCTGTGGTTATATGATTGGAGTTAAATCCACTCAATGCATCTGAAAACACATGCATGCGCGAGTGCATCGCAACGCACAATCAATATTCCAAATGCTTGAGGAGAACTAGAATGTCCAAAACACGTGTCGCACAAGTGTACGGAATAATAATTATCATTCCATAATTAATAAAAAAAAAACTTGAATACCAAATTTCAATCACTTGCGGACCTATTCATTTTTTTTAAATAGATAGATAGATAGATAGATATCAAAGTGACACAGACAGAAAAGAAGACTTAGATAGATAGATAGATAGATAGATAGATAGATAGATAGATAGATAGATAGATAGATAGATGTGATCCGATTGAGATAGATAGATAGATAGATAATGAACAAACAAAGTCTTATTGGTATTTTAAAATGAGGAAAAGTCGATAGGAACATGTAGACAGAAAGATATAAACAAACTACGAAACGTAATTGCCAATGAAAAAGACACCTCATATTAAAAAGAGAAAAATTTCCAGAATATGAAAGGCTGTCTAGAAAATGATTTAAAAAAAAAAACGATCAACCATTGAGAGGATGCGTAATGTATCACATGACATCAATCCCGACCGGTCTGAATCACCAAACGAATAGATTCTTTAAACTGTTCAAAATCGATGTCGACGTAGCAGAGAGGCCAGAACCACCCTTCCCTCAAACTCCACAACTTCCGGCTCAACTTCCGCCAGACGCGCGGGCACACATTTATATTCAACGAACAAAAGTCCTTGAAGGTGTAAACTTTGCTTCAATAGCTGACTGGCCTGCTGCAGAAGATATCGATGATGGTGATCATGAAAAAAGAAATAAAAAGAAGGGAATGAAGAGATAAAATGGCGAAGATTTAGTAAAAGACAAATTGATAATAAAAATGAAATCTCGAATATATGAAAAAAAGAAAAAGATATAACACAAGAAGTAAGAAAAAGTGGGTAATTGAGAGAAAATTTTGTGAAATTCTAAGCGGGTATGCGAAGGTGGAGAAAAATGATAAAAAGAAAAATAGACTGAAAGAGGAGAAAGAAGGAAAATGAAGGAAAGAGAGAAGAAGACGAAAAACCTAGAAAGAAAGAAAAAAGAAAGAAAGAAAGAAAGAAATTAGAAGAATCATGAAAAAAGAAAAAGAAAGAAAGAAAAAGAAGATAAAAAGTGAAATCTTGAAAAAGACAAACTCAGTTAAAAAAGTTATAAAGTAAAAATGAAATTGCGCCAAACTTTAAAAAGAAAAGAAAATATAATGAAAAAAAATTTATCCGCAAAGAAAATCCAAGCTACTTAGCAGTTCTCACCAATTCAATCTGAGTCTAACGGAAGTCAGACAAGCTGTGGACAGGGAGGACGGACGTAATATGGCGGGTAATGAAGGGTTGGGTAGAGGAACATTACGGAAACCCTACGTCAGCCATACTGTCTTACTTATTTCTACTGCCAGTCAGCAATTCCAGCTTCGTTTTTCGTTCATAGATTTTCAATTAGATCAACGTCGGTCTCGCCTTTGTGTGGTGTGAATCGTTGGCCATGATTAAAAAGCCGAAGTGGAGAGACAGATCGACACATCGACTCCGGGAATCTATTGTAGCGTGGTGGATTCGTGCTCAGACTCAAGAGAACATTACAGGGTGACTAGGATGTAATATGGGGGACGTGGAAGATTAGTATTTTGAAGTTCAGACCAGAGACACTTTTTTTTTGCTACGCTAGTTTCAAGAAGGCGATAGTATACGTTATAACAGGACACTGATCATATTTTATTCTATTTTTAACAAAACAAAAAAAAACTGAAACTTAGGAAAATGGATACTTATTAAGTGTTATTTTCGTCAGCTTGAATTCTAACCTCTGACCTTCGTTTGGTTTGATTGTGTTTTATGGCATATCAACCCTTATTGGTCATTTAATGCCAAATCATTTTTATATATATCATATATAATTTTTAAGCACATACTTTGTTAGAAACATTTTGAAACGAACCAGAGCTCATATGTTTGCATACAATTAGATGATTAAATATGATTTGAAAGTCAATAGTTTGTAGGTAATCTCATCTTAAAATGAGTCAGAGTTTATTTGTTTGCACATAAGTATTACTATTGTTGGCACAGTTAAATGATTCCAAATATTCTAGCACGAATAGTTCTATTTAGTATAAATCATTTGTTTGCACTCACTTAAATGGTTTCCAATATTACTTACAGAAATAGCTCTATTTGCACACTGTTAAATGGTTTCAAGTATCGCTATGTAAGACTAACAATTCATTTAAACATCAATCGCTTGTTTACCCACAGTTTAAATGTCAAACAGTTCTATTTGACCCATAGATAGGACCCCATCTAATGCCACCACATCGGTTCATAGTGGACCTGGGAGTAATTGCAGTGAAAAGGTACTCCACCATCCAATGGTTTTTATGTTATATCCAGAACACTCGTTAGTGGTGGTGGGGTGGGGAGTTCTTGCATCTCTGCAGAAATGCAGTTGGTGTATTCCACAGCCCCGGCTGACTGGGCTGACGGACTAGTGGAAGCTATGCAACAACCTCAGTCAAATAAACAGCAAAATGGGGAGATTTTTTAAATGTGTTGTTGATGATGGTAAGCAAGCTCCCACACCTCGGCAACAATGTCTCATCAACTGAAAGTGATGTTAATATAGGTCTAGCGAAGACGTTGACTGTTATCGATTGGCTATTGATCATATGAAAGTCAGATCTATCCGATAGAATAATACGGGATTTCTTCCAAGTTGTGACTGTCAATACAACTGTATGGATGCACCACATAAACGCTAACAAAACGCATAGAGAAAAAACCTAAATGGGAACTCCACAAGAGCTACAAGCTATATTGAGCAATTTCTGGAAGCAGCACCCCACGAAACAACAGCTGTACGGCAACTTACCTCCCATCTCAAATAAGATCCAAATAAGACGAATATGATATGCAGGACACAGCTGGAGAAACAAAGACGAACTCATAAGTGAAGGTCTTCGAAAGACCCCCTACACATAATAGATTTCCTTATAGATTTTACACCATAGCTTGTAGAATAGTTTGAACATCGAAATGACAACATAATAAGCAGCAGAAGCAAATCGAAGAAGGAATATCGTACAGCGAAACCTGCCATGAGAATTACAGATACAAGCCTCTCTGCATATAAAAAAAATCAGTTTTTGAAGCCTAACTTTTACATAGAGTCGAACAAATTCACGTAAAGGTAAGGTTTCGAAACCTGGTGCTGGTGCGAATCTGCTATCTTAGTATGTTAAGTATTGCAATATTTTATTGATTTTCTGTGGGTGTCTGACGTGTCGCACTTGCTATGAAGATCAATTCGCAGAATAATGCACCAATACTGTTTGTCTGATTCTCATTGGGTGCTTTATGACGGTGGCCTTGTGTATGACAAAACTAAGCTTAGTAAGGTCCATCAGGATTTGTTCATGATTATCGAGTTAGTCGAGTAGACGATTATTTCATATTTTTATTTTCGCAGAGTGATCTTGTGTTACGTCAAGCTAATAATAATAAATATTTATGTAGAAGCTCATATTTAAAGTTTAGAGTAACTGAAAACCTGAATTCAAAATATAGAGATTTACTTAGTTTAGTCTGGCACAAGGCTGCTTGGTGAGGACCAATGGACGTTGAAAGACAGTTTTGTGAGTTTTATATTTTAATAGAATAAAAGTCTAATTCATATGAAAATTAAATCATTGATTTTTAACTGGATAGGAAAACAGTTTAACATCAGGAATTTTCCTGGTTGCATTTCATTGAACCTAACTCCTCCTGCTTCTGATCGCAACTTCTCCGACCGTCATGCGATGAGAAACAACAGAAACTAAGACGAAAGAATTATAGTCAAAAATTATGAGTGGTTGAAAATTTATCACCTAATAATAACATTCAAGATATTATTACTACTAATGCTACAAAGGTGATCAAAAGCAACCGAAAGTAAAATGTAAAAGATATCGGTCAAACTTAGTGATTCTTAAAAACGACGTACTACTAATGCACTAAAATTAAATCATGACAAAAGAAATACTTGTGAAATTATTCATAATGTTTCATCTGATTAGAAAAAACGTATTAGTTGAAACTACGACGGTTTTATTGAAAAATCGAGATGAAAGAAATACTTGTCTATGATTAATATTGGTTGACAATAGCATTTGAAAATGAAATGAAGAAAATTCTCAAGAATTTGGAGATATGATGGGATCACCCAATCCCAGTCAAAAGTATACATCTCGAAAACAAGAAAAAGAGTAAATTTTGCCGATATGCTGGGCGGCACAGCTGGTGAAGTAAGGATGAATTCATTAGTGACGTTTTTTTATGGACCCCTACACCTGAACACATTAGTATTGAAACGACCTGCCGAAACTTGCATCAGTTCTATGGAGGCACTAGGTGTCGTCAAGACGACTTACCAATCCCACTAAAAAATACCCATCTCGTTTTAGTCAATAAAAAAAGAGTGTATTTTGCCGTTCCAGTGAGTGAAAGCGAAAAAAAGGCGAAAAGCTGAACAAATACCCAGATTTTGCCAGAGAACAGGAACTGTTGTGAATACATAAAAATGATAATATAGTTGGAGCTCTTATAACCCCACCCTGAAAAAATCTGGAAAAGTGACTAGAATAACTGAAAATCAAAGGAAGAATAGAAAACACCTTAAGAATAGCACTACTAAAATCGACTCGGACACGTAGAAAAGTCTTGGAGACTTGGGACTTGATGTCCCTCAGATTTCAAGTCAAGAGTAAAAAAAGACTAAGTTAGAGCTGGTGGGGAAAACTCGCAAGGGGTACTACTACTAAAACTTCTTCAACTACTAATACTAATAATAATAATAATAATAATAACAACAAATAAAAAAAGAGAACCTAATCTCGACCAGACCTTATAACAATCAATAAAAAAAGAGAACTTGAAGAATTGTGGACTTTGCTGTCCCGGCTGACCACAGAGTAAAATTGAAAGAAAGCGAAAATAAGAATACGTACTTGAACCTTGCTAGGGAATTGAAAAAACAGTGGAATATGAAAATGATAGTAATACCAATTGTAATTTGCACTCTTGATACAATTACCGAAGGATTGGTATAAGGACTTGGAAATAAGAGGACGTGTGGAGACCATCCAAATTACAGCATTATTATGATCGGCCAAAATACTGAGAAGAGTCCTGGAGACTTGAGGAGATTTGCTGTCACACAAACTCTTATGAGAAACCGTCGGGTAATGCTAGCATGAAAAACTCGAAAAGGAGTAAAAAAAAAAAAAATAACTATTACAAAATTATTACAAACTACATAGCAGAAATCTCATCAAAGGGATAAATACCTGAAATGTCCATCTTGTAAAATACTCGGGACCATTCTGAAAGTGGACCAGAGAAGAACTTTAATAAATGGACGTGAGAACAAGAGAACTCATGATGATGGATAAGACTTTACATCCTATACATGATGTTAACTAACTGTATGTGCCAAGAAAAGGAAGAAGGGGATTTGCAAGCATTGAAGATAGCGTTGATGCATCGATACTACGACTAGAAGACTGTATAAAAAAAGTGTGGAGGAAGACTGATTTCAGCCACCAGAAACAATAATAACAACACAAGCATCAACGGAACAAAAATAACCAGAAAACAACAATGGAAAGAAAACAATTATATGGAAATTACCAGCGACAAACTAGAAAAATTTCACTCGAGAAAAATTGGACATGGCCAAGAAAAGGAATACTTATGTGAGAAACTGAATCTCTTCTGATAGTAGCACAAAACAACGTCATTAGGAATAATTATATAAAGGCAAAAATAGACAAGACGCAATAAAGTTGTAAGTTATGTGGTGGCTGAGATGAAACGATAAATCACATAAGTACAAAGAGTATAAGATTAAATACGACTGAGTGGAGAAGGTCATCTACTGAGAATGAGACACACAAACGTTTCTGGGATTTTGAGATACAAATGGATCATCTAATCTCGGCAAGACGACCAAACATAGAGAACCTGTCGAACAGTGGAATTTACTGTTCCGGCAGACCACAGGGTAAAAGTGAAAGAAAGAGAAAAGAGAGACAAGTACCTAGACCTTGCTAAAGAACTGGAAAAAAACTATGGAACATGAAAGTGACGGTCCCACCATTTGTGATTGGTGCACTCGGTAGAGTCACCAAAAGATTGGTACAGAGACTAGATGACTAAGAAATAAGAGAATGAGTGGAGATCATCCAGACTACAGTATTATTAAGATCGGCTAGAATACTGAGAACAGTCCTGGAGAATTGAGGAGACTTGATGTCACTCAAACTCCAGTGGAAGACAAAAGCTAATGCTGGTGTGAAAAACTCTCAAGGAATAATAATAATAATAATAATAATAATAATAATAATAATAATAATAATAATAATAATTAGAAGAAGAAGAAGAAGAAGAAGAAGAAGAAGAAGAAGAAGAAGAAGACTAAATCTCTTCAAATTGCAAGACAAAACAATGTCATGAAGACCAATTATATTAAAACGAAAATCGATAATACGCATCTGAATAGCTAGTATACGTTATGCGGTGACGAAAACGAAATGAGTTATAATAAGCGAATGTGACAAACTTGTTTAAAAAGAATATAAAACAAGACATGACTGGGTGGTAAAGGTGGTACACTGGGAATTGTGCAAGAAAATGAAATTTGACCGTACTACCAAGTTGTGTCGAACGTAAAGCCACCTACTGCATTCATCAAGTCAAACAGGGACGAAGATCTAGTTCAAGAATCTTCTACGACCTCAACTTGTTCATCAATTGTTCCGCTTACAAGCGTTATCTTCAAATAAAAATTATGTTGACAGTACATCGTGTGAAAACGTCATATCGAAAAACAGACTTTCACATCACCGCGGAAATCTTTTGAGAAATCAAAAGAAAAGTTGACGCATTTTTTTTAATCTTACAACTTGATTGGTTTATTTATTGACGTGATTAATTCTTTGAAGTGTTTACTAGACGTTCGTGAATATAAAGTAAGATTACTGAAAGGCAACTGATAAATTTTTTTTAAAAAAATGAGAATAAACGGCCACGATGAAGATACTTTGTGGTATTATATACTGTTACTTCTACTCCAGGAGAATTTTAATCCGATTCATGATGGAGAGCTTCAGCTGCTCATCTGTTTATCAAGATTCACATACAGGACGAGGATTACGATCGAATTTAGCAAAAATAGTTGAGGGTTTTTTTTCAGTGATTTTTAGATATAAACTATTGATAGTGTTCAACAATTAAGCAATCTTTTCTAATCTTTGTAAACATATTCTGTTGCATATCGTGGAGCACGCAGCAAGAGGCATTGGTCTCTACATGGAATCTGATAAAGCAAACAGAATTCATGTGTTTTAATCAAGAGTGTGCGGAATTAGTGAACCAGTTCACATACCTCGGTAGCGGTAGCTCGTCTACTGAAAAAGATGTCAACATACGCATAGGTAAACCAATGACTTATATTGACAGGTTATCAAGCATATGGAAATCCGATGTCTCTGAAGAAATAAGACGGGGTTTCTTTTAAGCTGTAGCCGTGTCAATACTACCATATGGTTGCACCATATGCACTTTTACAAAATTCTTGGGGGAAAAAAGCTAGATGAGAACTACACAAGAATAATCCGTGCTGTTTTGAAGAAATCCTGAAAGCAACGCCCAACAAAATAGCAGTTGTACGGACACTTACCTCCGATCTCACAAACTATCCAAATAATACGAGCAAGATATGCTGTGCGGCACTGCTGGTGAAACAAGGATGAACTCATTAGTGACGCTTTTTTAGGGACCCCTATACTTGAATACACTAGTATTAGACGACCTGCCGAAACTTGCATCAGCTCTATGGAGGCACTAGGTGTCGTCAAGACGACTTACTAAGAGCGATGGCCGATAGGAACGGATGGCGAGAGAGTTTCAAAGGAATCTGTGCTGTTAATATGTCTTGCTGAAGATGATTATGATGATTACCCGTTGTAATATAACACCCTAAATTGTTAATATTCAATATTTTTTTTGTGCCATCTTGAAAAATGCTGCTTTTTTTCTGGATATCAGTTTTAACAAAGAATTTAAAATGGTATTTTTTAAAACAATAGCCATGTTTTTCTATTTGTGTACGAAAAATAAAGCATTTAAACTTTTAAAGCTAAATCCTAGACTCTCCATGAGCCTGTTGGGTTCCCGTTTTAACAGGGGACCATAATGATAGAGATGCATCTATTTAGGAAGGAATTAATGATTCTAATTAGCATTTCATAGTTAACAGCGATCCATGATTATGTTGATATTTCTGTTTAGCAAGAAATTAAAGATTCTTATTAGAACTTCATAGTTAACAGCAGTCCATCATGATATGAATACTTCTATTTAGGAAGGAGTGAAGAATTAAAATAAGTTGTAAACCCGTAGTGGAGAAAAATAATATATCAAGATATCATCGGAGACAAAAGGTGCGTGTGTGCGTGTGTTTGCATGTGTGTGTCCGTGTGAGTTTATGTGAGCGTGTGTGTATGTGTGTGAGTATCTGTGTGTTTGTGCGTGTGTGTGTCTTTGTGTGTGTGTGTGTTTGCTTAAGTGCCTGCTTCGATGTGTGTGTGTGTGTGTGTGTGCCGAGTTTAAATCCTGAAGAAGACTGA
This sequence comes from Sepioteuthis lessoniana, assembly GCA_963585895.1. Taxonomy (NCBI): domain Eukaryota; kingdom Metazoa; phylum Mollusca; class Cephalopoda; order Myopsida; family Loliginidae; genus Sepioteuthis; species Sepioteuthis lessoniana. The sequence goes on from OY757906.1 coordinate 111,751,379, forward strand.
ATATATTTCACTAATGACATGGGGAAAGATATAAATCAATCATTTCTTCTTCTTCTTCTTCTTCTTCTTCTTCTTCTTCTTCTTCTTCTTCTTCTTCTTCTTCTTCCAACTTTGTCTTAATAGAAGGATAGACTGTGCCTTGCTAAAGCACTCTGTCTAGGAGAAAGAAAAGCTCTGCATTCAAAACCTGAGTGTTATTTGAAAGCATCTATTAAACGCTAGTGCACGATTCTTTTGTTATCAGCTCATCCAAAAAGTGTAACTGGTCCTATAAAAAAAGCCTTCACCTCTATTAACAAATCACCCGTGTAAGAAGTTTAGCGGTTTGCATATTCATATAACGGTTCATACATAACTTCGCCGTTAGTCTTGTGTACGGCGCGCATAAAGGCAGAATTACTACGACAACAACTAATACTACTACTACTACTAGAAGAGGATAAAATTAATTAGAGATTTTTAGTCACGAAAAATGTCTGTTGTATAATATTCCAAATCGCATTATTTGGTTTAGTTTGGTTTTATGGCATATCAACTATTGTAGGCTACTTAATGTTAAATCCATTTTATACATATAAAAAGTTCTCTTTCAAGCATTTCAGTTTAGTATAAGTATAGTTTTCTGTTTACACACAGTTAAATGTCAAAATAGTTCTATTTCAAACAATTCAGTTTAGCTTGCGTACACAGGTTAAATGATAAAAAATGATAAAAACAGTTCTATTTCAAACTATTCGGTCTAGTATAAGTATAGTTTTTTGTTTACACACAGTCAAATGTCAAAAAAGTTCTATTTCAAACAATTTGCACAGTTTCAACATACGGTTAAATGTAAAACAGTTACTTTCAAGCAATTCAATTTAGTGTAATTACACAGTTCTACTTGACCCAAAGATAGGACCCTATCAGGTGTTACCACTCCGGGTGGACCTAGAAGTGGTGGCAATAAAGGGGTACCCCGCATTCGATGGACAAGAGAAGAAAAATATTTTGCCTCACAACTTATTTGGAAACAAAATCATTTAAAACTGTCTCAAACTAGATGCAACCCATTATTATGATAATGATTTATTACTGAGACAAGAAGCTAAAAGAAAAAAAAAGATTGCATGTTCTGATATTGTTTAGTGTTATAGCCAGGACACTCGTTGAGGGGTCTTACCCCTCTGCAAAGATGCAGTCGGTGTATTCTACAGTCGCAGCTGAATTGGCGAAAATCACATTGTACTCAAGTATTTATTCAAGACAGATTTTACCTGCTGAATACTTAAATAAAAAGGGGGTGTCCTCGTGGTGTAATGGTTAAAGCGATGGACTGCGGAATCGTAGTACGCAAGTTCGTACTCCAGTCGCGCTATTACGTTCACTTTCGGGCAAATACCCTTGGGAAAGGTATTGAACCCCCTTATCCTCCCAGCTATGGGTTAAATAGTACCTCTACTGTTCTTCTAGGAGAATAGCTTTGGCATTAAATAACCTAAAAATAGTTGATATGCCATTAAACAAAGAAACCAAACCAAACCTCAAATAAAAACACTAAACATGACTGAACTTTTGTTTCCTTCCTTGTTAAAACGGCAATCAGGCTGTCTTTTTTTATGGTGACATACCCCATGATGTCACTGAATAGACACCCCCTGATACTATAGTGTCTTGTTCCATAGAGGAGGCAAGTGAGTCTAATCAGCTACTGGTAACCATTGCTGTCTACATTTCCGTAAATATATACTGCAGTAAACTTTACATTTCCTTGTGTTATTCATTTCTGGCCCTTCAAAGTCACAAGACTTTCTAAGCCAGAAGACTTAACGAAAGAGCTATCCCTGGTGAGCGTACATAGAGATACATATACGTCAACCAGCATAAACATTTGCAATGCTTTCCGATAGATCAGCTGAATGCTCTTTTCTTGGTGTCGTCTATTACAGCCGAAAGCCAAGCTATGTACGATAGCGACTGACAACGCATAAGTACTGCCGCCATATTGCCATGGCAACGAGGCCAAGAAGAGAGAAGATGCTTGAAGACTGATGCTGTGTCCTGCTGGTGGAGTGCGTTGTCATGGGTTGCAAGCGGGCTTGGTCGGTTTTCGATTATGGGTAAATGAAAAAGAACGAATGAAAAGTCGACACGAAGTGGTTGCGTGTTAATTGGAAAAAATAGGCGCGCACACCCATATGCACACACATAAAAACACATACGCACACATACAGATGTATATGTGTGTGCAAATGCAGATATATATAGTATAAGTCCACGCATTTATAAATATGTCTATGAATATGAATAACATGAACGTTTATATTCAAGTCGTTATATCAATAAGTATTAGTATATGTACAAATATACGATTATAGTAACCACATATACCTATTTATAAATATATGTATCTAACAATATATATATATATATATATATATATATATATATATATTGTGAGATGTATATTTACTTAAATGTGTATGTGTGGGTACGTTAATCGTACGTTACTGCCGTAGTGTAATTGTCATCGTCGTAGGAAATCGATACGGCGATACGAGTTCAAATCCTGGACATCACTGCTTGCATATCACATAGCGCTAATACCCTTGGAAAAGGCATGAATCCAACTATTCTTCCTCCAGGAATGGATCAACAGTAGGGCAGTCAGTGTTCTTTAGCCTTGCTTTGGCAACCAGTCTAGGAGAAGGAAACTCTAAATTCAGATCTGTTGAACGCCACTTAAATAATTACCTTGTGTGACACCCTGCCCGTGCGAAGGGGTTGGTAAATAGATTTCGACCTTAAATAACCCATAGGGGCTCGATATGCTTTCCAACAAATAAACCATCAATCTTGAGATAAATGACGCAACAAATATTTATAGCAATGACACTTCGATATCAGCTCTTTTTTTTTTTTCTTTTTTTTTTTTTTTGCTATTGTTTACCGATCTAGCCACGTTTTTGAATTCTAGAATACACAGTTTTTCTTCTAAACACGCTCTTCAACAAAACTCTTACCCCTGTATGATAGTGCTTTTTTTTACATCCGAGGATCAGCTTGGATGATTTTTACGAAGAAAACGAGAAAAACATGTATAGGTGTCTCAATATACATGGGATCCATGAAATTGCTAATATACAGGGTGTCTCAATATACATGGTTATATAGGGTGTCTCAATATACATGCTTATATAGGGTGTCTCAATATACATGATTATATAGGGTGTCTCAATATACATAGGACCCATGAGACTGCTAATATATAGGGTGTCTCAATATACATGCCTATATAGGGTGTCTCAATATACATGATTATATAGGGTGTCTCAATATACATAGGACCCATGAGATTGCTAATATATAGGGTGTCTCAATATATATGGTTATATATGGTGTCTCAATATACATGGTTATATAGGGTGTCTCGATATACATAGGACCCATGAGACTGCTAATATATAGGGTATCTCTATATGTATGGTTATATAGGGTGTCTCAATATACATGGTTATATAGGGTGTCTCCATATACATGATTATATAGGGTGTCTAAATATACATAGGACCCATGAGATTGCTAATATATAGGGTGTCTCAATATACATGGTTATATAGGGTGTCTCAATATACATGATTATATAGGGTGTCTCAATATACATAGGACCCATGAGATTGCTAATATATAGGGTGTCTCAATATACATGGTTATATAGGGTGTCTCAATATACATGATTATATAGGGTGTCTCAATATACATAGGACCCTTGAGACTGCTAATAATTTTGCTAATGATAATACTGAGTTCTTTTTTGTTTCAGATTTGAAAATAATAGACTATAAAAACTATTGATCCTCGGTCACAATGCCTTGGACAAGAGAGGAAAAATATTTTGCCTCACAACGTATTTGGAGACAAAATCATTTAAAACTGTCTCAAACTAGATGCAACCCATTAATATGATAATGATTTATTACTGAGATAAGAAACTCAAAAAAATGATTGCATGCCCTGGAAGCTGATATAAGGACAATTTAAAAAAAAACATTGATTTGATGTCTCTTGCTTAAAGGATGCGTTTTTTTTTACAGGACGTGTTCCAAATGGCCACCATTGCGCTTGTCTTCGTAATAAATCATGATCAAATTAATGGGTTGCATTCTTTATTTGAAAAGCTCAACTTATGGTTATACAACCAACTGTTTCACTTTCCTTGTGTAGTGCCAACCTATTTGTTTTCTACTTTCATCATTCAGGTCTGTGGCAGATAATTGTCATCCAAAGGATATTCTTCACTTTGCCTACAGTACATATAAGCTCCCTGGTTACAGTGGACTAAATTAGCCTTTCCGTGGATATTTGGATTGAACAATACAAATTTGTCAAAAAATATGATTATCCATACAATGGACGCATTTAACAAGGAACTCAATATTAGAAAGAATTTAATATTGATAAGACTTATGACACGCTCGTAAAAATACAAAAAATCAAAAACTTATAGAAGAAACCCAATTTTGAAGGTGTATTTATAGCACATGGAAGTATCAAACTAAATGAAATCAATATATAGAGTTTGAGTAGGATGTTGGCTTCTAACAATAGAATTATACATTATGCACCTGATATTTATACTGGAAATCAACTTCGATGACAAAATATTGGCAATTTAAAGAAAATTTTGATCATACATGTTTTTCAAATACTCAAGGCAGAATTGAAGGAAATTAACAGCTCGGACATACATACAACAGCTATGTGAGGATATAGGATGTAGCCCTGAAGACCTGCCAGAGGCGATGAAGGATAGGGAGAAGTGGCGAGTGAGGGTCAGGGATATCCGTGCTCGCGGCACGACATGATGATGATGATGATGATGATTTGAAAGAGATAGCATGTAGCTCCTTTTTTAAGAATATATATATATATATATATAAAAGTCCGAAAGACCGGGGTTCAATCCCAGGTCGAGTCACCTCGCTTAACACTCAATATTATAAGGTACGTATAAAGGTAAAGTGGAGCTATCCAAGGAAAGGAGTAGCGCCCTCCTCTACGCATTGGTGTAGTAGCTATTGAAAAGGGAGCCTTCAGGTCACCTTTGACGACGTTCGCCAACTTTACTTTTACGTATGTATATATATATATATATGTAAATATATATGTGTGTATGTGTGTGTGTATGTAAAAAGAAATTGTTTTCGGTCTTAAGAGAGAAAAATATATTTTAAAATGAATAGGTCAACGAAGAGATTTGTATTTTTTAAGTATTATTCATTTATTTCGTTCTTACATACGAGTATGTTTGCAGCGTGTTGCTTGCGTCAGAGAACACATGTAGCACAAGGCCATGAGAATGGGGTACTCAATAAGACACTCACTCGTGTTTGTAGGTCGAATACTTTTCACTTTTGTATGGGTTTATATAAAGGTCACTCTTCGCTTTTCCTTACTCAGAGAGTGTCTATTTAGTCTTTTTTTACCCCCTAATTGGTCTTTGATATTTGTTATATAGTTTTTTTGTTGTTTTACCCTAGGTAGTTATGTGTGTGTGTGTGTGTGTGTGGTTTGGGATAGATTGTCTCTGGGTTTTGGTATACTTTTGGTCTTGAGCTATTTTGTGGTAGTATGGTTTGAAATTTACTGGTGATTACTTTTTACGAATAATTTTTTACAGATAATTATATATATATATATATATATATGTGTGTGTGTGTGTGTGTGTGTGTGTGAGTGTGTGTGTGTGTGTGTGTGTGTGTTTGTTTCCATTTGTGTGTGTATAATTCATGTTTTATTCAACGTGGCCTTGAATTTATTTCTGAAGTTTTTTTTCTTTTATTTAAAATAATGTGTAATCGTTAGTTTGATATATGGGCATAACTTTAAATTTATCATTACTACATTCGTATAGGTGTCTCGATACATTTAATTTTCTATTTTCTGGTATTCTAATATTACTCCTGTGAAGTGATATCTTAGTATTGAAGACTTGTGTTGATCCTATGTATATTTCTTTACATTTGTCACATTCAATTATGTAGACTACGTTTTTTAAGTTGCTGCTTAAGTCTTTATTTATTCTGAATTTTGTTTCCGGGTTTTTAAAGGTATAGGATTTTCCTTCTATAATCATAGCACATACTCCACATCTTTTATTCTTGCATTTGGTAACTCCCTGTGTTGTGTTTTTCCCTGTATGTAGAAGAGGTGAGTATATATATATATATATATATATATATATATATATTCAACCTCAGAGTTTTTTGTATTTCCAGATATAAAGAAAATACTTCGGTGTTTTTACCCCGGAAATTATCATTTTTGAGAGGCGTTGCTTTAAAATCTGATTTTAAAAAGAAAAACTTCACTAAGAGTCATAAGAATCTATGACCTAATCTTTCTGTCCAAAAAGTCAGAACATTTCTCTTCTTAAATTAACATATACTTGAACTAGAAAGATTGCTCTACAGTTTTAATGACAAACTTGCAAGCACAAATTTCAACAGTCGTTTCTCGATAAAACTATCAACTTCAAAACACCGTAACTCTTCAAAAAGAAATGATATCAACTAAATTTTTAAAATCTGGAAGAGTCAAAAGATGTAAGATTAATAATATGAACATGTTCTGTTACATTGACAATTGTCAAAAATAGCCAATGTCTTATCTTACTCCATCCAGCCAGTATCATTATGTGCTTCAAAGATTTTAGAGTTAAGGCTGTTAATTTTTTCTTTTGTGACAGCAGTAATTCAGCTTTAGTTTTCTTTCTTTAGTTTCTTTGTTTTTAATGGCATATCAACCTTTGTAGGTTATTTAATGCTAAATCTATTCTCCTAGAAGAGCAGTAGTGGTACTATTTAACCCCTAGCTGGGAAGAAAAGGGGGTTCATTACCTTTTCCAAGGGTATTTGCCCGAAAGTGAACGTAATAGAGCGACTGGAGTACGAACTCACTTACTACGATTCCGCAGACCATCGTTTTAACCATTACACCACGAGGACACCCCCTAAATCAGCTTCAGGTTGTTTTAATCGTATAACTTGCTTAAACAGTCAGGCTTTGTAAAATGCTTATAAATCAAACTGCAAAACTATTTCCCCATATTAGTCGCTAGGCATTTGCGAAGGGGAAGGCGTGGGGGGGGAGAATCACATAATATTTTTGCTACGAATGCACTTATTATTATTATCATTATTATTATTATTATTATTATTATTATTGCCATTAACAAATTGAAGGTTGTCATGGAATCTCGCATTCTGTTTGGAATTTATTAAAGATCGTGGTCATTATTAGAATTCTCAGCAAGTCTGCTTGCAATTGATTTGTGGATATGTTTTGTAACTGCCGGTGGTGTTTAGAGTCGATGTTTATAAATGAGAGCATTATTTATTTTTTTCTGTAAGGCCAGTAAGATCCGTTTCTCTAATCAAATGCTACATCGAGGAAATTTGTCACCTTTAAACCGCTCAACACCTCAATATTCAAACCATATTTCTTTTTTTTTTATAAAATAGATTGCTAAACAAAAGATACAGAAGTGTCGTCATTGTAATAAATTTTGTTGTACCACTTGCCTTCAGATTGAGTAGTAATTTATGGTTTTTAATTTTTAATATAGGATTCTCCAGTGGATTACTTAGATTTGGTTGTCAGATTATTTGATTGGCGGTTATTTTGTTTAAGTTTTAGTTTTTAGTTGTTTTAGGAACATGAATATTATATCACTGCCGGCATTTTGCTGACAGACAATTGTGGCATGGAACTTTAGTTACAACATCGAATTTTGTTGATTACTTTTAGTACACACAGACACTCATAATTGGTGTTGTGGTTAATGTGCTGGACTGTGACACCGAAGGCAGGGTGTTCGAACTCCATTCGCGCTATTACGTTCACGTTTGAACAAATACAAATGAGTAAAGGTATGAAGCCCTTTATTCCTCCAGCTGTCGGTTCAATAGCACCCTACTGTTTTTCTTTTAGGATACCTTTGTTATAAAATAACCCATGACGATTATAATGTAATTAAACAAATAATTATATATATATATATATATATATATATATATGAAATGCAATAGCTTTTCTCAAGAATTGAGCAATCCCAATAGCCGATAACGTATATGTAAAAAGTTATACGTAAAAAAATTCCTTCACAAATGCAGAGAATGACGATGGCTATGGAGTAAGATATCCGACTGACATGAAGCCAGCTGGATTTTGATTCCAGCTGGAAGCATCTCGACTGTCTTGCCACACTGAAGAGTCGTGATACAACGAAACAGTCTATCTGCGGATGACAATATATATATTTCAACTTTAGTCAGTTTTGACGTTAACAAATTATCAGTTTTTACATCCGCAAACCAACGACTTTAGTCAATTTTATCTTTGTACGAAACTGTACGTAATAACTTGAAAGACGAGATGGAAGTGGCAAGAAATTCATCTAAGTGGATATACTGACAGGATAGCTCTATTATTTGCATGATACAAATACGATGCACACTTTTCTTTGCTATATAAACATCAGATATATATGCAAGTATTACAGACAGAATAGTGATATAATATGTATAATATAAATGAATTGCTCTTGATTTTACAAACTGCCAGTCAGAAAAACGGGTTTATCAGTCGCCAGGAATTACCATAAACGTCTCTGATAAAATACAGCTAAATACATTGAAACGCAAGAAGAAATGGATTGTCGGTGGTTCGAAAATAATGCAATCGTTATAGAACTATTATATGAATCATTTAAATACATAACAAATTATTTTATTGTAGACATGCCACAAAAATAAGGAAGAAAAGAGAATGTCAAAGTAAGGGGCAAACATTTATTAATCCTTTATTACTATATTTATTACTAAAAACATTGTGCATAGGTTACCAGAACTATCATGCAACTTTATCATCTAGTCACAACTGAGATTGATATACATGTCCTATTTGTGCACATGGTAAGTGCTATACAAATAAAACATTGTGCATATGTTACCAGAACTATCATGCATCTTTATCATCTAGTCACAACTGAGATTGATATACATGTCCTATTTGTGCACATGGTAAGTTCTATACAAATAAAACATTGTGCATATGTTACCAGAACTATCATGCATCTTTATCATCTAGTCACAACTGAGATTGATATACATGTCCTATTTGTGCACATGGTAAGTGCTATACAAATAGAACATTGTGCATAGGTTACCAGAACTATCATGCATCTTTATCATCTAGTCACAACTGAGATTGATATACATGTCCTATTTGTGCACATGGTAAGTGCTATACAAATAAAACATTGTGCATAGGTTACCAGAACTATCATGCATCTTTATCATCTAGTCACAACTGAGATTGATATACATGTCCTATTTGTGCACATGGTAAGTGCTATACAAATAAAACATTGTGCATAGGTTACCAGAACTATCATGCATCTTTATCATCTAGTCACAACTGAGATTGATATACATGTCCTATTTGTGCACATGGTAAGTGCTATACAAATAAAACATTGTGCATATGTTACCAGAACTATCATGCAACTTTATCATCTAGTTACAACTGAGATTGATATACATGTCTTATTTGTGCACATGGTAAGTGCTATACAAATAAAACATTGTGCATAGGTTACCAGAACTATCATGCATCTTTATCATCTAGTCACAACTGAGATTGATATACATGTCCTATTTGTGCACATGGTAAGTGCTATACAAATAAAACATTGTGCATAGGTTACCAGAACTATACTACTTTCAACATAATCACCAATGAGACTGATGCACTTGTCCTATTAGTGCATATGTTAAATAATATTCAAATAAAGCATTGTTTGGGACTGTAGAATACACTGACTGCACCTCTGCAGAGGGGTAAAACGCCCCCTCTCCCAGTGTCCGGAATATGACATTAAACAATCTGATGGTGAAGTTCCTGAAGTGCTGGAGCTTTGGGGAATGCGGAGTACCCCTTCTTTGCCATCGCTCCCAAGTCCACTCTGGCCCGGAGTGGTAGCACCTGATAAGGGTCCTATCTATGGGTTAAATAGAACTAACTGCATACTTATGCTAAACAGAATTGTTTGAGTAAACTGAATAGCTTGAAATAGAAATGTTTTTCACAATTAAACCGCACGTACATTTAAACTGCGTGCTTATGCTTAACTGAATTATTTCAAATAGAACTGTTTTTCGACATTAAAACTGTATTTAGACTTAACTGAATTGTTACATATAACTGCTTGAATAGTTTGAAATAGAAATGTTTTTGACAATTAAACTTTGTATTTATGCTAAACTTAATTGTTTTAAATAGAACAGATTATTTACATAAAAATGGATTTGGCGTTAAATAACCCACAAAGGTTGATATGCCATAAAACCCACCAAATTGTGCATATGTTACCAGTTCTGCTATACTACTTTCCCTTATATTAATCATCCAGGTTGATTTAATTGCCCCATCAGGGCATAAATACCCTTCTTTAAGAACTTGGCATCAAGTCAATTGCTTTTCAGTCAATTTATTTAGGACTCGACGAGATGATATTATCTATGGATCACCGAAATTTACGTTGTCTGTCATATGGATTCAAAGCTTTAGCGCTTGTAACATTGTCTTCTGTTGTTCCGTAATGTTGTTTTATTGTGTTGACATATATGACGCGCGTTAAAGTTTTAATTCGAATTTATAGACGACAGGGATAGGATTGAGGAACTTTATCTTCCGAGGTCGATGTTCCATGAAATCGTACACAAGAAGTTAAACTATAATCATGTTGGGTCACAGAACAATTGTCTTGATGCGACGTTCTTCGAGAAGGGTATGTATACACCGGTGGGAGAATTGCATCACTTCTGATAGCGACTACGAATAAGAAATATCATAGTAATAATGGTAACACATTCACAGTATCTTATTTATCGAGAAATAAATAGATTAATAAATCTTTCTACCTTTTTGGAGATTGCTTGTTTTATTGGTGATGGTATTTGAACCCCCAGTAAACATTGACAACGCTTCAGTGCTCGTTGACTATACCCTTACTCTAATCCTCACAGGGAAAATATTTCTAATAATGTTTTTAAGGGCACCAACTACAGTTAGTATCATTGTCACCTTAATGTTCTGTGGCTTTTTCAGCTTTCTGGCAAGATCCAAATATTTGTCTACCTTTTAGCTTTCTTTTATTTTCACTGTATTGCCTGATGGGACGGCAAAATCTATAAGATAACAGATTCTTTTCTTATTATTAATTCTACTTATCTGACCGGGATTGGGTAATCCGTTTGTATCTCAAAATTCCAGGGAGTGTTATGCATCTCATTTTCTTGAACAGATTCTGGTTTATGCAAATACCATTTGAAAGTATCGTCAAGCTTTAATCTCTTGCACAATTCTCAGTGTATCACCTTCCCCATCCAAAATGTGCATTGTCTTAAATTCCTTTTGTACCCATTTGCTGCGTCTGCTTATTATGTGATTAACTGTTTCATCTCTGTCACCACAGAATTTACTCGGGCTATTGTGCTTACCATCAATTTTTTCTTTATCGAAATTAATCTAATAGCATTAGCATTATTATTATACTCATTTGGGAGGTGCCCGTGGTGTAATGTTATCGTCGCGGGAAATGTACACGGCGACAGGAGTTCAAATCCTGGACGAGATTGGTTGCATTTCACATAGCACTAATACCCTTGGGAAAGGTATGAATCCGATTATCCTCCCTCCAGCTATGGGTAAATAGCAGGACAGACTAGGTTCTTCATCTTTGCTGAGGCAACTAGTCTAGGAGAAGGAAAACTCTGAATTCAAACCTGTTAAACTCCGCTTAAAAAATTGACTTCATGTCATATCCTGCCCGAGCGGAGGGGTTGGTAAATATGATACTCATTTGGGAGTTTTTCACATCAGCGTTAACTGATGGTTTTCCACAAGAGAGTGAGTGACACCAAATCTCCTCAAGTTTCCAGGACTTTTCTCAGTATTCTGGCTGGTATCAACAATGCTGTACTTTGGATGGTCCCCACTCGTCCTTTTATTTCCAAGTCTTCTTATCCCAGTGCCAATTCTTCGGCAACTGTACCGAGCGCACCAATTACAATTTGTAGCACCGTCACTTTCATATTGTAAAGTTTTTTTCAATTCTCTGGCAAGGTCAAGGTATTTATCTCTCTTTTCGCTTTCTTACAGTTTTACCCTGGTCAATCGATACGGCAATGTCCACAATTCGGCTGGTGCTCTTTTTTCTGTGAATTAGCACAAGGTCTGATCGTCTGACCGAGATTAGATGATCCAATTGTATCTCAAAACCCCATAGAAGTTTGTGCGTCTCATTTTTCAGGACGGATTTTGGGTTGTGCATATACCATTTGTTTGTATGGCCAAATGTAAAATTCTTGTACAATTCCCAGCGGACCCCTTTCCCCACCCTATTGTGTCTAGTCTGATACGCTTTTTGAACTAATTCACCGATATCGGCTTATTATGTGATGGGTCGTTTCATTTCAATCCCCACATAGTCTATATCGGCTATTTTGTTGCATCTTGTCTATTCTTGCTTTGACATAGTTAGTCCTTATGGTGTTGTTTTGTGCTGCTCTCAGAAGAGATTCAGTTTCTCTCTAAAGGTTTCACTTTTCTAAGCCACGTCCAAGTTTTCTCGTGTGAGAATTATATTATTATTATTATAATTGTTATCTTGAAACAGAGCTCAACATGCACAGCATTGTCGAAAACAGATATGATTGGGCGCACTGAAGCTTTGACTCAAGATGATAGACAGTTAAAACTTCGGTATGTAACTGTCGATCTTGGTCAACCGATTCAGTGATCCATGAAATAGTCTACGAGAAGTTTAAATATTAAAAAAAATGTTTGGGTATTTTCTTTGTTTTGTTTTGTCTTTGTGTTTTATTTTTCCGAAGCAACTGACTGAAGAACTTGACGCCATGTTCTTTGATGTAGCTATTTATGTGTTGACGGGACAAATGCATCAGTCTGGAATGCGACAACGTGTGAAATTAGTACAATAGTGCTGTAACGTTCGATGCTCATTCAAAAAGTCCTAAGCCTCACCCAGTAAAAGAACATAACAAAACATTTTTGTCGTGGCAACACACAATAACATCTTATAAAACTAGAAAAATCTGAATTTGTTTTTCTAGTTTCATAAGAGGAGTTAGTATTTTATCACAACAAAAATACTTGTCTATGATTCGTCTTTCTGGGTGAGGCCTAGAACTTTTCGAACGACCCTCCAACACACATTGTTTCATTTGTGTAGTAATAAACATGTTTATTAGCTTACACGATTAGTAAATTTTTGTACATCATTTTTTCGGAAATGACTTAAAGATAGATAGATAGATAGATATGAATACAAATGAGATAGATAGATAGATAGATAGATAGATAGATAGATAGATAGATATGAATACAAATGAGATAGATAGATAGATAGATAGATAGATAGATAGATATGAATACAAATGAGATAGATAGATAGATAGATAGATAGATAGATAGATAGATAGATAGATAGATATGAATACAAATGAGATAGATAGATAGATATGAATACAAATGAGATAGATAGATAGATAGATAGATAGATAGATAGATAGATAGATAGATAGATACGAATACAAATGATAAAGATAGATAGATAGATAGATAGATAGATAGATATGAATACAAATGAGATAGCTAGATAGATAGATAGATAGATAGATAGATAGGGAGAAAAATAATGTCCTAGGCGTTAATGTACTTAATACAGAAAACTATTTGCATAGCAAAGACGACATATGATTAGTTTGTTGCTTGATTGCAAAGGAAGTCGGAGAAATTGAGGAAAAGAGGTGAGAAAGTTAGCACGGCTTTCCAGTTCATTGCACTTATTTGTTTCGCGGAGACCAGCAAGCAATCAATTACAGAGGGTCGGGGCAGACTTTAGTAAATCGCCCATACTATGTGTAGCGTAGGAATCCAGATAATGCGAAGAAAGAAAGTCAAAAACGAGGGAGGAAAAAGAGGTCACATCGCAGCTAAATAAGATTATACAGACATGGCGTCACTCGGGAAACGTTGTCTTGAGTATTTGGCTGATCGTCTGCAACTTTCAAATTATTTTCCCGATCTCAAGTGTTTTTTGTTTTAACTTCATTTTTGTTCGGATTTTGTTGGGGGTTTTGTATTGTTTTTGTTTGGGTTTTTTTTTTTGTTTTGTTTTTTTTTTGGTTTTGTTTTGTTTTTGTTTTTTTGCCTTAACTTGTTTGTTTGTTTGTTTGATTGATTTTATCCACTCACTTTTTCATAAATATGTCTTTCGAGATTTTCTATCATTTTTTACGTAGAGCTTTGAATTAGCTCACTGTATTCCCTGCAGAAGGGATAAGACCCCACCACACACACACACACACAAAATGAGCACCCTGAGTGTGACATTAAGCTGCATCCGTTAATAAGGCTCCAGTTCTTCATTGCAATTACTCCCAGGTCAACTCTCACCTGGAGTGGGAGTACTTGCTAAAGTTCCATCTATGGGTCATATTCGACAGTACCGTGTGCAAATCAAACAACTTAAGAAGCATCTACACAAAAATATAGCATGCAATACACACGATTTCCTAACCTCTAGGCATGAAATAACCATCGATGGGTTGATATGCCGTTAAAATCAATCAAACAACATTTGAGGGATCATTTGAATATATTACCCTGTCGGTGGGGCTTAGAATTAACTGACTTCATCCCCGAAGGAGGAATCAGGTTCCCTCAAAAAACGGGTGTCTCTGATATGACACTAAAACTGCATCTTACGTCGAAACTTCAGTTCAAGAGATCTAGTGATGGTGTAGCCATCTCTTCATTGCAATTACACCCAGGTCCACTCTGATTTGGAATGGTAGTACCTGTTTGAGTCCCATCGATAGGTCAAATAGATTTGTTTGCAAATTACTTGTTTTAGAGAGGAATATTTGATGTCGTATAACTGTCTGCAAAAAACTACACCAAAAATGTAAATACAAATGTACTATGTCTGCAATTCTCTAACCTCTAGGCATTGAATAATTCTAGATGGTTTAATATCCAGTTAAAATCAATCAATCAACCATTTTTATGTCAGTTCTCAAAAGAGAAAAATTCTCTTGTACGATTCTCGTTCATCTGCCTGTCTGTACACTAACGAGATGTAACTATGCAATGTAACTTATATATACGAAATGTTAACAGCCTTGAAAATTAACCTTGTGTTGCATCGTGCTTGTACGCAGGAATCAGTAACCACACACACACACACATATATATATATATATTTATATATATATATGTATGTATGTATGTATGTATGTATGTATGTATGTATGCTTGCTGCAAGGAAGTGCGAATTCCAATTAGATAACTGCTAGTGGCGACCTCTACCCTACAAAAAAAAGAAATGCAGAGACCAATTAGAAAATTATTAGTGAGGTCCTCTACCCAATAAAAACCATGCATCGGACATTTATTTAGTCTCTCTTGTCCAATTGCTGACCGTAGCTAAGTTTGAAGAATCAGTTTTAGCTTTAAAAAACTTTGTTCACGAGTGCTTGAGACCCAATTCGAACAAGTCAATCGACCTGCCTTAAAAACGAATATCTCTCTCTCTCTCTCTCTCTCTCTCTCTCTCTCTCTCTCTCTCTCTCTCTCTCTCTCATATGACTTATTAAAACTGGTTAATCTTGTGCAAACAAATGAAATCCTGCTTATAGAAAATTTCACCTACATAGGTATTCCTTTAGAAATCTTTGGTTGAACATGTATATATATATATAGAGAGAGAGACAGAATTTGGCGTTAAATAACCTACAAGGTTTGATATGCCATAAAATTCAACCAACCAACCAATCTCTCTCTCTCTGTGTCTCTCTCTCTCTCTCTCTCTATATATATATATATATATATATAAGTAAAGTTAGCGACCATAGTCGAGGGTGACCCGAAGGCTCCCTTTTCGATAGCTACTACACCAAGGTGTAGGGGAGGGCGCTACTCCATTCCCAGGATTGCTCCACTTTACCCTTGAACCGTACCTTATAATGCTGAGTGTTAAGCAAGGTGGTATCAAGTACCATTTTTAAAGTCTTAAGTGTTATCTAACAGTCCAGGGAATTTGGAGAACAATACATACATTCACAGTTAGTTTCCACTGTCTTCTACAACGTAGTGTGTCCATAGAAAATCGCGGCAACTGTCCATACTACATTTACTTTGCACACTTTCTGTTTAAAGAGATAGATAAATAGATTATTGTTTGAAAAATCAGTAACTAGATATACATCGAAATTAAATTCAGTTATACGTTTTAGCATCAGAAAAGTGCTTTTATTTTTCCCTGTAACTTTTTTTAATTTAATTTTCAGCCCCAGGCTAAAATTATACAGAATCACATTCAATAAACTTTTTATACGATTATTAAAATTAGATGAAAAAAAAATTCAACCAATGAAAAGCAGAAGGAAAAAATAAACTAGTTTACAGATGTATCCTCTGTTATCGTTTCATTCTGGCTGTCCGACAGTCATAAATGTGGAGTTATCATAGATTGTTTAATGAATTTCATCTCCGACAATATTTAAATAAGTAATCTTAATTTGATTATTCCTTGTTAGAAAATACATTTTACTTTCAATGGTTGACAACTGAAGCCAAAATGTATTTAAACAATTTGTTTAAAGTCGGGTGAAGTTTTGCAGGAAAGCTAAGTCTGTTACGTTCATTTAACACTCATAGGAAAAATGTTTGCTTTTATAGTTCAATGAAACTCGTTTTATAGCGTTAATATTCTGTAGTCGTAAGACACACACACACACACACACACACACACACACACACACACACATATATATATATATATGTGTGTGTGTGTGTGTGTGTGAGTGTGTGCATGTGTGTGTGTGTGTGTGTGAGTGTGTGCATGTGTGTGCGCGCGTGTGTGTGTGTATGTTTAGTAAACTCTTCAAGTAAGATAGCCACGCAAGATCAATTTTTAAGTGAAGTTTAACATGTTTGAATTCAGTCTTCCTTCTCCTAGACAGGTTACCATACCAAGGTTAAAGAGCCCAGTCTGCTTTACTAATGACCCCATAGTTAGAGAGAGAACAGTTAGATGCATATCTTTCCCAAGGGTATTATCGCAAAGTGATAGGAAAACAGCCTCGTTCAGGTTTTGAACTCAGGTCACCGTGTCCATTTCCAACGCTGAGTACAATCGCCTCTTTACATACATGTATGTTTAGGCGCTTGAAGTGTAATGGTTATCTGAGTAAAAAAATGTACACGGTGACCAGAGTTCAAATCCCAGAAAAAACTGTTGGCGTTTCACTTCGCGCTAATGCCCAAGAAAAAAGCATAAATCAATCTCAGCCCCCAGCTATGAGCAAAGAGGAGGGTAGATTGGGTTCGTTAGTCTTGGTTAAGCAACTGGTCAAGAAAGAAAACTCTAAATTCAAACTAGCTTTACTTCACTTAAAAATTGTCACTATGTTTCACTCTGTTCATGTGGTGGATTCGAGAAAATTCAAACAGTTCTGTTATTTTTTTTTATTGATATTTCAATGCTAAAATGAAATTTGCAAAATAGAGATCGACGCATCGCAAATGTGATTACGAAGAGAATTTGGTATTAAATAGGAAACCCACATGGATCTGATAACCTTTACCTCTGCCTCTAAGGAAGTCAATTTTGGAAGCTACCAATCTGCTGCTCAACTTTGCCCGGATGTTCACTTAATTACCACGCGTCCTGGATTTTCATTGTACACTTTGGGGTTTTCATTTCATTCGTTCCAGCATTCTCTTTCCATTTCTTTCTTTCTTTCTTTCTTTTTTCATTCATTCTTTCTTTCTTTCTTCATATCTAATCTCGTTCACGTCCTTTTTCTCTTTTATCTTTCTCGATATTTTCTTTTTTTTTTTTTGTTTTTATTTAGTTTTCGTTTTTGTCTTTCTTTCAATTTTCATTTCCTATTTCGAACTTTTTAGCTTTTGTTCCCTTTTTCATTCATTCTGACGACAGATTTTTTTTTAATTTTGTCCATTTTACATTTTTTTCTTTCTTTCTTTGATTATTCGGATATTCATTTCTTCATATTTTGATGTGGTCCACATTCTTTTTCCCTTTTGTCTTTTTCAATTTCTTTTTCTTTTTTTCATTTTTTCTCTTTATGAGTTTTTATTTTCTTCTTTCTTTCAATTTTTACCAATTTCTTCGAAGTATTTTTGCATCCATTCTCTTTTCTTCAATTTAGTCTTTCTTTCTTTCTTTCTTTCT
Source organism: Sepioteuthis lessoniana (assembly GCA_963585895.1). NCBI lineage: Eukaryota > Metazoa > Mollusca > Cephalopoda > Myopsida > Loliginidae > Sepioteuthis > Sepioteuthis lessoniana. Next base: position 111,769,707 of record OY757906.1, read on the forward strand.
TTCTTTCCTTGATTATTTGCATGTTTCTTTCTTCATATTTTAATATTTTTCACACTATTTTTCACTTTTTCTTTTTAAATTTCTTTTTTGTTTTTTCCTTTTTTTTTTCTCTTTCTTCCTTTTCCGTTTTCTTCTTTCTTTCATTTTTCTCTTCTTTCTTCGACCTTTTTTTGCTTTCGTTTTCTTTTTCATTCCCTCTGACATCGCATTTTATTTTTTTTTTATCTAGTCCTTTTTACATTTATTTATTTATTTATTTGTTTATTTATATGTTTCTTTCTGCTAATATATTCTCCATTTTCGGCTTCGTATAGACTTAATTTCTATATCCAGAGCTGACTGATGGGATGTTCTTATACGTCTCGAAACTCTCTCGAAGAAATGGGTAGCCCTCTTCGTTCACATGCTTTACAAAGACTAAAACCTTATAAACATGTAACTGAATAATAATAATTTTTAAATGCGTAGAAGAAATAAATGATTGGTAACGAAGGTTGAAGAGTAAATAATTGTGTGCGGTTAAAGGAGGAGGTAAAGAAGGTGGGAAAGAAAAATGTAAAATTTGTCTTTTAAGGATTATTAAAAGGAACTAAAAACCCTAGTGGCAGTCATCTACAATAAGCAAATTTTTATTGACGTTCTGAAGGATTAAAGAAGTTTTAAAAATGAAATGCCAAGTGGATTGAAATGCGAGATGAATGTATTAAATTGTATGTATGATTCGTAGCTCAAACTTATTAATTTCATTTTACATTTATATCAATATAAAAAACACAGTTGCTAGTGTATCTATTTGTTGGCTGCACTGTAAAAATATATGATTAAGATACATATTGGTTGTTTAGGTTTTATGGTATATCAACATTTATAGGTTATTTAACGCCAAATCTATTTTTATACAACTAATCAGTTCTATTTCAAACAATTCAGTTTAGCATGAGTACACAGTTTAATTGTCAAAAAACATTCCTATTTCAAGCTATTCAGTTTAGTCAAACACTTCTAATTCAAACAATTTAGTTTAGTGTCAGTATAGTTTTTGTACACACACAGTCACATGTCAAAACAGTTCTATATCAAACAATTCAGTTTAGCATAAGTACACAGTTTAGTTCTATTTGACTCATCGATAGGACTCTATCTGGTGCTATCACTCCGGGCCAGAGTGGACATAGGAGCGATGGCAATGAAAGGGTACTCCACATTTCACCAAAGCTCAAGCATCACTGAAACCTCACGATCAAATCGTTTTGTGTCCTATTCAGGACACTCGTTTAGAGGGTCTTACCCCTCTGCAGATATGCTGACGGTGTATTCTACAGCCCCAGCCGACATATTTAGACATAGTGGAGGAGCCCACGGTGTAATAGTTATCAAAGAATAAGGATATATATATATATATATATATATATATATATATATATATGTGTGTGTGTGTGTGTGTGTGTGTGTGTGTGTGTGTGTGTGTGTGTGTGTGTGTGTATATATATATATATATATATATATATTAGGATATGTGTATAGTTTTCCAGATAGATAGATAGATAGATAGATAGATAGTGCATATTTTGATAGTCAGTTATTGTTCATACAAGTTTAATTAAAGACCATGGAACTTTCCATCTTATGATCTTTTTTTTCTCGAGCTATTTTTTTTTTTTTTTTTGTAGTTTCTTTGTATCATATGATCGAAAGTTTTCGGGGGGAAAACCCTGAACAATTCGACCCTAATTCAAACAAACTGTCAAGAAAGATATTAAAAAGACATTAAATCATAAAAAGTCAAGTTCCGTGTAGTCTTCAACCAAACTTGTATGATATATATATATATATATATATATATATATATATATATATATATATATATATATATATATATATATATATAAAGAGATTTGTAGTTCAATGCCAATGGAATATGGCTTTCAAAGGAAAGAAAAACGTATGTAATTAAGAATAGACAAGTAAAATATTGAGTACTATGATCTCAAATGAGAGGAGAGAAAATTAAGAAACTAGAATGAAAAACCTCTCACCCACTCCAAATTGTGGGTGAGTTCTCTCTGCTTACACAGAGTCGGTCGTTGCAAACTGAGCGTAACAACTTCGAGGACGATAAGGTTGTTCTTAGACCGAGGCAGTTGCAAGACTGAGAAATTCTCATCTAAATAATGTTCACAAGTTTTTATATTCATTAAATTTCCATCAGTTACGGATTCCTGAACTTGCTAGACTGCTAGACAAGACTGACCAGCTTCTATCTGCTTACAATTGGAAGCGGGGGCGCATTGTAAACTCTTTATCTCTGATAATTCATTGGTTCGAACTCCATAGTCAGCTTTGAACTGATATTTGAAAAGATATACAACTAAACCTTTTTGTAAGATAGGGATTTCATCCTTACGAAAGGAGTGAAAGTATCCTTACCAACTATATATTTATAATTATAATAACAAATATATATATATATATATATATATATATATATATAAATTAGTTTTTATATATATCTAATAGCATTGATGGTAATCTGAGAACTCTAGTTTCAGGCATGAAACCAGTGTCTCAGATAAGCATCCAAGCTATTAAAAATATATAAAAACTAAAATATCTTTATCATATTATATTATATATATATATACATATATATATACATACTATATATATACACACACACACACACACACACACACATATATATATATATATATATATATATATATATATATATAAGACCACATACAAGAATATGGAAAAATAATCTACTCACGAAAAAGAAATGACTTATACAGAATTCTAACGTAAGAATTATTTTGACTAGATTTTTTCGTTTTCTCTAAAAATCTTTCTTTTTCTGCATGATGATTGCCGTGTAAAGACTGCATGGAACCAGTGGTCACAGATAAGCATCCACGTTATTAGATATATATAAAAACAGATATATAATTATCTATTATTGTATAATAGCTCTATCACAGATATTGAGCACTCTCCAAATAATACCAAATTTGGTCTACCACTAACCCACCAAGTGAGATAGTGACAACCATAATGGGTTGTAATACATATATATATGTGTGTGCGCGCGCGTGTGCGCATGCGCGTGTGTGTGTGCGCGCGCAAGCGCGTGTGTGTGTAATATTTTATGTATAAAGAAATTATTCGGTCTTCTAAAATACAGTCTACGTATCACCATACCTCAACTTAAATGTACCCTTTTTCTTACGTTTTTACAGTACATAAGATTTAATTTTATCCCAAACCCAGTATGTAATTTGCCAAAAACATTAATTAGAATTTCAAAACAAAAAGAAAGAGTGTCTGCTAAATTATCTAATTATCGAAATTAACTTATAACTCAGTGGCAAAATGGCGGTGAAATCACGCCTCAGTGCTCATAATAGAACAAAGTGACGTCATTGAATTTATAATTGGCAGCATCATGGCGACTGTACTGCTGTTGCAGACAATATTCATTCATTTATTAATGAACATATCGTCGGAAAAAAAGAAAAAGAAATATACAAAAAAAGAAGTATACAAAATATATACACACAATATATTTTTTTTAAATATATGTATTTTTTTAATATTTCATTTCGGAGTTTCTCCCTAGATTCTGATGTCGTCTGTTGTTAAAATGTCAATAATAATGTTTCTTATTATTCATAATTACTCCTGCTTTTTTAAGTGATTTTCTTCGTTTTCTAAAAGTTAATCAATAAGTGCACAAAATTTTCTTTTTGATTTTAAGTAAGCGATCGTTTCTTTTGATGTTCATATTCACCACCGACATGAAGACAAGTTAAGAGCATGAATTCCATTAAATCTCTCTCACCATTCAACTCGATCGGCCATAGTTCATGCTAAGTTCTCTAGACAGCATCCAGTATCCGTACAGAGATGATGATAATAAATTTTTGCTAGTCAGCCAATTCTGGTATGTCCATGTATTCCTGAATCCTTTAAAGAACGTCACTTATCATGCCTTGCTCGTCTCACTTGGATGGTTTGTGAGATGGTAGGTAAGTGGCCGGACAGCTGCGGTTCTGTAAGGTGCTGCTTCTAGGATATATATATATATATATGTGTGTGTGTGTGTGTGTGTGTGTGTGTGTGTGTGTGTGTGTGTGTGTGTGTGTGTATGTTTTATACCTATTCTATAATTCTGTCAGTGTGAAATAAAATAAATAATACAATTTGTACATAAAAAAAAGTATTACTCAAGCTGATATCTGGGGGAAAAAATTCAATAAAAAAAGACAAAAAACATGCCGTAAAACAAAGCATCAAACGAACCATCATATATTTTTTAACAGAGAATTAAGCTCCTTGCCAATGGAAGTTAAGACACCTAATTTGTATATACGAGAACAATTCACATTTTATTTCTACAATGACACTATACTGGGTACGGCACTAAAAATGACACTATGTTGCCAAGGCACTATTACTAAATGTGATAATATCATTTGCACGGCACCACTGTAACAATATCGCGCCAAATGTAATACCGTAAGGAACGACAACATTTCCGGTACCAAATATAATAATAAAGATTGGTCTTATCCTGGTAACGGCGCCAAATGCGCTACTAAAGTTGTCACGGTACATTTACTTTGGTCTTATCCTGGTAACGGCACTAAATGTGCTACTATAGTTGTCACTCTATTTTTACTTTGATCTTATCCTGGTAACGGTGCCAAATGCGCTACTATAGTCGTCACGCTATTTTTACTTTGGTTTTATATTGGTAACGGTACCAAATCTGCTACTATACGTAGTTGTCAATTGGGAGTCATATTCATATGGCCTTGTGCCACATCTAAGCAAAAAGCTTGGTAAATTACTACTTTATGCCAAAGTCAGTTTAACAATTATGGTCTTTATTTATATATGGTATGAAAAGTGTATTTTCACAATAATTTCAAATAGTTAAACACTTTATAATTAATTGTCCTGCTGGTGAGGCTTGGAATATACAGACTGTATCTGCTGCTGACGGGTAAGACCTCCCCAAAAAGGGTTGTCCTTAGTATGACACTAAACTGAATCTGGCGGCAAAACTCTGATTCTAGAATTCTGGGGATTGTAAAATATCTCTTCATTGCCATTTCTCCCTGGTCCATTCTGACTTGGAGTGGTAGAGTTAGCGAAACCCTCCACATAAGCTGAATATGACACAATTCAGTGTTTTTCTCCTTCTTGCCATACCAAGGTTAAAGACTGCAGCTGAAGGTAGAATAGTTGTATGCAGAAATCATTAAAAAATATTTTAAAAATTGAAAATTATATGTTGATATTTATTAAGCTTGTCTTTAATATGGCACAAAATCAGAAATGTGTGGCACTTTGGTATTATCCTGGTAACGGCGCTAAATCCGGTACCATAGTTGTTACGGTACATTTACTTTTGTCCAACCAAACCAGATAATAAAATAATTAATACAATCAACTATCACGCCAACTGGGTCATAATACCTACATGTGGTATTAAAAGGAAAGAATAAACAAATATGAACCAAGAGTTAGAATTATACACTGCCCAGTACAGTTCTGAATTAGTACTATCTGTATTTGCTTAAAAACTGACTTTATGCTGCATCCGGTCCATCATGGAGGAGTTGGGTTAGGGTATTAACATATTAGCCTAATTAGGTGATTGGTTTTTCATTAAGTATGAATCAACAAAAAAATTACTGTCGAAGCATCTAGCTTCTACTACTTACTGAATAGTTTACGTCTACCTGTCAGCATTCTCCTTCGTCAGCCAAACTGACATAACAGTGATAATACTTTACAAATAATAAAGAATGTTAGTTTTTGCCAACAACTAATATTATAAATTCTATAAATAAGGTGCGATGTTATCCAAAAATAAGGCCGTCGATACTGTATGTAATTATGTATATCAAAATTGATTTCACTTGGATTTAAATAAAAATTTCATTTTTATGAATATCTATTAATTTGAATAAAATTATGAACTTACAAAATCTTACGTTTCAGTTACCGATTTCTTTACCCAGTGAAGAAATTTGATTTGCAATTCCAATCTCTCTTTTGTATTAATCATTGCCAATTAATTTTCCAATTAAAATCTTTTGCTAAACGAAAAGTTTTTTAATTATCCAATGAATATGAATATAGATATACGAAAAAGTCGGCAAGTAATGAATCATTACGATCATTATACAAATATATAAACCTTATATTTGGCAATAAATAGTACTATTTCTGTGGTGTCTGTTACATTTTTATTAATCAGTATTTTCTCGTTCGTACTTACGTCTCAGTGCACACCATTTTCTGAGGCAGGTTACACGATTTCCCAGACGGGGTTAACTCATGAATCAATAATTGGATAATCATGATCGATTTTCGCTTATCGATGAAACCAGGAATTTGCTTGATTCTACCAACTTATTCCTAAATCAGTATTGACCTCTTCCAAAGATCAATAATTAGAGTTACGAACGATGCAGGTAGACGTAAATATAGTTACAAATAGGTGAACATATTCAAAGAAGGATCTATAAGTTCGTAACCTGATATATATATATATATATATATATATATATATATATTAATAATAATAATAATAATAATAATAATAATAATAATAATGATAATTACCCAGTCGGCTAGGGAAGTAGAGTACACCGATTGCACCTACCAGTGTCCTGGATATGAGACTAAACAACCAGATTGTGAGGTTCCAGTGATGCTGGAGCTTTGGGCAATGCAGAGTACCCCTTCATTGCCATCGCTCCCAGGTCCACTCTGGCCCAGAGGGTAGCACCTGATAGGGCCCTATATATGGGTCGAATAGAACTAAACTACGTACTTATGCTAAACTGAATTATTTGAAATAGAACTGTTTTGACATTTAACTCTACGTAAACAAAATCTATGCTTATACTAAACTAAATTGTTTGAATTAAAAGTGTTTGAATAAACTGAATAACTTGAAATAGAAATGTTTTTGACAATTAAACTGTGTACTTATGCTAAACTGAATTGTTTGAAATAGAACCGTTTATTGGTATAAAAATGGATTTGGCATTAAATAACCTACAGAGGTTGATATGCCATAAAACCCAACAAACAAACAAACAAACAATAATAATTTAGTATTATTATTAGTTGAATAATGAATATTTACATCAAATAGTGAATACTTTCAATGTTCACTCTATGAGATGAATATTCCCAACTGAATTAAGTGCATTGACAAAACTTAATAATAGATATTTATTTTGTAAACATAAGCTTCTTTCAGTTTTTCTCTATCTAGCACTGTCAGCTGAGGCTGTAGAATACACCAACCGCATCTCTGTAGTGGGGTAAGATCCCCCCCCCGCACAACGAATGCCCTGAAAATATGACATTAAACAATCTGATGGTGAGGCTCCAGTAATGCTGGAGCTTTAAGATATGCGAGTACTCCATTGCCGTCGTTCTCATTTTCACTCTGGTGCGAAGTAGTAGCACCTGATAGGATCCTATCTACGGGTCAAATAGAACTGTTAGACATTTAAACTGGGTGCAAATAAATGACTTATGCTAAATAGATTTTTAAAATAGAACTGTCTGATCATTTAACTGTGTATAAACAAATGACTGATGTTTAAATGAATAGTTAGTGATACATAGCAATACTGGGAACCATATAACTGTGTGCAACAAAAGCTTACGCTTGTTTAAAAACGTTATCTACAAAATATGTTTACTAGTCATATATGTTTGATATATATGTATAAAGATGATTTGACATTAAATAACCTAAACTGGTTGATATGCCATGCCATAAAACCAAAACAAATCGAACCAAAATCCCACTATCATTATATTTTTGAATCTATTTTAGGGAAACTATAATCCTTCTTATTGACTTCTTTCTCTCTCTCTCTCTCTCTCTCTCTCTCTCTCTTTCTCCCTCATCATATATACATGCTCACTCTCTATCTCTTTTTCTCTCTCTCTCTTTCTCTCTCTCTCTCTCTCTCTCATCATATATACATGCTCTCTCTCTATCTCTTTCTCTCTCTATTTCTCTTTCTCTCTCTCTCTCTCTCTCTCTCTCACTCTCTCTCTCTCTCAATCAACCAATCAATCAATCAACCAAATATTTCTGCTTTATCTTTATCTTTCTTTCTCACTCATTCACTCACAATTCACTCTTTCTATTTCTCTCACTCTCTCTCTCTCCCTCATCATACATAAACGCTCTCTCTCTTTCTTTCTCTCTTTCTCTCTCTCTCTTTCTTTCTCTCTTTCTCTCTCTCTCTCTCTCACTCTCTCTCTCTTTCTCCCTCATCATATATACATCCTCTCTCTCTATCTCTTTCTCTATCTCTCTCTTTCTCTTTCTCTCTCTCTCTCTCTCTCTCTCTCTCTCTCAATCAACCAATCAATCAATCAACCGAATATTTCTGCTTTATCTTTCTTTCTCACTCATTCACTCACTACTCACTCCTCACTCTTTCTATTTCTCTCACTCATCATGCATACACGTACTCCCCCTCTCTCTCTCTCTCTCTCTCTCTCTCTCTTACACATACACACACACACTCACAATCCTTTTCTTTTTTCACTCTATTTGTTTCTATTCCACTTTTCCTTCTATTTTCAAATATTACGGTTGCGTCTAATATACCTAAAAGCTCCGACTTGACTTTTTATCCCTTGGGAAATAATTGGATGAAGACAGTTGCGACTTTATAAATCAATTCCTTTGAAAACAAACTTTCCTTATATTTTATTTATGTACGTAGCCAGGCCATATAATTTTATATACATACACGTTTCTATTGAATTACATATGATTTTTATGAAACACGCAAACTATACATTTCACGAATAAATACATCTATACATACCAACATACATGGGGAGGAACCCGTGGTGTAATGGTTACCGTCGTAGGAAATGGGCGCAGCGAACCGATTTCAAACCCTGGAGGAAGCTGTTTGCATTTCACATAGCGCTAATACTCTTAAGAAAAGTATGAATCCAATAATTCCTCTCCATCATAGTCAATGAGATTGGGCTCTTTAACCTTGGTATTGACTCTAAATTCAAGCATGTTGAACTCTGCAAAAAACTGACCTTGTGTCACACCCAACTCGTACGTTGATACACAAATGCATACATACAGAAGTAAAATCTCTCACATCAAAACCTGTGGTGTATTGTCCGGGTATATCTGTGACGCCATTCTTCTGATATCAGCTCATCTAAAAGCTGGAGCTGCTCCTACTCAAGCCTACGTATTTGGCTTGTCCATTATATTGCCCAGTCGGCTGGGGCTGTAAAATACACCGACTCCCCAAATGAGTGTCCTGATATGACACTAAACAATCTGATGGTGAGGTTCCAGTGATGCTGGACCTTTAGGGAATGCGGAGGTCGACTCTGGCCCGGAATAGTAACGCCTGATAGGGTCCTATCTATCGGTGAAATAGAACTAACCACATACTGATACTAAACTGAATTGTTTGAATTAGAACTATTTGACTAAACTGTATAATTTGTAATACAAATGTTTTTGACAATTAAACTGTACTTACATTTAAACTGCGTACTTATGCTAAACTGAATTGTTTGAAATGGAACTGTTTTTGACATTTTACTCTACTTATACTAAACTGAATTGTTTAACAGAGAATTGTTTTGACATTAACTGTGTGTAAACAAAATCTGTTCTTATGCTAAACTGAATTAGCTGAATTAGAATTGTTTGAATAAACTGAATAGCTTGAAATAGAAATGTTTTGACAATTAGACTGAGTACTTATGCTAAACTGAATTGTTTGAAATAGAACTACGAGCATAAAAATGGATTTGGCATTAGATAACCTACAAAGGTTGATATGCCATAAAAACCCAACCAACCAACCAACCAACCTAGTCCTTCATAAACATCAAGTCGCTCTGACAGCACAGATTTCCCTGACTCTTTCTCTCTATCCATCCCTATCATCCATTACTCCCGGCTAGTCTTCAAAGCCCCATTCCAAGTCTATACAGCGTGTGCATAATCATCATCATTATCATGTCGCTTTGCTAGCACAGATTTACATGACCCTCTCTCGCTACCCGTCTCTATTGTTCATCATTCCTTGGAGGTCTTCCAGGCTACATCGTGCATCGGCACAGGCTACATCCTGTATCTTCCTACCTTTGCTCGTTCATGTGAAGGGGTCCACAGGAGTATATCGCTTATGAGTTCGTCCTTATTTCTCCAGCAGTGTCCCGCATGTCTGGTTCGTCTAAGTTGGATAGTTTTCGTGATGAGTGGTAAGTGGCCGTAGAGCTGCTGTTTAATGAGGTCTTACCTCAAGAACTTATTCAATACGGCTTCCAGCATTCTTAAGTAATTGCCGTTAAGCTTTTTCTCCACACGTTTTGTTAGCGTCCATGTGGTGCATCCATATAGCAGTATCGACACGAGCGCTGCTTGGAAAAAACTGCGTTTTATTTTATCGGTCAGGTCTAACTTCCATATGACCGATAGATATCGTTAGCTGTCCATGCCTTTGCTAATCGCGTGTTGATGTCTGTCTCGGTTGATGAGAGGCTGCTTCCGAGGTAGGTGAACTTGTCCACTAATTTCAAATGACTACCCTTTAGTGAGGAGATGTCGCCTCTTTGATTAAAACACAAGTATTCTATAAAAACGATTAAAATATTTTAAAATCCTAAAAAAAGGAGACCCTTTGTTTTGGTCACTTCTTTACAGAGAATTATATCAGCGACAATAGAGTTTATATCGGAGGAAGTAATCATGAGAGTGTAACACTGTGTAGGTGGTCCGCCAAGCAGACGATTCCTTTGTCTGTTTTGGCGCGAAACCAGACAAAGGGTTTTGGACCCACGATCTCGACGTGACCGGAAGTGGTGAGGGGACGCCAGTCAGAGAGTGAGACAAAGGAACTGAGAAGTGGGCAGTTGGCGAGGGACGACGGAGAGAGGCAGTCGACACCGGACACCAGAGCAGAGAGGCGAGTCGGCATGAGAGAGGGTCAAGACCAGTGAAAGAAGATCGACTCGGCATTCCAGTAGCTTTGTGGAAGTTTCGCTAGAGTCCACACTAGCGTTAGTCTGCACATGCACAATGTTACATAACTCTCCTTCTGCACTTGAGTTAACCACAAGCGTTTTGTTCGTTTATTCTCTTTGCTCCTACTCCCTTGATTGTATTCTTGTAGCGGTAAAGAAATGTGCGTTGCCCATATCGGAACCACTAGTTAATCACCGGCCGTAAAGAAGTGGAATGGTTAGAAGAGGTTGATGTGTCTGTGGGCCGAGGGGGCAACGTCACAAGAGAGCGACAATTAAAAAAGCATGGAGATGAGGGAGGAAGAAAACTGATTGAAAAAAATTAACCTAAGTCAGAAGAGTTGGTGCGAGGAATGTTTTCTTCACGTGGTCCAATGGGTTTATTAAAAAAGAATGGTGTGTCAAATTGTTTTTGGATATACAATTCCGGTATTTGTTAAAAGCAAGGCTTTCAAAGTATTATTTGATAAATGTAGAGTAATATATATATATATATATATATATATATATATATATGCGTCTCTCTGTGCGGGTGTGAATTTCTATATAGAAATATTTCTATGCAAATGAACTGTACATTTCTCAATGTATGCGTAGATACACCCAGGACACTTGAAACCCTGAATAGTGATGTATATATATATATATTTATATATATATGTGTGTGTGTGTGTGCGTGTGTGTGTGTGTGTGTGTGTGCTTGCTTTTATTTAAAGATATTATTTAAGACAAAAATATATGAATTTGATTCAAAAGGTTACTTGCATCATTTGAATGCATCATCTTAGAAATATATTTGCAGTTTACTGAACTTTCTCCTTCATTCAAATAGCCAAAAGAAGAAACGTAAAAGCTAGAAAAATTGGCTCCATATAAATTTCCGGAAAGGAACATTTGTCAATTTATTTGTTTGGTTTTTACCGTTTTTGTTTTTGTTTTTTGTTTTTGTTTTTGCTTTTTTTTTTTTTTTTTTTGGCATGTAATTTTTAGGCAAATTACTAACGTCGAAAAATGAACTTGTTACGCGAAATCCGATACGAATGAAATAGTGCTTTCAGCATCCCAAACTTAACAAAATAAACATTGGAGGAACATTTGTTTGTGTTTCATAGAATTCAAAAGTAATTCCATATAAGGAATTGCTTAAACCGGAACAATGTGTTTCTATTCAACACTTTGGGTTTGGTTTCTCTGTTTAATGGCATATCAACCTTCGTAGTTTATTTAATGCCAAAGCCATTCTTGTAGAAGAACAACAGTGATACTATTTAATCCATAGTAAGGGGAATGAAAGGATTACTACGTTTTCCAAGGGTATTAGTTCGATTTTTTTTATTAAATTATATAGTTTTTTTATTAGATTGTTGTTGTTAGATAAGAGTACTTGAAACTATTTAAATGTGTACAAACGGTTATTAAATCGGAATAGTAGCTATAAATGATATAATAGTATATAAAGTATTAGTAATAGCGCGACTGGGGTTTGAACTCACTTACTTCGAGACCGTAATCGAGCACATTAGCCACTACACTACGGGAATTTCCATGTTGTGCTTTAGAGAAAAATCGTTTGTTTTGAATGAGTCATTGAATCAAAATGAGCCGTATTCAAGGCAGGGATGTTTATATGGAAGTTTCATATATAGCAATGCTCCTTTCATTTTGAAAATTCGACTCAACAAACAATTAAAGAACCGCGAAGGAAAACAATTTTACCCAACGACTCTATTACTTTAATCATTGTAATCGAAGAGTATACTGTTGTTCCATAGCCACAATTAACGCCATGTGCGAAATGGACATATAATGTTGGTAACATATATACATAATGTTCTCAACGTTAGAACATAGGAATCTCGAAATTCTAAAACACGCAACGACTACTTGTTCAGATACGAAACCTTTTTATTAACTTTGAGTTAAAGGTTTCGACATAAGGAGGAGAGACACAATCTTGCTATGCTGTCTTATTCATCGTGCAACTATCTCGTGCGGCACCCACGGTGCACAAATTCGTCTCGCCTCAGCGCGCCCCAAAAGTCGAACCTCCTCGTTTGGCATCTAGTTTTCAACTCTTCTAACTTTCTTTCAATTCTCCACAAACCTCTGCGCGCTTCCGGTGCGTGACGTCACTTGCACTCCGTCACCCGTTTCGTCTCGGACTATTGGGACATCTCTGAGTGACACCTTCGTCCGCCCACGCGCGTCCGCGTTAACACCTGCATCAATGTTTGCACCTAACTAACCCATGAGCGGAGCCGAAACGTTCTCAGCCTAACTAAACCCAAAGGCATGAACCGAAATCCCTCAGCAATTATATTACACTGTTAAAATGCCAGATCAAAATTTCAATAAGCGTATCAAGCGACAAATTTACTTAATCACTTTGTACATAGGTTGATACACATGTATTATCCATTATTAAAACAAACTGTCATAGATTTCAAGAGATTTACATGTTGATTGGTTGTTTGGGTTTTTATGGTATATTAACCTTTATAGGTTATTTTATGCCAAATCCATTTTTCATACAAATAATCAGTTTTATTTCAAACAATTCAGTTCCGCATGAGTACAGAGTTTAATTGTCAAAAAAATTTCCATTTAAAGCTATTCAGTTTTGTCGAACGGTTCTTTTTCAAACAATTCAGTTTAGTATAAGTATAAATTTTATTTACTCACAGTTAAATGTCAAAACAGTTCTATTTAAAAAAAAATTCAGTTTAACATAAGTATGGAGTTTAAATGTAAGTACACGGTTTAATTATCAAAAACATTTCTATTTCAAGCTATTCAGTTTAGTAAAACAGTTCTAATTCAAACAATTCAGTTTAGCGTGAGTACAGTTTCTATGTTAAAAGCAGTTCTATTTCAAATAATTCAGTTTGACATAAGTGCGCACTTTAAATATCAAATCCGTTTTATATCAAGTAATTTGATTTAGCGGGGGGGTGTCCTCGTGGTGTAATGGTTAAAGCGATGGACTGCGGAATCGTAGTACGCGAGTTCGTACTCCAGTCGCGCTATTACGTTCACTTTCGGGCAAATACCATTGGGAAAGGTATGAACCCCCTTATACCCCCAGCTATGGGTTAAATAGTACCACTAAAGTTCTTCTAGGAGAATAGCTTTGGCATTAAATAACCTACAAAGGTTGATATGCCATTAAACAAAGAAACCAACCAACTAATTTGATTTAGCGTAAGTACGCAGATTAGTTTTATTTAACCCATAGATAGAGCCCTATCAAGTGCTACAACTCCGGACCAGAGTGGACCGGGGAGCGATGGCAATGAAGAGGTGCTCTGCATTCCCCAAAGCTCCAGTGTATTCTATAGCACCAGCCGACTGGGCCACCTAGACCTTGCTAAAAAAAAAACTAGAGAACATGAAGGTAACGGTGATAGCAATTGTAACTGGTGCTCTCACCGAAGGATTAATAAAGGGAGTGGAGGACTTGGAAATAAGAGGACAAGTGAAGACCATCCAAACTACAGCATCATTTAGATCGGCCAGAATACTGAGAAGAGTTCTGGAGACTTGAGAAGACCTGCTGTCACTCAAACTCCAGTGAGAAACCATCAGCTAACACTGGTATTAAAAACTCTCAAAGAAGTAGAAATGAGTAATAAATACTAAGACCTTGTTAGAGAACTAGAAAAACTATGGAACAGGAAGTTGGCAGTGATACCAATTATGGTTGGTGCACATGGGACAATACCTAAAAGATTAATAAAGGACTGGAGGATTTGGAAATAAGAGGACAAGTAGAGACCATCCACACTGCAGCATTATTAAGCTCGGCTAGAATACTGAGAAGAGTTCTGGAGACTTAAAGGGACCTGCTGTCACTCAAACTCCAGCGAGAAACCATCAGCTTAAGCTGGAGGGAAAAACTCTCAAAGATCAATAATTATAATAATAATAATAACGAACGAGGACTAATAACAGCCATCAGAAACGATACGGACAACACGATAGACAATAGAATGACAACTAGGAAACAAAAATGGGAGGAAAAACAACTCTATGGCCGCTTTAAACGTCTAATAAGCAACATCTCACACCAGGAAACATGGACCTGGCTAAGAAAAGGAAACCTTTTGAAAGAAACGGAATACCTCCTAATAGCAGCACAGGACAACGCCATAAGAACCAATCATATCAAAGCGAGAATAGATAAGACGCAACAAAACAGTAAATGTAGGTTATGTGGTGACAGATGAAACGATCAATCACATAATAAGTGAATGCAGCAAATTAGCACAGAAGGAGTATAAGACTAGACATGACTGGGTCAGCAAGGTGATTCACGGGGAAATGTGCAAGAAATTTAAATTTGACCATTCAAACAAATGGTATATGCACAAGCCAGCACCTGTCCTAGAAAATGACACGCATAAACTCCAATGGGACTTTAACATACAAACGGATCCCCTAATCCCGGCCAAAAGACCAGACCTTATAATAATCAACAAAAAAAAGAGAATTTGCAAAATTGTCGACTTTGCTGTCACGGCGGACCACAGAATAAATCTGAAGGAAAGTGAAAAGAAGGATAAGTACCTCGACCTTGCTAGAAAATTGAAAAGGGTGTGGAACACGAAAGTAACGACTGTGCCAATTTTGATTGGTGCTTTAGGCACAATAACTAAAGGATTATTATAAGGCCTGGAGGACTTGAAAGTTGGCGGACGGGTAGAGACTATCCAAACGGCAGCATTGCTGAGAACGGCCAGAATCCTGAGACGAGTCCTGGAGACTTGAGGAGACTTGCTGTCACTCAAACTCCAGTGAAAAACCATCTGCTAAAACTAACGTGAAAAGCTCTTATGAGTAAAAATAATATGAGAATAGTGATGAGGATATGTCGAAAAAAACATAATAATAATAGATACTGCTAATTAAACAAATAAATAGAATGAGCAAATTTGCAGAAGTATTAAACGATACAGTAGTCTAATATCATTTAATACAGTAAACTGCTTAGAGTTTCACGTCACATATCTATCGTCAGACAATAAAAGATTGCCTTATATCTTGAAGCTTTGAAGGTTTATCGATTCATTTGTTCAATGGCATATCAACTCCTCATAGATTATTTAATGCCAAAATTTATAGTTTAGTTTATTTGCTTAATAGCATATCAACTCATTATTTAATACCGAAATTTGATTTATTTATAAATGTTTCGATTAGTTTTTATTATATCGATATCGGCATTTCTAATTCTTTATGAGTATCGTCCATGTAAGGGGCTTTTATTCACAGGTGTTTGTTTTTTTTAATTGACTCGGTCCATGTGCCTTTGCTTCTTTCTTTATGTTCTTTGCCACTTCTATTGCCTTATCTCTTATGTCTATTTCTTTAACTTGAGAGGTCGAGTTGTTTAGAAAATTTATCGCTTTCTTTACTAATTGAAATTTCTTTTTCTCTTGCTTCTTGTGAGCATTGACTGACTGTAGCATTCTATCAATTATAGTTTCGACCTATTTCTTTAATCCTATAGAGGTTGTTTTGCAGATCAATTCCAGTTAGATTAAGCCTCTGTCACTATCTTCTCTCTTAACATAGAGAGGGTTATTATTATTATTATTATTATTATTATTATTATTAACTCATTAGAGTTTTTCACATCAGAGTAAGCTGATGGTCTTTCACTGGAGATTGAGTGACAGCAAGTCTCCTCAAGTTTCCAGGACTCTTCTCGGTATTCTGGCCGTTTTCAATAATGCTGTTGTTTTGATGGTGTCCAATTATTATTATTATTATTATTATTACTTGCAAGTATTTTAGACCAGTTTTAACAGCTGGTTTCAAACTGAAGTCCGAGTGACTGCAAATGTATCAGTCACCCGGGACTCTTCTCACTATTATGGCTGTTCTTCACAGTGCTGTGGTCTGAATTTTGTCGATTGTTCCTCTGATCTCTAGTTCCCTCAGTCTCTTTTCCAGCTTTGTTTTGTTTCATTTTGTTTGGTTGGTTTTTGTTTGTTTGTTTGTTATTGTTTTGTTTTTTTTGTTTTTTGTTTTTGTTTTGGCCTTTTGCTTTGGTTTGCTTTTTTTAAGAATCTTGATAGATATATAGATTGATAGATAGATAAAAAAGTGGAGTTGAAATTGGAATATTTGAACAAAATTGACTCAGAGCTAAATGTATATGAACGTATGAGTAGGTTTCTATAAACATAGATAGATAGATAGATAGATAGATACTGGGAAGGATGATAGATCAGAATCCATAATCATGGTCGTCAGTGACTTCTAATTGGGGTGGCTATGAATTATTCATAAATGTTTCTCGTATTCTGATATGTATCAGCGGCTTTGTTAAGAATTCAATGCATATTTGTCCATTTTGTTTAGTTAGCATTTCCTTGCCTTTCCTTCTCACTTTTTTTTTACAGTTGCCAAGTAAAATAACGTTATTTTTACGCATTTTTATGTGTGTATATACACATAAACATGACATGTATTTATCTATATATTGTATTTATTTGTATATGCGTTGCCATACATATGCCTATTCTAAATGCAAATTCAGTATAAAATTTATTATGAATCAGAGATAAGGCTACTTTTTTGGAAGCGAGGTAAAGGTCGCTATTCTCTTCACTAAAAAAGTAAAAATGCTACCTAATTCTCAGAAACAATTGATGAATTATAATTGATCACCTTTATTAAGTTTCATTTTCTTATTTTTCTCTAAAAGCCTCAAATGACGTTATTTTCTTAATTGAGATTGATTTCACTTTACAATATTAAATGGACCACACCTTATACTTGGTGTTAATCAGAACCTAGTTTCCACCACCTAATATCTTAAAAGTTAATCAGTAGAGAAATTGGTTGGTTGACTGGTTGGTTGGGTTTTATGGCATATTAACCATTGTCGGTTATTCAGTGCCAAATCCTACTCATACATATGTATTAGTTTGTAGATAACATTGTAGTTAAACAAGCCAGATCTCATTTATTTGCACACAGTAAATGGTTTCAAGTATTTCTATTCAACACTAATAATTCTATTCAACATTATTCATTTGTTAGTACACAGTTGAATGGTTTCTGCGTTGATTTTTATTTCTTTTTTTGTGGGGGTGAATTGTTTGGAAAAGGGGGCATTTTTGGATAAATTATTTCACAATAACGTACCCCCGGATTCGACAGGCGATTAAAGTGAAATCTGTTTCGGGTCGATTCAGTTACAAAGAGCCGAGTCATGCGTACTTTTGAGGAATACCAGCTTGGGAGATTCTTAGATCCTACACACACTACTACACATATCTTCTTTGTCTGAAACTCTTTTAAAATCAAATCATGATCGAAATAAGTTAATACTACATTAATATTGCATTGCTAGAAAAATAGCAAATAAGACGAAAAACAAAAAGAATTAGATAACGTTTTCTTTCAGGTTTCTTTTATGAATAAACATTCGCAAGACGAAACTTTACTACAATATAGATTATGCTAAGATCCACTTACTAAAATTAAAATGAATAAACGATTGTATTTCTTTCATGAATTAGTTAATCTTCTTCAGAACTTAGAGAAGATAGAATAATTATACAGCGAAACGAAAATGACAAATTCTAAGAAGGTATATTTTCGGTAGAATATGCACATTTGTATAATTGATATCAACTATATTGTATCTGTTCAAAGACTACATATATAATGGAAATATTGACATATTCACTACGTATGCTTTTAATGTTTGTTTTATTGCTATGTATGTAGTCACAAAAGAAAGTTTTTTAAGTATTTACTTAAAAAATAGCCTCTATGAAAATGTTTACATGGCATTTTTCTACAATGAAAATATATTTCACTGACGTTCTACATTCAAATAATATACAGTGAATTTCTATAATAAAATGATTCTCACTGAATTTTTCTATATGCTCTTTAATATTTGTACGAATATACGTTCTTATAGGTAGTGTATTACTATATTTTGGTATTTGTTCGTGTATTAATTATTCTAATTATTAAAGATTTTAACGTATTTGTTAAAAAAAAATCCTAATCGTGTAATTAAGACAAGGTATGACCGGATGGGAAAGGTAATCCCCAGGGAATTGTGCAAGACATTAAATGGCCCAGTCGGCTTGGGCTGCAGAATAAACCGACTGCATTTCTACTGAGGGATAAGACTCCCTCAACGAGTGTGCTGATATGACGCTAAATAATCTGATGGTGAAGCTCCAGTAATGCAGGAGATTTGGGGAATACGGAGTACCCTTTTATTGCCATCGCTCCCAGGTCCACTCTGACCTGGAGTGGTAGCACCTAATAGGGTCCTATCTATGGGTCAAATAGAACTAAACTGTACTTATGTTAAAGTGAATTGATTGAAATTGAACTGTTTTTAAATTTAACTGTGTGTAAACAATAACAGTACTTACCTAAACTGAATTGTTTGAAATAGATCTATTTTTACATTTAAACTGTGTACTTATGCTAAAAGGAATTGTTTGAAATAGAACTGTTTATATTTCTAAAAATGGATTTGGCATTAAAAAAATACAATGGTTAATATCCCATAAAATCAAACCAAAGCAAGAGATTAAAATTTGGCAATGCTGTTGAATAATAAAGACAGTAACCAGAATCTGTCGCAGAAATTGAGACGCATAAAATTCTCTAAGGCTTTGAGATACAAACGGATCACCTAGTCCCGGTCAGAAGACCAGATTTGATATCAATTAGCCAGAAAAAAGAATTTGTCATCTGGTAGATTTTGTCGTTCCAGCAGACCATAAAATGAAAAAAAGTGAAGTAATATTCTTATATCTGGACCTTGACAGATAACTGAAAAGACAGTAGAAACTGAAAGTGAAAGTAATACCAACTGTAGTTTGTGCCTTAGGAACATTCCCTATAGTCCTGGAAAAGAGACTAGAATCGAGACCATCCAAACCATAATACATTTAAAATCAGCTGGAACACTTAGGAGAGTTCATGAATCTTGAGGAACTTTCGTGAAAAATCAACAGGTGAGAAAAACTCACTAAGAGTGATTATAAAAATAGATATTATGATAAATATCCGGGCAGTCATTCTAGAAAGACATTCCGGAACCTTCCTAAATTGAACAAGAAAGGAGCTTAGAAATATGGACCACAGAATGAGAAAATTAGTGACTATGTATGATATGGACTATGAGTTGAAAGAAAATGAGAAGAGAAGAAAACTTGCCAACAAAGAGGATTGTGTGGACAGTGCTACTCAGAAGTTCGAGGAACATACTGTCACGTGATCTACCACTGAGAGGAGAGAAATAAGGAATTTCCCCTACCCCGCCGTGTTTGAATTAACAGGCCGCCAAAGACTGACCGTTAAAAGAGGAATAAGGAATGTAGGTCACCTTCCGCCGGCCTGTTGAAGAAAGTAAAGAATGTAGGTCAGGCTATCTGTACCCCGCAACCTCACCCGGGTGGAAGAGATAGTAGTCCGAACGAATCACCTGACAGGGTAAAGGAAGGAGAAAGAGGCCGAATGATTGGTCAGAACCCAAAAAACGGAAGTAGCTTTTTTCTTCATCAGCGGAAATAGACAGAAAGAAATCAGTTTTCAGGACGGAGGTCGCATTGAACAGACAGGCGAATCACATGCCAAACTCCGGGTGAATAAACAATATAGAGCCCTTGGACAAGATGACAGACGCCTTCAAGCCAAGCTATATAAAATCCCGCTAGCCCGTAAAAGAGAAAATACCCTCAGAAGGAATCCGTCAAAAAGCTAAGTAAACATTAAGACTGTTTCTCTCTCCACCCTTCCTAAGTACTGCAATTACATACTGTCTCTCTCTCTCTCTCTCTCTCTCTCTCACACACACACACACAGACACACACACTCTCTCTCTCTCTCTCTCTCTCAATTTAAAGAAGGAAGAAAGAAAAGAATAAGGACGAAAGACATTTGTACTTTGATATTATCCGCTGATAATATAGCCGACACGTTAAATATGTGTGTCCGCATGTATTAAAAACCTTTTTATATTTTATATCTCTCCTCGTGTCGAAATTTATTCATTGTGTTGTCTGCCTATCAAGTTGTCTATTGCATGTTCCTTTTCAGCTTCATTCGCCTCATGTTATTCTCGCTAAATGTCCTACTCGCCTTTAAAAATATTCCACTGGAAACTGGAATTATCGACTACGATAATTAATATTATTATATCTAAACCTAGAGGCCCATATCTTCCATTATCCTAAGGGTAGGAAGAGGTAGTGGTCTGGTGGGTAGGTGTGTAACGTGAAAGATGGAAACTCCTTGCAAGCGGCGGTCAGTATAGCCCCAAATTAACCCCCAAATAATCTGCCAGTTCCCCTACGCCTAAAAAGAGAATCTTAACTGGAACTTATTCTGCGAAGAATCAAGTGCCAGGCTGCCCCGTCTTCACAAGTGCGAAAAAATAAACTCCCGTCTTGGAAATGATATTTTATACCGCGTCACAATACAAACACGAGTAAAAATGGATTAGATGAGTCAATAATAGTAAAAAAAAAAGAACATAAGGACGGACAGTGAAACAAGAATTATTCGGGATTTGTTTGATTGTTTAATAGCATATCAACCTTCGTAAGTTATTTAATACCAAAGCCATCCTTCCAGAAGAACAGTAGTGGTACTATTTAACCCATAGCTCGGGGGATAAGGGGCTCATACCATTCACAAGTGTATTTTTCCGAAAGTGAATGTAATAGTGTGACTGGACGTCGAACTCGGCTTACTACGATTCCGTAGACCAGCGTTTTAACGATTACATCACGATGACAACCCCTGATTAGTTTAGTTTGGTTCGGTTTTATAGCATATCAACCTTTGTAGCATATTTAATTCCAAATCCTGTTTATATATATATATATATAGTTTGTAAGACCTAAAAACGCTGTGGAAGATGCGTGTGACGGTGGTAGCAATAAACTACTGAACTGAGACCATCAAAAATACATCACTGTTGAGATCGGCCAAAATACTGAGAAAAGTCCTGGAGACCTGAGAATATTTGCTGTCACTCAGACTCCAATGAAAGACCATTAGCTAATGCTGATGTGAAAAACTCGCAAATAATAATAATAATAATGATAATAATAATAATGATAATAATAATGCAAATTAGCACAAAAGAGTATAAGACTAGACCCGACAGGGTGGGCGAGGTGATCCGCTGGGAATTGTTAAAGAAATTTAAATTTGACAATACGAACAAATGGTATATACACAACACAGAAACTGTCCTGGAGAATGAGACGCACAAACTCCTCTGGAATTTTGAGATACAAACAGATCACCTAATCTCGTCCAGACGACCAGACCTTATAACAATCAACAAAAAAAGAGAACTAGAGGAACTGTGGACTTTTCTGTCCCGACTGACCTCAGAGTAAAATTGAAAGAAAGCAAAAAGAAAGATAAATACCGGAACCTTCCTAGGGAATTGAAAAAACTGTGAAACATGAAAGTGACGATTAGACCAATTGTAACTGGTACTCTTGGTACAGTCACCAAAGGATTAGTACAAGGACTGGAGGACTTGGAAATTAGAGGGTGAGTGGAAACCATCCAAACTCAAGTATTATTGAGATCGATCAGAATACTGAAAAGAGTCTTGGAGACTTGAGGAGACTTGCTGTCACACAAACTCCAGTGAAAGTCCATCAGTTAACGCTGATGTGAAAAACTCTCAAAGTGTAATAATAATAATAATAATAATATATTTGTCCACAGTCATATAGTTTCACGTATTTCTCTCTGGGGAATTCTCTGTGGCATAATGTGCTGGATTATGGCCTCGAAGTAAGTGGGTTCAAACTCCAGCCACGCTATTACGTTCATTTTTGGACTGGTATCTTTGGGCAAGGTATGAAGCCTCTTAATTACCCCTGGTAATGAGTTGGGTAGTATCGCTGCCATTCTTCAAGGATGGCTTTGGCATTAAATAATTCATGAAGGTTTATATGCCATAAACAAAGAAACGAAAGAAATAAAATATATTCCTTTCTAATCCTAATAATTTTCACACAATTATGTTTTCAAGTATTCCTACCTTGCACAAATAATTTCCGATAAGATCTATTTGACTGACAGATAATGCCCTAATATATACTACCACATTTAAAGATCATATATCAATAATCTATGGATGTGTAAGGATATATATATATATATATATATATATATATATATATATATATATATATATACATCCATAACTTATCAAATTATATTGACATTTATATGCAGTACAACGTTAGCCACCGAAACAGTGGTATCACTCCTGGTTAGTGGCTGATGACAGGGTATCACACGAGTTTTCACTCGTTATATGATAAAATATAAAGATCAAATATATATATATATATGCTTGTATATATATATATATATATATTACTTATTAAATTATATTGATATTATATAATGCTATAGAATTATATTAATGATTTATGGATGTGTAGGATATATATATATATAGATGGATGGATGGATATGCGCATCCAAAAATTATTGATAGCTATTCTTTATGTTTACTCAGTCTAAGATAGTTAAACCCGAAGGTAAATGATGGTGAGATTAATGAAATGGGAAGGGCTTGTCTGCCAACACCGAAAATGAACATTTGAAATCCTGGTTTTTGCACAAACTCTATTCCTTAAATCAAATGCTGGCAAAAGCAACAACTTCATCCACGAGGCAGACTTCAAACTACAATTATTCGTATTATTAGGCTGTCCTTATTCATAACAAATATTAGCAAATATTTCTGCATCGTTATGTAATATTGAAAATGAAAATGTGCGCGTTGATAGCATTTTCTAAAAGCACCAAAATGAAAGACATTCAGCTATAAACGACATTGAAGGTCTGTGATTGACAAACACCATAAACATCAACTTGGTTATTAAAAATGGAGCTTTTATTTAGACGCGACTCTATTATTGCGAGCAAAGGTGAAATTGTTTGGCCTAAACATAGTGCCGAAAAGATTATTAGATTTTTTTTTTAATTTTTACTTTCTTTCTCCATCTGGACAGCCACCCTGTTGGTGCAGCAAATAATATTAATAAGAACCTTACCACACTAAAATACAACCAATCATCTTTCACCAATATTACTCGATTAATTATTATTATTATTATTATTATTATTATTATTTTACTTCTTGAGAGTTTTTCACACCAACGTTAGCTGATTGGCTTTCACTGGAGTCTGAGAAATAACAAGTCCTCTCAGATCTCCCGGACTCTTCTCAGTATTCTGGTCGATCACAAAAATGCTGAAGTCTGAAAGGTCGATTCTTCATCTGATTTCAGACTCTTTCAACTCTTTAGAAATCTTCTTTTCTTTTTTGGTTCTCTGGCAAGGTTCAAGTATTTGTCAATCTTTTCACTTTCTTTGATTTTCACTCAGTGGTCTGCTGGTACATCAAAATCTACTAAACGCCAAGTTCTTTTTTCTTGTTAATTATCACCAAGTCTGGTCTTCTGGTCGGGATAAGGTGGCGATCCATTTGTATCTCAAAATCCCAGAATATTTTAAGCGTCTCATTTTCTCGGACGGATTTTGTTTTGTGCACAAACCATTTGGCAGTAAGTATGGTCAAAATTCAATCTCTTGCGCAATTCTCAGTTGACCACCCTTCTCACCCAGTCGTGCTTCGGTTGTACTCTTTCTGTGCTAGTTTGTTGCATTCGTTTACTATGTGAGTTTTTCATACCAGTTGTAACGGGTGGTTTTTAAACAGAATTTTGCGTGGCAGCAAGTTTCCTCGGGTCTCCAGGATTCTTTTAAGTGTTCTTGGTGATTTACGTGTGCTGTGGTTTGGATAGTCTCGATTCTTTCCCTGACTTTTAATTCCTCCAGTCTCCTTTCCAAAATCTCGGATACCATTCTAAAGGAATTAATTACAATTGGTATCACAGTCATCTTCCTGTACCACATCTTTTTCGGCTCTCGAGCAAGATCTAAGTATTTGTCTATCTTTTTTTCTTTTCTTTTTTTTAATTTATTCAATGGCCCAGTGGAATAACAAAATCTTCTCTTCTTTTTAATTCTTCTGAAAAGAATTTGGCGATCCGTTTATATCTCAATATCTGGGGTAATTTTATGACTCATTTTCTAAGACAGCTTCTGGTTTGTGCATATAACATCAGCCAGTATGGTCAATTTTTAATCTCTTGCACAATTCCAAGTAAATTACCTATCCCAGCCCGTCATACTTAGTCTTGTACTCCTTTTGGGCAAGATTGCAGCATCCACTTATTATGTGATTAATGTTAAAATCAATCAAATATATCTGCGTTTTGATTTGTAACAAATTTGATTATTTGAAATAAAAAGGATGTCGACTTTAGTAGATTATACTTATTCGCAATAAAAATTTCTTGATTGCAATTTAATGTATTTCTTTTATGAGGATTACAGATTTTACAAGTATGTAAAGCTCCATCTCGAGTAGGATTTTTCTGCCAATCACTTAAACCAATTTTGATAATGTTTACAACGCTGCATTGAAATCGTATTGCTTGTGATAAAAGCAAAAAGTAAAATATTCTTCTCTTACTTTAGATTCGTAATTAGTTTTTGCTTTGTGTTACTCGCCAATTGACATAGATTGTTGAAGTGTGTGCAATGGCGCATAGTACAGACGAGATTTATATATGGAACGTTGTCTTTCAATAACAGAACAAAAGCCAATTTTTTAATTATCTTCACTTTCTTTTATATTACAAACACTCTTCTCATCTATCGCCGTTATGACTAGTTTTTATTTTGTTTGTTTAACTTATAAATACAGTTTATTCATACACATCCCCATACGACTCCATTAATTAGTCTATTTTATCTATAATTTTCTCTTCTACACAATATATATATATATATATATATATATATATATATATATATATTATACTTATATATATGGAAATGTATTTGTGAGGGGAGAGTATAAAATACAAAGTGATTTAGTAATTGTTTCGCTGTCTTCATCATTAACTAGAAGCTGTGATTAATATTTATTTGCAAGCTAACTCTAAAAACATACCCACAACAGCCTTGTGACTATCTGTTATAGATAAACAGACAGATAGACAGACAGACAGATAGACTTAGAGTCAACAGTGCTTGGTGACAGTTTCTCACCGATGCGAGCAACAGCCCAATGATGACCATATAGGCGAGAAATTGACAGTCTCTAAGCGCCGTTGAGTCTATGACTACGCTATCCTAAATGATAGATAGATAGATGGAAATGAACAGGGTGAAATAGATAGATAGATAGATAGATAGATAGATAGCAACGAACAGGATGAGATAGATAGATAGATAGATACATAAGTCACAGTGAAATATAAAACAATAAAAGTGTTTGTTGTTGTGCGAAGATTTTAAACGAGGGTGCATGAATATGTCCATAGCCTGCAACTTTTAAGTTGATTTTTTCATCTTAAATTAACATAATACAATGTGTGATCTATACTATCAATATTCAACCTTGAAATAACGCTGACAATAAAGAAAATAACATCTTTAACCTCTCACACCCTCACACACACACGTGTGTGTGTGTGTGTGTGTGTGTGTGTGTGTGTGTGTGTGTGTGTGTGTGTGCATTTCTTTTTTCTTGTACCTTTCTTTAGCTTATTTTATACAGAGTACCCAATATTCAAAATAAATATCATTTAATAATGATTAGTAATTGATTGTAATCATTATTTGAATATCTTTGCTTATTTTGTTTATACAGGTTTTCAGGTTTTTAGTGATTATTCTAGTAGACGTCTTGGCTATTCTATCATTCTGAACTAGAGAAATCCCCGTAACATAGCGGTTAACGTGCTGGATTGCTACATCGTACTAACTGAGTTCGAACTCTAGTTGCTTCATGACGTTCACTTTCCGACTAATATCCTTTTTTAAGGTATAAACTCTCTGATCCTTTTAGTTATGGATTAAATAGTACTACTACTGTCTTCTACAAGGGTTTGTTCGGCATTAAATAACCCACGAAGGTTTATATGCGATTAAAAATGAAGAAACCAAATTCCAAAATCGTGTATTCTTTCTATAGAAGAGTGCAGTGGAAAAACGGGACAATACTACGTTAGATGAAATAAGTAAAGTTTTCTTTTTTTTTTTAAATAGTACAATAATACAATAATTCCTGAATAACCGAAAAAAAAATAAAACTTACATTTAAATAATGCTTTAAAGCTTAAAGCAATTGTTATGGACTAAATATTGATATAACGATTATAATTAATTCTCATTTATGCATATACCAGCCCAATGGTTTAGTTGCCAGAGTGTTCGCAAATGGTCCGAGATACCGGAGTTCAATCCCAGGTCGAGTCATTCCAAGGACTCGAAAAATGATACTTGATGCCGCCTTACTTAATATTCAGCATTATAAGGTACGGATCAAGGGTAAAGTAAAGCAATCCAGGGAAAGAAGTAGGGCACTCCCCAACACCTCGCTGGAGTAGCTAATGAAAAAGGAGCCTTCAGCTCGCCCTCGACTACGGTCGCCAGCTTTATCTTATATATGAAAGAACACTTGAGTTCTAAATGAGAGAAGTACCAAGACGTTCTTGGATATCAGATGCCTATACACTAATATAGTAGTGAGTAACTTTCAGCTCTGGAGGAATAACAAAAATAAATATCCCATAGAAATAATTACAACACTAATGAAACACAAATAAACATCAAACATCTTAACTTCAATGGTCGATACTTTATACAAACAAGAGGATGCGCCATGGACACAATTGCAGATCCTTCATACGCGGCCATTTACATAGACAAGATTGAAAAATCGTACTTCTACCTTGAAAAAAAGAATGACTGTCTCAAAATACATTGATGACATATTCGTCATATACAGAAGCGGAGAAGCAAAACTAATATGATGTATGACACTATCAAATTTGACTTTGAAATGTCAATACAATCGACCGTATTTTTAGATACTCAAGTGAATCTTGACAAGAACAGACAGCTATAAACAACATTACACACAAAACCTACCAACACACACACACAACTATCTCCACTACAAATCTTCTCACCCCAAACATCTCAAAAAATAACCTTCCCTATTTACAAGCAATTAGACTGAGAAGAATGTACACAGATAATAAGAAACTGAAAAGACAAAGTGATAAACTAAAACAGCCGTTCTTAACACAAGGATATTCCCAGCTGTTAATTGAAAACCTGATAACCTCAGTCATTTTCACCTCTAGGCAGGATACTCTAAGAATAGAATCGAAAGGGAAGTTGAATTGAACTCCACTAGTAACAACATTTAACAGCACTCTCCCACCACTAGCTAAAACACTCAAGAATCGTTGGGACATTCTGAAAGTAAACAAAAACTTAAAATATGCTTTTCAAGAACCATGAAGACTTATTGTATACCGTGATGAGGGAAGAAGGAAGAACACTTCTTTATAGGAATATATACGTCTTTTTATTCTTTCGCAAGGGGTTGAAACTTCTGTGGTTTGTGAGATAGATGGACACAAGACAGATTGCTGTATTGACCCATAACTTCTTCTCTTGACCATAGCGCGCTGTGTTATCTTCAAGACCCACTTAGCACTTCTTCTGCTTCTCGGCCAGGGTTGCTCAACCGGAGGTCTGGTATGGGCCACAGGCAAGCTTGCTTTGACTCGGCCCTCAGTGACTCCAACTCTCTCAAATGGAGGCTGCCCAACTGGCGGCAACAGCCCTCAGCGAAGTGCTCTCACTGACTGACTCCAACTGACTCAACTGCTGCGCGGCATCGACATATATTATTTCATAACGCCCACTTACTTCTGGTTAGATCACATGATTTTCTTCCGCTTATTTACACAGGTGCATCTCTGATTGACGGCTCGGTCAAGGGTCAACATGTAACAGATTGACTTCTCGTCGACCAAATAACCACAGAGAAATGATAGGAAGCAACAACATAGTAAATAATAAAATAATCCATAAAGAGTCCACAATAAAATCCACAAACTTTCGTCAATATTGAGAACAACCTATGCAGTAAACACTTCAAATGAATTAATTCATTTACAACTAAAAACACTTTTGATATTTACCGAGAATCAAACTGCAAAAGCAATGAATTTATTTACTGGACTGTACACGCTGCCAAAAACAATATGCTGGAACGTTAGAATGACCGGGAGGTCCTCGTGGTGTAATGGTTAAAGCGATGGACTGCGAAATCGTAGTAAGCGTGTTCGTACTCTAGTCGCGCTATTACGTTGACTTTCGGGCAAATACCCTTGGGAAAGGTATGAACCCCCTTATCCTCCCAGCTATGGGTTAAATAATGCCACTACTGTTCTTCTAGGAGAATAGCTTTGGCCTTAAATAACCTACAAAGGTTGATATGCCATTAAACAAAGAAACCAAACCCTTAGAATAGCTATTTGACTTTAAACTAAATAACAAGAAACACACAATCAAATCTATGGATTACAGCAAATTAATAATTCTAGAACAACATCTCTTCACAAACAGTCAACATCTTAATAGACTTGCAAAATGCACCCCGTATAAAGAACTGAAAATGATATAAACATAAAATCAATAATTGATAAACAAGACAAAAGGATAGAATGTCTCCCAACATATGTGCCACTTAAATTAAATATGGAACTTAACTACTCCGTCTTGAAATAAAATTTAGTAGTCACAAACTTCTATAGAAACATATAAACAGGCCGGTCACCTACAGCTAATTATAAACACACCCCTCTTTAACCTAATGAAAAGCTCATTAGCCGGTTATTCTCACCTCAGATATATATATATATATATATATAATTTCTTCAATATCTTTCTTTCTCTGTCTAATGAGTGTCGTAATAAGAAGGCATGAAACCAGGGGTCACAGATGAGCTTCCATGCAATTAAATATAAATAAAAACTAATATATATTTAATATATATAGTCATCTACAGATAGACAGTTTCGTTGTATAACAACTCTTCAGTGTGGTTAGACTCACGAGATTCACGAAGCTGGGATCGAAACCCGAGTGACTCATACGCCAACCCAAGATTCTACCGCACAGCTAACGTAAGCGAAAGAATTTTAAATGCTTGTGTATCACATTTGTTTTCTTTACATATCCGCTTAACGGCTACCGAGAGCTCAGTTCATTCAGATTATTGCCTTACGCGAGTAGCAACCATTACTTCTTTTGCTTCTAGAACAATTATAAATTAAGTTATAGTTGTATGCCTAATGTGGCGAATTTAACTAATAATAGTGACGCTAGAAAAACGCCAAGGAGGCAGTCGGGTTTCGGCTCGGCGCAGTGTTCAAAGTCAAGGACAGATTCGAGGCCAAAAGGTCACCGAGTTCGGTTGGGCCACATTCGGGTGGGCGATGATGACCAGCATAGTCAAACAGGGTTCGTGTCTTGGCTTGAGCCCTCCCTCAACCACCACTATAATCGACCTTCGAGTCATTGACCTTGTGTCAAGTCCTGTCTGGTAGGAGGCAGAAACAAACAAGGCAAAAAATAAGGAATAAGCAAAGTAGAGATCTCTTTAAATTCAACTGCATAGATACAACCACGTGCTCCCTCAAGAGGAAATGTTAATATGAATGCATAATGTACAAGGTGGAGGTATATAGTTCTACGCCTAGTAATATTGATAGTGGAAATAGTAAGGATAAAAAAAAGTATATATAGGTTCTACGCAAGATCCTTTTAAAAAGATATTAAAATCATAGAAGTAGTTTCGCAAGTGAAAAACATAGGCAGAGAACTACGTGTGGGAAATTAAAAAGAATTAAGGTCCAGACCCTATATTAAAATGGGAAATAGTAAAAAAAAATCTTGTAAATATAGCCAGATATTTATGGAGGAGAAATTAGCTATAGCTTCTTACAATACTCCTAATGAATTATTCTACCAAAAGTCTGAAATACTTGCAGGCATAAAAAAAAAGTTTGGTCACTTGGTAGATAAAATGATTTCTTTTTTTCTTTTTTGTATGCAAATTTTTTATACTTTCGGGTGACCTTTTCATCAATAAAATGCGAATTTATCCTGATGATAAAGTCAGATGACACCTGGGTTGATTCTGACTCTGTAGGTATTCGTATATATATATATATATATATATATATAAGATAAATAATTGAAGTGATTGACTCAGAAAATGGTTTTCATTTAACAAGTGGATAAAAAAATGGATATGCTATATCACCAGGACATTTTTCATCGCTTCTCTTGTAGTAAATCAACTTTTTTGAAAACTTTTTTTAAAAATTTTGAAAGAATTTTTGTTTCACAAAACTTTTTCTTTTGATAATGGTCTATGGTTGAAAATAGTTGAGAACAATAAAAAGAATAAATAACATCAAAGATATATTCCTATTTCATTTAATCATTTTTGTGCTGATAGATAGATAGATAGATAGATAGAAATCACCCTGAAAACGTACTTTCATAAATCAGAAAAGTGCTGAAATACTGGCCAGTTGGGCAGGTTAAAACATAAGATATATAAATATCTACTCGTTTCCTCAAGACATTCTCACTAGTATTAGTTTCACGTATTTTTTATAAAGAATACAATCGCCAGATGATACATATCTCATGTGATGGTTGCATTTTTTGATAAAAATAGAAGAAACTAATAGAAATAAGATTGTCATAAGGAAGTGAGTAGACACACACACATACACACACACACATACATATATATATATATATATATATATATATATATATTAAAGAGTGTATACTTAGGCAGCAAGTTGTTATCAAGCCAAGTTTTATTAAAGACGGTGGAACACTTTATTATTCTTAATTGTAATTTTTTAAGTCTTCTTTTTATTTTTCTTGTGTCAGGATCCTGGTGGTAAAGAAACTGTCCTATATCTCCTGCCCCAGCGCTTTCGACCATACTTTTGGTCATCATGGGGGGTCGTGTAGTTTGAGTTAACTGTTTAGTTTCAGTTTTAAATGGTCAGTTGGAACGTTTTCAATGTTTTGTTTTAAAACGTTCAGTTGAAAAGGCTTTAATAAATATATATATTCTGTTTGATGTGTTTTCTAATAGGGTTGGTGATCTTAATTATTCGAAATGTTCAATATGCTTTTTTTTAATTTTTATGTTTATTGCTTCTAGGATTTCTAATCATTATTATTATTATTATTTGTAATTATTGTATTATCGGTGAGAATCTTCCTAACATCGGAAGATGTGAGTTGGTCAGAGTTATTGTTGTGTTTTATGATTAAATGTTTTTATGGTGCTATTTTCAGAAATGTGATACATGAGGCGACGAGATAGTGTTGTAGTTGTATAACCAATGCTGGTATTATATTTGCTTTTCGAGAGGCGCTCTCGAAATGAACATATAAATTTATAAAGTGTATTGGTTTGGTTTTGGAGTATTTTAGTGGGGCTAGTGATATTTATAACTAAGAAGTTTGAGTTTTAGATTTAGTGTAGTATATAAGTTTTATTTGTTCTTGTTTTAATATTAAGAATAATAAACAGTGTTCCATCGTCTTTAATAAAACTTGCCTATATATATATATATATATATATAAGAGTAAAAAGTTGCAGTGATAAGAATATACCATATTTGATTATACAAAAGATCCTTCCACTTACATTTATCATTACTGTACCACGAATCTAAGCTTGGTACAAATACTGATAGTCTTCGGCATTAGATGGGTGTTATATGCCACCAAATACTGTGAATATATATATATATATATATATATATATATATATATATATATGTGTGTGTGTGTGTGTGTGTGTGTGTGTGTGTGTGTGTGTGTGAACACACAAATGCCAACAAACGCACAAAATGCTAATACATCCACTTAATCCACACTAATCCAAAATCCACTTGTCCGGCAGCAGCTTGAATCATCAGATTAATGGCTGGACCAAACTAATCCCAAATCCAAGATCGTTTCTTCTTATTATGTAGAACAGTACATGTCAGTCATTGCAACTCTGATTTTACCGTAAGAAGGTCCAGTAAATCTTGTTGCATGCGCCAGTATAAATCTTGTCAGACTTGGCCTTAATATCCTCTCGTCTTCTTTCGTTTATTCATTTATTTATTTTGCCTTCACTTGATTTGAACTATGCACTGACTTGTCCCAGACAGTTCGATATTCCTCACTAACATAAGGATGAGAGAGAGAGAGAGAGAGAGACCTCGTGTTATAGTGGCTAACGCACTCGACAGCGTTATTGTAGTAAACGAGTTCGATCTCTAGTCGCGTTATTATGTTCACTTTCAGACTAATATCCTTGGGAAAGGTATGAATTCCCTGATTCCCCAACTCAGCTATGGGTTAGATAGGACCACTACGGTTCTACGGATGGCTTGGGCATTAGTTAACCCACAAATGTTAAAGTGCCACTAAACTAAAGAAGCAAAAACCATGTGAAGTATTTTTCCTTCTAAAACTATTTCCTCATAATTGTATTTATTTTTTCTTCTTTTGCGGATACTTTGATTTTACTTTTGTTTTTTCTCTCTTTTTTTTTTCTATCTTTGTTTCTCTCTTCTCTTTCATTCTTTCTCTCTCACTTTCTCGTTATTTCTTTTTTTCTTTTCATCACTCTTGGCACTCTGATGTTCTTTCTCTGTTTGCCTCTCTTTATTTGTTCATTTTTTTTTCGTTCTCTCTCTCTCTCTCTCTCTCTCTCTCTCTCTCTCTCTCTCTCTCTCTCTCACACACACACACACACACACACACACAATTTGGAGGCGTTTTTTTTTTCCTAAGCTTAACTTTGTCTAGACAAGTTTGTAATTGTATGTCACGAAGTTAAAATTGTACTCTCTCATCAAGTCTATTACAAGAGCCGTTTGCTAACTGCAGCTTTATGATAGATGCCCATTATTATAATCAATATCAATAGTATCTACGTTGTGGGAATACAGGTGAATTGACGGCTTACAGAAGGGGAAATTGAAGCGACGAAACAAGATCAAACTCCATTCAAAATAGTTTATATTCACTTCGCACTAATGCTATGAAAAAAGGCATAACAGAATTTCTTCCTTAGCCACGGAGACTATGTGAAATAAGGTCAATTTTTAAGTGGAGTAAAGCCAGTTTGAATTCAGAGTTTTCCTTCTCCTAAACCGGTTGCTATTTCAAGGCTAAAGAACCTAGTCTACCCTACTATTAACCTACAGTTAAGGGAAGAAAAATGTAGAGCCGTGCCTTCCCCAAAGGCATTAGAGCAAAGTGAAACGCAAACAGTTTCGTCTAGGATTTGGACCCGTGCCGTCAATTCTATTTCGTACGACGATAACCTTTACACCAGCACTTCTACTCAGCCATGTCAAACAATCCATCTTTAATAAAGCAGAGGTCGTTCCTTATTGTTGATAACATGTACTCCAGTAAAACCTGTCCTTCTTTAGTGGGAGAAAAGATAGTTACTTCAAACTAATGTTAATTTCTCTAATAGGTGATATGAAGGGGAATTGTAATATTACTGCCTGTATAACACTAGGAAAACATTATATATATATACATATATATATATATATATATATATATATATATATATATATATATATATATTACTTGCCGCAAATGACAACACCTCGGTGCATCTGATTATTTACTGCCGTCGCTTCCCGTGCCGTAATAGAAAAGTTCATTTCCTTAATTTCCTGAAAAGTGGTAGCTAACAGGTTTTGTTTCCGCTGCTCGAGTGAAAGAAGACGTGTTTTTTTATAGATACGCATTGTTATGAGCCACCATTGTGTACGCGTATGCCGGTTGACGTCACTTCCGTTGTTAAGAAACGCACGCGTAAAATTTCGTCAAAAGATGACATGTTTTCTTTGCTTGAGTGTTGATATAAGATAGATAAATATTTTATTTAATTTCATTGAAATGTCGACTATAGAGTTACAAAGTAATGAGTTTGTTTGTATCCTGTCTTATACAAATATTAACTAATTAATAATTAAATGACAATAATGAATTATAACTAGTTATAGTTGGGTTGTAAGTAAGTTGTCAGTTGGTATGCTTATTGAGTCTGTATTGGAAGGTAGCGAACGTAATTTTTAAGGGAAACGGAATGTCTATAAAAGTAAGCAAACAGCAAAAGTAACAAAGAAGTTTGAGTTGCAACAAAATTGTTTTTTATGTATATTATTATTATTGTTCAATTTACGACAAGTTTAAAAGATGTAATAAGCTTATTACAACGGACACTTTTCGTCAGTGTGTTTCTAATTCTCTCGTCCCTGCTACTACTAAAAACAGTCGTCTGCCCTGACTAAACACTGTCGTCTGCCCTGACCAGACACTGTCGTCTGCCCTGACTAAACTGTGTCGTCTACGAGATCTTTTTTTTAAACCTCTCTTCCCTATTCTCTTTAATTATTTTCTTTTTACTTCTCTAACTCTATCTCATTTCCCAATATATTCGTTACTCTAAAAGGGTTTTAAATTGGAAGTTAGCGTCGGTCAAATTGTCTTTGATGAAAAAAAATATACTATCTATGAACCATTACATAGTAATCAAATATTGTTTTTACAAATTATAATTGATAATAACAGCCACATCTTGACATGATGACAGCTGACTTTCCCACTAAAATTACAATTAAAAAATCCTGATTAATTCTTGTTTGCTTGATCGTTTGTTTGGTTTTTATAGCATATCAATCTTTATAGGTTATTTAATGCCAAATCCATTCTTATACATATAATCAGTTCTATTTCAAACAATACAATTTAGCATAAGTCCACAGATTAATTGTCAAAAACATATCTACTTCAAGCTATTCAGTTTTGTCAAACAGCTCTAATTCAAATAATCCAGTTTAGTATAAGTATAGTTTTTGTTTACACACAGTTAAATATCAAAACAGTTCTCTTTCAAACGACTCAGTTTAGCGTAAGTACAGTTTCAATGTCAAAAACAGTTCTATTTCAAACAATTCAGTTTAGCATAAGTACGCAGTTTAAATGCCCAAATAGTTCTATTTCAAGTAATTCAGTTTAGCATAAGTGCGTATTTTAGTTCTATTTGACCCATAGATATGACCCTATCAAGTGCTACCACTCCGGGTCAGAGTTCACCTGGGAGCGATGGCAATTAAAAGGTATTCAGCATTCCCCAAAGCTCCAGAATTACTGGAACCTCATCATCAGATTGTTTAGTGTCATATCAGGACACTGGTGGTGGGGAGGTCTTACACCCCAACAGAGATGCAGTCGGTGTATTCTACAGTCCCAGCTGACTGGGACGTGATTAATGATTATTTGTGAAAAATATGAAAGATGTATGAGCTGATAAGACATTTCTACGTCGTCGGATTATAGTTATATACTCTAGTACGATATTTTTTGCTTCTCTCTTGATCTACGCGGCTACAGACCAATAACAAGCATTGCAAGTTAACTGGTGACTATGTAAAATGCACGTTTTATTTCAGAGAACTTTTTTTTTATACTTTTCTCATCAAAGGATACCTACAAGTCAGCAGAGGTTTCTTCATCAGTTTTTATTTTGGAATTAACTTCTCCAATAAGACTTGCCTTCACCACAACACTGCCATTAGATTGGAGACCCTTCTACCACACAAATTATAACTAAATATTGTTGCCCAGTCGGCTGGGGCTATAGAATACACTGACTGCACCTCTATCTATGGGTTAAATAGAACTAACAGCATACTTATGCTAAAATGAATTGTTTGAGTAAACTGAATAGCTTGAAATAGAAATGTTTTTGACAATTAAACCGTACTAACATTTAAACTGCGTGCTTATGCTTAACTGAATTATTTCAAATAGAACTGTTTTTCGACATTAAAACTATATTTATACTTAACTGAATTGTTACATATAACTGCTTGAATAGTTTGAAATGAAAATGTTTTTTGACAATTAAACTGTGTACTTATGCTAAACTAAATTATTTTAAATAGAACAGATTATTTACATAAAAATGGATTGGGCGCTAAATAACCTACAAAGGTTGATATGCCATAAAACCCAACAAAACAAACTAAACTAAATATTGAGTTGGATCATAATTATTTTCCGTTCTAGTTGAATATAGTTTATTGATTATTAATATAACAATGAATTAATTTCAATCAGTAGTATATCATTATCTTGAATCCGATTTTGCCATTTATCAGGTAGCTTGTTGATTCCTGTCAAGTAAAATTCATTTTGTTTTGAGCCGAACAATTTTCCACAAACATTTTTACCTGTTCTTCTTGAGAAAAATTTTGGTTAGTCAGAGCATTTTGTAGTGGACGGAAAAGATGGAAATCACTTGGTGCAAGACCTGGTTATTATAGTGGATGGGGTAGAACAAGACCAGCTTAAACCCAGTATTTTTTCTTTTATGGCTTTGCTTTATCCATGGAAGCGCACCACTTCTCCCATTGACGAATATGGGGAGATTTCTTAGGTTTTCATGCACCGGTTGATCTGTATAGAGAAAAAAATTCAGCATTGAATGTCTGATTGTGGTTTTAAATCACAAAATGAATAAAACTGCGGTGATCCCACCGTACACACAACGTAACTTTTCTTCTGTGAATCTCCGCCTTCGTGGTAGGCTGCAAAGATTCATCTTAGTCAGCCCACTGCCTTCTGTGTCGAACATTGTCATTAAAGACCCATCTTTTCCCCCTGTAATGATATTCTTGAGAAACGGATCGTTTCAAAGCCTTGAAAAAGACTTTTCGCTATAGACATGCGATTTTCTTTATTCTTCTCACTAAGAGTATGAGGAACATAAACGCCCAGCTTTCTCAGTTTTCCGATGTTTTTGAAGTGGTGACAGATTATGTATTGGGGTGTATTGAGGTCAAATGCTAATTCTTAAGTACATTTGCGTGGATTGCATTCCACCATATCTCTTTTGCCCAGTCGGCTGGGGCTGTAGAATACACCGACTGCACCTCTGCAGAGGGGTAAACCCCCCCCCCACCTGGATATGACACTAAACGATCTGATAGTGAGGCTCCAGTGGTTCTGGAGCTTTGGGGAATACAGAGCACCCCTTCATTGTCATAGGGCCCTATCTATGAGTTAAATAGAACTCACTGCATACTTATGTTGAACTGAATTGTTTGAATTAGAACTGTTTATCTAAACTGAATAGCTTGAAATATAAATGTTTTTGACAAATAAACTGTGTGCTTATGCTAAGCTGAATTATTTGAAATGGAACTGTTTTTGACATTGAAACTATACTTACACTAAACTGAATTGCTTAATATAGAAATGTTTTGACATTTAAATGCGTGTAAACGAAATCTGTACTTATACTAAACTGAATTAGCAGAATAAGAACTGTTTGACTAAACTGAATAGCTTGAAATAGAAATGTTTTTGACAAACTGTGTACTCAGGCTAAACTGAATTGTTTGAAATAGAACTATTTTCATAAAAATGGATTTGGTGTTAAATAACCTACAAAGGTTGATATGCCATAAAACTCAACCAACCAAATCTCTTAGAAGATCTTTATCGAAGTTTGATGAGTGTCCTGATCTTTGTTCATCTCTCAATAACGCATCGCCAGAATGAAACTTTGAAAACCAGTTTTGAACAGAGATGACTCGTTGGCCATAAACACTTGAAGTTTGTTGAGCTGTTTCTGTAGCGTTTTTTATTACATGTCGAATATGCCTTTTCAGTTCCTCGGTTTTAGGAGCATGAGATCATAGATAAAATCATGATATGCACTCTTTCACTACTCAATTAATAATGGCCGCTGATAACACTCTTTTCATCAGGAACTTTCCAGCAGCGATTAAAACACTGGAAGTTTGAAATCCGTAGTCACAAATTGTTTTTCAAAACGAAAATTATGACTCAGCCCAACTGGAATTGAATAACACTGTTGTATTATTTGTTTGATGGCGCTCGTCTTACCCAAATTATAACTGATTAGTAACTAAATAGCAATCTGCAGTCTCGTGTAATTATTTTTTAATTTCTCATTTTTCATTGTCTTTTCAGTTTGTGGCCACATGAGCAATGGATCGTTCGTACTATTCGGTGTGATCGACAGTTCTTCAGTGGAAGTGATTGAAGCTTACAGTCGACGCTTCCATATGCCATTCGTGTCTCCTGGTCTGTCATTTTCTGTCGATTACGACCAACCAAATTTTGAACTTTACCTGCGACCGGACCACACTCAAGCAGTTATCGACATGGTTAAATTCTATGGTTGGACAAAAGTCCACTATCTGTATGACTCCAAAGAAGGTACTGTGTTCATTTTTAATGCATGATTTATATTTGCTACAAGCTGTTTTAAAAATCAAAAGAAATCGATTAAGTTTTGATCCATTTAAGACTAAATTCATTCATTTTTTTTACAAAATTTCATTTTCATTTTTGTTCTTCTTTTTCGAAACCTCACTTATATATTTTTTTTTCATTTGTTTAGTATCAGTTGAGTGAATTACTCCAATTATATTAAGAATAGAATTGCAAGAATTTAAAATAGCAAGACTAAAAATAGTTCTTTTTTTAATTAATTACTACATTAATAAAAAGAACGTCTTAAATATCTTTAAAAAATGAACTAAATGTAAAGTCCAAATTGTTCGTAAAATTAAACTTATTATATTAAATACAGTCTGTAAACTTTTCAGAAATTAAAATGACTTTTTTTTATTATAGAATTTTAAAAAATAAACTATTAAATAACCTTTTAAAGATTTCCTAAAATAAAATCAAGTTTCTTTAAAAAATATTTTTCAAATGAAATTAGAATATTATCCCCTTCAACAATTTATTACGTAAACTATTTGAATTGAAATTTGTAATAAAAATGGACAAAATTTTGTTTTTATACAATAATAAACATCGTGTGGGTGTAAATGTTTATTTTTGCTTTGTTTTCATTTGTATATATATATATATATATATATATATATATATATATATATATATATATATATATATATATATATATATATATATATGAAAATAAAAAGTTTATTTCTTTGGTCTCATTATAAATCTATTTCTGGTCGGATGACCATCATTAGAAATTACACCAAAAGAAAATTTTATTTGGGTTTTCTTATATTGCTTCCAGCGAGAATAGGATTTGAAAAATCTTTTTGTTTTTAATTTTTTAATTAAAATATTTTTTATCATATTTTTAATCAAGAAAATTTTTTTACGGTGGAGATATTATATCTATTGTTATTTTTTAGACAATGTTTATACATTCCTTTAAAAACAAAACAAAAAACCTGTTACGCCGAATTTAACTACTACTAAAAATAAAAAACCTAAATCTGGAAAAATTGAATTGTGGATACGACTTATCTAAAATTACAGATAAAATATGCATTCATATTTTCGTTGAAACTATTATGTTTTATAAATATTTCATAATGTAATTTGTATTATCAGGAAATAATAATTCTATGCAGATATTAATTCACAAAATTTTACTTCTAATTATCAAAATTATTAATGTTTTATAAATATTTAATGATGTAATTTGTATTATTAAGAAATAATAATTCTATGCAGATATTAATTCACAAAATTTTACTTCTAATTATCAAAATTATTAATGTTTTATAAATATTTAATGATGTAATTTGTATTATTAAGAAATAATAATTCTATGCAGATATTAATTCACAAAATTTTACTTCTAATTATTAAAATTATCGTAAAAATGCATGTTATTCATATTAGGAAGAAATAAACATATCGAATGTTAAGTTAATCGTAATAAGCAAAGAATTGATATGTAATAGGTATTTCATTAATGTAACTTATAATTCTTAACTTATGAAATAAATAAATTAAATATTAGTTTTCTAAATTTTGGTTTACATATAAAAAAAAAATGTAATAAAAACGGTGCGGTACAGGAATTATTCCTTCTTATTATAATGCTATATTTATCTTATTTTTTATTTAATCATTTTTTTATTTTATTATCTTATCATAAAAACATATATTGATAGTTTATCCTTTAAATCTAATTGTATTTTTTATTAGAAAAATCTATTTTAAATTTTTTATTATTTAATCTATTTTTTCTAAATTATAGGTCAATATTATATAAATCACTTAATTAATGGTAGTTAAATATATTTAATATTATTAATATATCACGTTAAATTATACTAAGAATTTATTTCTATGTCGACATGCAGAAATCAGTTCTGGTATTTCTCAAATGTCCATTCAAATATTTCAATATACAATATTTTCTCTTCTAAGCATAAATTACACTTACCATGTAAACTGTTTGTCGAGGAGGGTCTTTTAATTATTTACCTATTCATGATATGTGTTAGTCTTAGTTCTATCAGATCCCAGTAATACCTAGATCAGGCAGTTTGATTTTTTAATGTTGGATTTCTAAATGATTATAGGGGATGTTAATATCTAAATTTCCAGTTTAAGTTTATCATACCTACTTATACCTTATATTAGTATCATTTTCTTTAGATGAAATCTTAGCTTGATACATAATATTATTAAGGTTTCATTTATTTCCGAATGGGCATTCATTTTTTATTTTACAATTACATGAATGTGTTAAGTTGTCGTTGTTATTCCAGTCCAACTTATTTATTAATTTTTTGTTATGATTTTCGATTATTTTAGAAATATTGTCAGTACAAGAATTACTAATTTTTACATTATTTTTATCAATTATTTTTCTAAGGGGTTTATCAGCTTTAAAGTGTTTGTTTATTAAACTCAGAAAATATTTCTCTATGTTAATATTAGAGAGTTTGCAAAAAGGAGGATTAAACCAGATAATATTTCTATGTCTATTTTTATTAATATTTTTGCTTATCTTATTATCCATATTTATATTATTATTAGTTCTATTGTTTCCTGTATTATTTCCCCTATTGTTGTGATGTCTATTGGCTTCTAAATACTTAAGCTCATTTTTATAACCGCTGTTATGTATGGCTTCATTATAAAATTCCTAATGATTATTAAATATGTTTTTAGATGATAATCTGTTTATATCAATATTAATCTCTTAGGAATTTGTTTATTTATGGATGGAGGGCAGTTAGAACTAAAATTAATGTATGTTGGTATAGTATTAGTCTTTCAAAATGGTTTATAAGAATTTTCATTTAAATTGAGAGTTACATCTAAAAAGAAAATTAACTATTTTCAAGTTAGAACGAATCTCTATCTTTAACTTCATAT
Organism: Sepioteuthis lessoniana; assembly: GCA_963585895.1. Taxonomy (NCBI): domain Eukaryota; kingdom Metazoa; phylum Mollusca; class Cephalopoda; order Myopsida; family Loliginidae; genus Sepioteuthis; species Sepioteuthis lessoniana. The sequence continues at coordinate 111,812,002 of OY757906.1, forward strand.
ATCTAAAGGCTCATACGACTTTCTTTTGTATTTTAGATGTTAGGGGTCCATTACTATTAGGGAAAGAAATTAACCCATCATCTTTATAAATTCCGACATAATTCAAATTAAAAATCTACCAAGTGTATCTAAAATATATTTTCCTACTTAATCTGTAATTTGGGAGGAGTAAAATGACCCCATTGTAACGTCAAAATTTTCAGTCATTGTCTTTTCCTAAGTAGTGTTATTGTAAAATAGTACAGATTTCCTACATGCTAATATAAAATCTAATTCCTCCTGAGTTATGTCTGTATAATTCCTAGCTAAATTGATACTTTGTAATAATAATTCTTAAGTTATGGATGGGTAAAAATCTATAATGTCAGATTGTATAAAGGTAGTTTTACTCTTATGTTTGATATTCTTAAACTATTTAATAGTATTTAATGAGTTATATATGAGAATATATCTCAAATTATTCAAGATTTTAGTCACAATATTCGGTATTACATTTCTATATTAAACTAAGCTCAGTTTTTGTTGGGTTAATCAATCTAGCCTGTTTACCAAGTTCAAAGTTCTGTTTATGAGTTTATGATCCTTAAAAATGATATATGCATTTTTTTCCATTCAGTTTACTTATATATATATAATATCAGTAATGCTCTTGTTATATATATATATATATATATATGAGATTCAAAAAATGTTAAAACTCTTACTGTCACCACAATTTCACTATCTCACTCAAAAACATAATTGGAATCTCCCACAAGTGATTAAAAATCTTAAATTTTCTCCGGGAGTATCTTTATCAGAAAAGCAGAACTTAAATTATGGAAACCACCTGGGAAGACTTCAATAATTTGTTAACAAACATGGTGATCAGGTGGACTTTTTAAAATCATAATATCATTATAATATCCCATAGAAATTTTATCTTTTTTTCGAAATACACTATCGATTGATATAAATAATATAGTTTACTATATTCATAAATAATGAGTATTCAGTATCAGTCATAAAGCCGATGTAGATCTAAGTTAGTAGAGGGAAGACATATAGTAAAATGCAACTTTGGTTTTTATTTTCATTTCTTTCTTACCTTCAGAAACCTCGAAAAAAAACCCGTAAGAAACAACAACACAAAAAATGGAAATATGAACTTACAATCAACTCGATACTTTAATCTCAATGCATAAAATACCCCTAAACGAGTTGCCATGCCGTTAAAACCAATCAATTAAACTTTCACGTAAATAAACATTCATATTTTCCGACAAGATACATAAAAAAGTTTACTAATGACTTAATAAGTTAAATAAAAGGAATAATCATCATCAACTCGTACTGACAGCACGGATTTCCATGACTTTTATTGTCATCCGTCCCTATTGACTATCATTCTTCTTGGGAGGTCCTCTAGACTGCATCCAGTGTCTGTACAGAGTTGATGCATGTAAGTTTTTACTGGTCAATCAACATTGGTGACTCCATGTGTAGAAGTCTATTGTTATATAATGAAGGAATGATTTTTTTATTTTAATCATTTTTCATTAATTATATCTTATTATTCAGTTTGGTTGTGCTTTGAATAATTCGGCTCTTAGTTCAGGTGTGTAGTCAATTGATGCAGTTTACGCTCACATGCAAAGGATATGACAATCACCATTGTCATAATAAACCCCAGACAGAAAATGAGCCTGGATTGTGGATGACGTCATGCCCAGAAGAGATGGGCAGAGAATTTGGAAGATTTTGAAAAAGATTCAGTTGAGGTCCTACTATGGTGTTGAGAAATTGAGGTCCGACCATGGTGTTGGGAAGTTGGGGTCCGACCATGGTGTTGAGAAGTTGAAGTCCGACCATGCAGTTGAAGGTTAACATTGGACCATGCAGGCAGACAATTGAGTTCTCTGGCATTGAGTTGAGTTTTCTACCGTTGCGGCGGCGTTTAAGTTTTTCGGATCCCGACCAGCGAAAATAAATTAAGAACAAACGACATGAGATGTGCTGAACCTTGGGGGTGGTTAGCATTTTGAGAATTGTGTCTCTCTCCTTGAGTCGAAGAACCGAAGTCAGAAACCAATAAATGCGTTCGTCCCTGAACAACGAAGTCCACCTTTGTACATGCATTTGTGTTGCGTATTTGACTGTATATGAATATGTATTTGTAGTACCGTTGGATTTATATCATTATGGCTATGAGTAGTATACAACACTATTAGAGAACGTTGCTTATGAGTTCGTCATTAATACACCAACTAATATCTTGTTCGTCTTTCTTGCATAGTTTTTGCTGTGTCATGTGTAGTAAAGGTCAGCATACATATAAGATAAGAGATATTTTGTTCCGGAGAGAAATACAGAATGACGACTAATATAAACTACGTTACTCGTTTTGTTGTTGACAGACAGACCGTCTAGAGCGAGTACCTAAACTTTAAATAGTCCTCAGACCAATCCATCCTGTGAGGGGGGATTCCAGCCACTCCACATGAGTTTCTAAGATGGGAGTTAAGTAGACATATAACTGCTGTTTAGAGGGTTGCTGCTTATAGGATTTGTTCAGAACAACCTGCAGGATCCTTGCATTGTTCCCGTCTAGTTTCTTCACCAAGACTTTCATTAAAGTCCGAGTAGTACAACCAAAGAATTCTCGTTTTATTCTATTAGAGATCAGATATCCTTATGTAGCATATTGATCTTTGAGATAGCTGCCAATCAGGGATTTCTGGAACAGGATGTTCTAGTTGTGTGAACAGGAGAACAGTTCATGTGGGTTGACAAGTGGAAGCAGATCACGAGAATCACGAGCCGGAAGAACGCTGAGCGTTATAAAAAATTTTATACACAAGTACCGACGGTCAATCACGGGAGTCACGGTCAGCTAATTAGAGCCATAACCAGAAGTGCTAAGTAGGGCCCTGAAAATGGAATCACAACGTAGGTTGAGAAAAGGTCAGTATAGCAGTCCTCCACCAATCTGTCTCTGTCTCCCTGCCTCTGTCTCTGTTTCTCTCACAGAATTTCGTCCTTTTCGAATAATAAAGAGAGTTGTATTTTTATAAAGAATGTGTTACGGTCTCATCAGTCATTCAATATGCCTCTTGATTATGCCACTATATAACACCTATGATCAATAACATGTCAGTATCAGTCCATGACTTATCTATGCGGATAGTTACATTACTTTCTGTCGATGAAATATTGCTACCTAGACACAAGAACTGGTCTACTAATTTCAGAGTCTTGCTTTTTAAAGTGAAGATAGTTTCAATGTAAAACTGAGTTCACATGGACATCAATGCCTCTTGCTACCAGTCTCAGGTTACACAACAGAGATTTGGTTAAAGTACGTGTAATTGTGAAAAGTGATAAATTGTCAGCGTATTCTGCATCCGTGATATCGTCTGCTCTTCCCCCTTTTTAAGTGTGAAACCATTTTCTTACATTGGATCTATGGAGCTGATGTATCTCCTTATATTAACCCAGTGAATATATCATAAATCAGTGTCTCCATCGAGTGAGCATACCATTGGTTTCGTGTCTTTGTAGAATATCGTTTTAGCGTTCACAGTTTATTTCTACACAGCCATAAGAGCGGCGTCTATTGATAAGAAAAAATGGTAACTGAAAATTACAATGACTCAAATATAAACCAAGTGTATAATGATGATGATTATTATTATTATTATTATTATTATTATTATATCGATAATTGCGAATATGTTTTTCTTAATGGATTATTTTCTTTCAATTATTAATGCAGGAGATAAAAAGCGAGAAATGCATTACTATAACACTGATTCAATGGATTGTTGTTAGTCTTGATGCTGGTAGGGAAATGAAAACACAAGCAAAATTTGAAATAAGATATGAAAGATCAAAAATCAACAAGTCAATGGAAGGATTTAATGATTATCTATTTACCCAACCCCTCCGCCACTGACAGGATGTGAAACAAGTAAAGTTTTTCTGCGGAGTAAAGCTGGTTTGATTTCAGAGTTTTCTTTCCCCAAGATTAGATGCCTTATCAAGGCTAAAGAACCCAGTCTTCACTGCCTCAAACTACTAAGAAGGTATTGACTTATGACCTCTTGTTGAAATATAATTTGGGGGACTTGAATGTATGCCTTTACTCAGTCCTTCCATGACGAGCAGAATATCAATTCTTTTAAGTAGAATAAAGCTGATTGAAATTCCAAGTTTTCTTTCCCCAACACTGGTTGTCTAACCAAGGCTAATCTCCGTTACATTTTACTCATATCTGGAGAGGAAAACTGATAGATTTTTTTTCCATTCTCAAGGGCATTAGAGTTAAATAAAAAAAGCAAACAGCCTCTTCCAGGTTTTGAACTCGAGTCACTGATTTCATTTCTGATGAAGATAACCGTCACGCTAAGCACGTCTCCGAATGAAGTAATGGCTAAATGGAAAGAAAAACGAATGAAAAATGTTGAAACAGTCAGACAGTAATTAAATGGAAAATATAGAACCTGAATAAAAGAAAATGGCTGGAAAGTTACAAGTGAGCGTAGTAATTAACCAGGATTATTTTAGTACAAGGCCAGTAATATGGAAGACGTCCGTGCCCATGGTGTAATGGTTATCGTCGTAGGAAATGGACACGGCGACACGAGTTCAAAACCTTGACGAGACTGATTGCATTTCACATAGCACTAATACCCTTGGGAAAGGTATGAATCCAGTTATTCTCCCTCCAGCTATGGGTAAATAGTAGGGCAGACTGGGTTCTTCAGCCTTGGTGAGGCAACTAGCCTAGGAGAAGGAAAAACTCTGAATTCAAACCTGTTAAACTCCGCTTAAAATATTAACCTTGTGTCATATCCTGCCCGAGCGGAGGGGTTGGGTAAATATGGTAATATGGAAGACGTCGTGAGGAGAAAACCCTATAGTAATAGTGTTTTAACCATCTCGTTAACTTTCAACCGCGGAAGGAAAAAGCAATAGAAAAAGAAAAGAAAAAAATTTATTTGACGGCAAGTAGAAAAAGTAAATCATTTAATAAATTGTACAGTGAAAATCCAATTATGAATAACTAAAAAAAAATCACTTAAGAAAATCAATCGCAGTTTTAGTTCTTTTTTAGATTCTGAGAAGAAATATCTTTAAAATCACACATATTTTACGATGAAATTAATTAATTTTATTACCTTTCTTTATTATCACATTTGTAGACGATTTGTCGGCAACTAAATTAAAAGACCAAGAATTCAGATTTCTGGGACCCGGCATTCGGGTACAACGCCTTCACCATTAAATGTTGAAACGAGTCTCCACAATCAATAAAATGCATCCAATGATAATAATCATTCAACTTGTCATATTTTGATAAACATTCATTATTTACTAACCTTTGTACACAAGCTTTTAGTTAATAACGGTACCTGCAGTTCCTAGGTTTGGTATGGTTTGGTTTCTTTGTTTAATGGCATACCAACCTTTGTAGGTAATTTAATGCCAAACCCATTCTCCTTGAAGAACAGTAGTGTTACTATTTAACCCATAGCTGGGTGGATAAGGGGGTTCATATCTTTCCCAAGGGTATTTGCCCGAAAGTGAATGTAATAGCGCGACTGGAATACGAACTCGCTTACTATGATTCCGCAGTCCATCGCTTTAACCATTACACCACGAGGACACCCCCAGTTCCTAGGTGGTCACCCATCAAAATAGATCAAGCTTATTACGACTTAAATTCCAACATGCTTATAATAATTCTAATTTTCTTAGGTTTGCTTAATCTCGGAAACAGGTTTAAGGTGGCATATGGTACGTGCTTTTCTTTACTAGTTACCTATTTCAGAATTGAACATACTGATCAATGCTTAACTTCAGTGACCTCAGGAGAAACTGCCTTTAGAGATACTTTATCGTTAGTCTTAATATATATTGTGTAAGTGTAAGTATGTATGGAGAAATAAAGGGATTGAAAGGGAAAGGAAGTGATAAAAACAAAAACCGGTCACATTAGGATTATAAATTTATTTCCATCCTGTTATGGGTTTTAATATAAATTAAAAACACCAAAAAATAACAGGACCTCTTCAGATCTAACAGATAAAATAATTCAGAATAGACACAGGAAAGAAGGGTGGGAGGAGGTAGAAGAGGGATGAAAAGTGTTCTCTTTATTTAGCCCACTTCCAGTTTTTTGTTTTTTTAACCAGTTGGAATTTTAGTAAATTAATTTTTTATTTTTTAAATTTAAATACATTTTAACTTAAAACTCCAGATTTCATACTAATTTGGAAAAGTTCAACTTTCTTTAATAACCTTACGTAAGGATACAGTAATCATCATCATCATCATGACTTGCCGCTAGCACGGATATCCCTGAACCTCTCTCGCCACTTCTCCCTATTGCCCATCGCCTCTGGCTCGTCTTCAGGGCTACATCCCGTATCCTCACATAGCTGCTGTATGTATGTTCGAGCTGGTCGTCCTGCTTTTGCCCGGCCATATGTGGGGGTCCATCGGAGTATATCACTTATGAGCTCGTCCCTGCTTCTCCAGCAGTGTCCTGCATGTCTGGTTCGTCTCACTTGGATCGTTTTCGTGATGGGATGCAGGTGGCCGTATAGTCGGTGCCTTGTGGAGTGTTGCATACAGTAATACTTAAATTAAATTCAAAATTTTAAATTAAAATTTTTAATTTCAATTTTTTTTTCAAATTTTATATATATATATATGGGTAAGATATGAGGTTTAATCAGACTGATACGTTGTATAAAAAGAGCGGAAAGAAAGATACATATAAATGAATGAGAAAAGATTAATTAATTAATTAGTTCCACCGACACGTTTCGACTGGATTGTTTAAGATATGAAATTACAAAAATTTCAAGTAAGAAGTGTTAAAATAATAATTCCCACCCTGAAGATGATAAAAAACAATTTCTACATGAAATTTTCTTAATTTCATATCTTAAACAACCCTGTCGAAACCCTTCGGTGGAATGAAGTAATAAAATCTTTTCCCGTCCATTATATGCATTTTTCTGTCAGTTTTCTTTATACAACATATACATACATACACACACACATACATATATATATATATATATATATATATATATCACCAGTCCCTAACTAATCCCATATTTTTCTCTATTTAGACTGCCCTAAATTATATATATATAATAATTTATATATATATATATATATATATATGTGTGTGTGTGTGTGTGTGTGTGTGTGTGTGTGTGTGTGTTTTCGTGTGAATGTCACGAACATTAACAACTTAGCACGTGACTATACTTCACGTTATATTGACGCTTGATTTGCCACTTTTCTCACATTTCCGTCGGAACTTTGGGCAAATCTCATAAAATTTTAAGTAATGGACTTATAGCGTTCATAATTTTTATAATTTTTATGTTTTATTCTTGCTGTGCCATAACAATATCTGGGACATGTTTATGCAAAAACTGTTCTGATAATTCCTTTTCTCTATCATATTAGCTGGCTAGCTAGCTAAATAATATGTGTTTTTATATAGATATGAACGATATTCTGTACAAATTTAATGAATTTCAAATTAGAATTTAAGTTTACTGAGGTCATATATGTGAGATTAAGTTAGGTTATTTTGTTTAATGTCATATCATCTCTTGTGGGTTATTTAACACCCAATTCTGATTATACATATGATTCTAAAGCGAATAGTTTTTAGGTAACATTTTTAAATCAGCCAAAGCTCATTTGTTTGCATCCAATTAAATGATTTCAAGTATTGCAATCTAATACTAGTAATTGAATTTAATATTAATAACAGTTAGATTTCATTCATAATTCGGACCCTAACAGGTACTACCCCTTCGGGTCAGGATGGACCTTGGAGTAATGGCAATGAAGGGATACTCCACGTTCCCCAAAACTCCAGAACTGGATCCTCACAATCAGGTGCAGTTCAGTATCATATCCAGGACACTCATTGGTAGTGGTGGCTCTGAAAAGATGGAGTTGGCGTATTCTACAGCCCCAACCGATTAGGCAGCTATACATGAGAAGGATTATAGAACCTTAGATATTTATGTATTTATAGCTGCCTATCATAATATGATGGTTAACATGCTCGTCTCCTGAAAGAATTCACATCATAAATGTGATCTGCAAGAGTAGACACTATTGCAGCTATTTGTCAGAATGAATTAGGCTTGTTTGATAAATATTCTCTTATATAATTATAAAAAGTAAATGTTAGGGGAAAACATATAGATTTACATAAACAAATACGCTTTACATTCACACTTACATACATATATTCATAAGTATTTGTGCGTACATAAGTGTATGTATTGATGTTATGCATGTGTGTTTGGGAATACTCACGGGCTTATGCCCATATATAGTTTGGTTTGGTTTTATGGCATATCAACCATTGTTATTTATTTAATGCCTAATTCTGTTGTTGTTATATAACATATGCCATGGATTTTCGGTTCGTTCCTAGTGACACCGAGTGCTTTGACAAGCTGTCACGTCGTGATTAGTAAACAGAATAGCATGATCAGGGTAGTCGGGTACAACAGGTGTGTAACCGGAAGGATACCACATGAGAACCACGCGGTTAGATTTGGACAGAGTGCAGAGAATGGCAGTCGAGCGTGGGACACGCAGCCGATCATCTCGTCTCTGACGAGCTTGCAAAGGGGTGCAAGCGTTGGCACCCCCTGGCTCCCGGAAGAAGATATGGGAAGAAGTCCTCTCTCTGAGTATATGTCTCTCCATCTATCTCTCAAAACAACAACAAACAGTGGACCCTTTCGAGAATAAAATGAGAGATATATTTTTATAAAGAAGTGTGTTTCGTTCGTTCATTGAAGTTCGTAAGTTATGTTTATGTTCTTGGTTGGGTCTATGAGACAATACAACATTGTTACATATGTATCAAATATATGATTTATAAACACATTTTGTAGATACGCGCATTTAAATGATCGAACAGTTATATTTTTAACAATTCAATTTAGTATGAGTCAACAAAGTTAAATGGTTCCAAGTAGTGTTACGTATCACTAACAATTCAATTAAACATCAGTTATTTGTTTACACACAGATGATCAAAAAGTTCAATTTCAAACAATCCTGTTTAGCATGAGTCATTTGTTTGCTCTTAGTTTAAATGTCAAACAATTTTAGTAGACCCATAGATAGAACCCAATCAGGTGCTACCACACTGGGTCAGGCAATGATGGTGTACTCCACATTCCCCAATGCTCCACTATCAGATTTTTTAATGTCATAACTAGGACACTCATTGGTGATATCTTACCTTTTGCAGAGATTGCAATTGGTATATTCTATAGCCCTAGCCGACTTAGTGTCTGTTTAGCATAGGTAATATACAGTTACCAAATCCCTGCCCTACCTATTGGATGTGACACAAGATCAGTTATTTTAAGCGAAGTAAAGCAAGTTGGAATTCAGAGTTTTCCTCTCCTGAACTGATTGTCGGTTCTGCATATATTCAAAATTCTATGATTATATATATATATATATATATATATATATATTAAAGAAAAATAGTAATAAATCCCACAGTATGTAAATATAGAAAAACGAAAAAAATAAAATAGAGGATATGTTTCTTATATATGATAATATACCGATGTTTCAGTTTTTTGTTGAACCATTTCATGAGGATGTAAAAATGTTTCAACAGAAAAATATTTTCAAATGAATTCTTTCAAATTTTTTGATTTGAAAATATTTTTGGATTAAAATATTTTCAAATCGCGCTAAAGATCATTTTAAAGATAGCGAAACGTTGACATATTCTATTTTTCATATATATATATATATATATATATATATGAGAGGACTCTCTTCTCGATCAAGATGTATGAGGACCCAATAGTTCAATTAAAGATATGAACTGTCGGACTACCAACACAAGTGATTTTTTATTATGGTGAAGATTTTCATTGAACCAGTTATTTATATTGGATAAGCTAATAACAGAAGAATGGTGCACTAATGTGCTATATATTCTCCTGATCAAAACGTTTTGAAAACATCAGTTTTTCTCGGCCAGTCACCTCTGCAAAGCTAGGGAACCCAATCTACCCCACTATTTTACCCATAGCTGGGGTTATATATATATATGTATATATATGAGACTCTCCAATCGAGAACGATGGATGTAGGTTCAGTAATTTCAGCAATGTGCTTTTTCATGATTCTTTTGTCACAAATTCGAGCGCGCAATTGTATGTCCATCCATTCACACCAAAATGACAGAGACGTTTATGTGTAAGCTTCTTTTAATGTAACTTTTTAGAGATCTTCTGATGTGGAGAAAGCACTGTGTTGTATCGAGGTAAGGAAGACATACACAGTGAAATGAAGTTAATTATTTATCAACTGAAGTGGTACAGTCTAACAAATATTATAAGTCTCGCGCTGTTGGTGTTACGTCCGACCGAGATCATTCAGAGTTCTCTTTCTCTCTGCATCTGCGAGCTTAAGAGACACGGCGTCTTTTATACTTACGCGATACCGGAAGTCACGAACCACTATACAATACTCTGTCAACCTGAGAAAGGGCTGTTTTGTTGTGAAATATGGACAAGAAGATGAGAATTACTCGCGAGTGTTCTGTCAATGGCATATCAAACTTTATGGGTTATTTCATGCAAAAGTCATACTTGTAGAAGTAATACTATTAAACTAATAACTGGAAGAATAAGAGGTTCCCCAAGAGTATTAGAACGAAAGTGAATGTTATAGCGCTACTGGAGATCGAACTCACTTACTACGCTGTCGCAATCCAGCTGGTTACTTATTACGCCACGGTGGACACCTGTTGAGATATTAACTATTCCTATCTAATATAAGTAATTTGCACACACTTGTATTGTTTCAAATATTCTTATCTAATGTTAATTCATATACAATTCTATGGTTTCAAGTATCTATTTCTATTTAATCATAATTATTTTTGTACACTCTTATATGGGTTCAAGTATTTAACATACGTAAGTATGTTTTCTTTTAGATTTTTTACTTTTTCTTTGTTTTTTAGATGATCTTGAAGTTTAAACTTTGACAATATATTTCCTTGGACGGGATCAGTTAGTAATGATAACCAACAACGTATTCTTGATAGTTAAAAGACAACAAGGAGTCGCAACGTATCAATACTTCATCATCATCATCATCATCATCATCCTATCGCGCTGGTAGCACGGATATCCCTGACCCTCTCTCGCCACTCCTCCCTATCGTTCATCGCCCTAGGTAGGTCTTCAGGACAACATCCCGTATCCTCACATAGCTGCTGAATGTACGTTCGTGCTGGTCGTCCTGCTTTTGCGCGGCCATGTGTGGGGATCCATAAGAGTACATCTCTTATGAGTTCATCTCTGCTTCTCCAGCAGTGTCCTGCATGTCTGGTTCGTCTAACTTGAATAGTTTTCGTGATAGGGGGCAGGTGGCCGTACAGTTGGTGTCTTGTGGGGTGTTGCTTCCAGGAAGTATCATAAAAATAAAAAAAGGTGACATCGAAACTTTATGGAACTACAGCGCTTGTTTCTTTTGTTTTCTCTCTCATTCCACCTTTCCCTCTCTTTTACTTTTCCCTTTTTTTTCTCTTTCTTTTATGGGATGCTGAGAACTTTGAGTTAATCCTCAGTTACTGACGATGAAGCAGTTTTGGGTATTTTGGAGTTACAAATAATAATCCTTAGTACACAATTATGGCTTCAAGTCACTATTCTTAATACAAATGATTTAGCTCTATAGTAAAAGTAAAGTTAGAAAACCGTAGTCGAGAGGGACCCAAAATCGCTCTTTTCAATAGCTACTACACTGAGGTGTAGTAGCTGACACTACTCGTTTCTCTAGATTGCTCCATTTTATGTTTGACACGTACCTTATAATGCTGTGTTAAGCAAGGAGGTAACAAGTACCATTTTTGAGTCTTTGATATGACTCGATCTGGGTTTGAACCCCGATCTCCTGGGCCATTGGTGAACATTCTACCCACAAGTTCTGATAATAATCGAACAGATCGATTTGACCCATTGATGTGTAGTAATAGGTGTTATCCCTCCTGGTCAGAGTGGAACTTGGAGTAAAGGTAACAAAGGGTTGCTTCACACTCCCTAACCTCCAGAACTCGAGCATTACCACAAGATGTAGTTTACAGTCATACCCCGAATGCCCCTTTTTAAGGGGGTGTCTTACTCTTCAGCAAAGTATTCTAAGCCACACTGACAGAACAGGTTTTTATATATATATATATATATATATATATATACGCATACACACGTGTGTGTCTGAGTACGTATGCATGTGTGTGTGTGTGTGTGTGTCATTCACGGCTAAGTAAAAAAAATAAGAAAAACTTCCTCTAAGTTCGCTAATTCCATAATTTTCCCCTTGTGTAGAAAAATAATTCTACAATTATCAAGGTGGCGTTTATGGTGCAATGGTCATCGTCATAGGAAATGAAACTTGCGACAAGAGTTCAAAACCCGTGTGCATTTCATATAATACAAATAAATTTGGACAAGTAATGAATCTAATTAATCTCTCTCCGGCTAAGAGAAAATAGTAGGTCAGACTAGGCTCTTTAAACCTGATATGGCAACCGATCTAGGAGAAGGAAAACTCTGAAGTCAAACCTGGCAAACTCCGCTTAAAAACTGACCTTGTGTCATATCATGCTCTTGGGGAAGGATTGGGTAAATATATATATATAATTAAATAATGTATATATGTACGCACACAATCACCCATATATATTTGTGTGTGGGGGGAGATGAAAACATTTCTATATGACCTATATAAAGCAGACGATGGAACGTCAATCAATTACCCAAATTCTCAGAGTTTGTTTTTTTTTTTCTCACGCGTCACTGTCGTCTCTTCAGTTATCTCCCCTTATAGATAAAAATGTTTAGTTTGTCGCCGTTCAAAAAGAACAAGGTTGGCTAATTAACCTTTCTAATCAATAAAATGCCTGATATTTCAGTCGTACAGAGATATAAGGATTTAGACACCGCACACATACACACACACACACATACACGCGCGTGCACACTCATATGGACATAATTACTTAAATACCAGTGATATACATACGCAAGCGAATCTGGATCATATACAACCACTTTGATTATCTCCACTACCGGTTGCACGATCTTAATATAACTTGAGTGTTAATTACTTTGAAAAATAAAATTAGGTAAATATCACTCACGATTCTAAGTTTCACATACGCAATTTTCTTACGAGCTTGTACATAAAGCTCTATATTGGGGTTTACAGAACATCCTATTCCCACTTCCCGCCGGGGAATTTTTAGATGGGTGATCAATTCAAAAGAACAAGCACTCTCATCGACCTGAGGCCTGCAAGAAATAATCGGGTATTATAGGTAACCTCCATCTCTTTCTCTCTATATATATATCATCAAGTCGCACAACTAGCATAGATTTCCCTGACACTCTCTCTCTCTCTCTCTCTCTCTCTATCTATCTATCTCTCTATCTCTCTCTCTCCGTCCCAATCATACATCGCTCCTGGCAGGTCTTCCAAACGACATCCTGTGCCAACTCCTAGCTGGAGTTGATAACTTCTTGCTGGTCGGCCAACACTGGCAAAACCATGGCTAGGGGTCCATTGCAGAACGTCACTAATGTATTCATTCTTGTTTCTCCAATAGTGCCCAACATGTCTTGCTCGTCTTGCTTGGATGGTTTGTGAGATGGGAGGTAAGTGGCTGTACACCTGCTGTACACCAGTCGGCTGGGGCTGTAGAATACACCGACTGCATCTCTGCAGAAGGGTAAGATCCCTCCCCCCAATGGGTGTCCTGGATATGAACCTAAGCAATCTGATGGTGAGGTTCCAGTGATGCTGGAGCTTTGAAGAATGCAGAGTAAACCTTCATTGCCATAGCTCCCAGGTCCACTCTGGCCCGGATTGGTAGTACCTGATAGGGCCCTATCAATGGGTTAAATAGAACTAAACTGCGAACTTATGCTAAACTGAGTTGCTTGAAATAGAACTATTTTGACATTTAACTGTGCGTGAACAAAAATTGTACTTATACTAAATTGAATTGTTTGAATTAGAACTGTTTGTCTAAACTGAATAGCTTGAAATAGAAATGTTTTAGACAGTTAAACTGTGTACTAATGCTAAACTGAATTATTTGAAATAGAATTATTTGTTTAAAATAGATTTGACATTAAATAACCTACAAAGGTTGATATGCCATAAACCCAAACAATCAACCAACCGACTCTCTCTCTCTCTCTCTCTCTCTCTCTCTCTCTCTCTCTCTCTCTCTCTCTTGTTTTTTATTTGTTTGTTTTTGGTTTGTCATGGTTTTTTTTTAACTTTTTGTTTGTCTTGGGTGTGTGCTGGTTGTTTGAGTGTTTTGTTATACAGCGTATCAACCCTTTCCGAGCCACTTAACGCTGAATTAAGTCATTTTGAAAAAACTTTCAAACAATTCAGTATAGCATAAGTATGGGTTTTTTGTGTGTACACACAGTTAAATGCCAAAACAGTTCTATTTCAAATACTTCAGTTTATTCAACAAAATAAAATGTTTTCAAGTACTGCTATGTAACATTTACAATTCAATTAAACATCAATCAATTATTTACATACAGTTAAATATAATAAAACAGTTAAATGAAAAAAACAGTTAAATGTAAAAATAGTTCTATTTCAAATAACTCAGTTTAGCATAAGTACACAGTTCAGTTCTATTCGACACATAGATAAGATCCTCTCAGGTGCTACCACTCCGGGCCAGAGTTGACTTGGGAGCGATGGCAAGGAAAGGGCACTCCGCATTCCCCAAAGCTCCAACACTACTGGAATCTTACCATCAGATTGTTTAGTGTTATATCCAGGACACTCATGTGTAAGGGTGTTTGTGTTCTTATAGTTTGAATAGTATCTAACCTTAACACTCTTACAGTCGCTTTTCTGTCACGTCTCGTTATTACCAGTTGTCATTCTTAATTAAACTCTTTGACTTACAGCACAATCTGAGAAGATTCCTTTCAGCGGCTAGACTGATTCTTGTCATCAAATACCACGTCGATTAACCTTGATACGTGCCTATTCAAATACATATTGTCATATACATGACATTTTTTATTTGTACTTTGAAAAGATAAAATGCATATTTTTATCCCCTTTTGCACGTCAAATCTATACAAAAGGCCTCGTTCAATTTATTCCTCTTTTTGGTGGGGAGGAGTCGACTGCGTGGAAGGGGGCTGTTGAATATACTGGCTACTTCTCTGCTAAGGGGTAAGACTCTCCCAACGAGCATCCGGGTATGACGCTAAACTGCATCGGATGGTAACGCTCCGGGAGTGTTGAAGACCCCTTCATTGCCATCACTTCCTAGTCGACTCTGAATCGGTGTGGTAGTACTTGTTGGGGTCCCATCTATAGGTCAAATAGAACTGTCTAATCATTTTCTATGCTTGAAATAATTCAATTGTGTGTGAATAGAACTATTAGTGTAAGCAATAATTGATACCATTTATTCCCCCAGCTAAAGTTCAAATGATTGAAACTATTTAAGACGAGCTTTTCTTTTGTTTGTTTGCTTGTTTATTTGTTTGGGTTTTAGGGCATATCAAAACCTTTGTACGTTATTTAATGCCAAATCCATTTTTATACAAATACACAGTACTAGTGTGTGTGTGTGTGTGTGTGTGTGTGTGTGTGTGTGTGTGTGTGTGTGTGTGTGTGTGTGTGTGTGTGTGTGTGTTAGCCTTATCGGGTGGGGCTGTAGAATATACCGACTGCACCTCTACAAAGATAAGACCCGAAAACTAGTGTCGTGTGTATAACACTAAACTGCATCTGATGGTGAAGCTCCAGTCCTGGAATTTAGGGGAATTTGGAGTATGCCTTCATTTCCACTCACACCAAGAGTGGTAGAACCTGTTAGGGGGAATTAGAACTATTTAATCTTTAAATAAGGATAATTACCAGTTGTAATTTGAAACCATACAGCAATGTGCAAATTATTTATATTACATAGAAATAATTGATAAACAGGATTAGTATGTTAAATAGCAATAATTAAAACTGTGTGCAAATAAATGATTAATCTGAAATAAAACTATTAGCGCGAGCATTCAGTTTAGCATAAGTACACAATTTCATGGTCAAAAATATTTCTATTTCAAGCTATTCAGTTTAGTTAAACAGTTCTATTTCAAAGAATTCAGATTAGAATAAGTATAGTTTTTGTCAAAACAGTTCAATTTCAAACTATTCAGTTTAGTATAAGACAATTTCAATATCAAAAACAGTTCTATTTCAAACAATTTAGTTTACCATAAGTACGCAGTTTAAATGTCAAAACAGTCCTATTTCAAGCAATTCAGTTTAGCATTAGTATACTGTTTAGTTCTAGTCCCCAAAGCTCCAGCATTACTGGAACCTCACCATCAGATTATTTAATGTCATATCTAGGATACTCGTTGGGGGACCTTACCCCTCTGCAGAGAAACAGTCTGTGTATTCTACAGATCCAGCTGACTGTGCAATTGTTCTTTTATGCGCCTCCACACACACCTTACGATGATTAGCCATCACAGTCATTGATGACTACTTTGACCCAACATTTGGCTTTGTTTGATTTACTTTTGTCGGGGATTCTTCACCAGTTTGTACACAAGTTAAAACTCATTGAGGTGCCCGTGGTATGATATTTGTCGTTATCTCCCACCAGACAGGACTTAAGGTCAATGACCCGAAGGTCGATTATAGTGGGGGTTAGGGAAGGTGAAGTTCGGGCTCGAGCCTCGAGCTTGACTATGCGGGTCATCGACCCACAGTGCACTGTGGGCCTGATGAGCTTAGCTGGACATGGACATAAATCTGGGTCCAGGCACGTATGCCTGATTATAGCATGAACTGGACCACGGGGTGACAAAGGTGTCAATGATGCAGCTCGCCCACCCGAAGGTGGCCCAGATTCTGCTATTAATATTCTATACCCGTCCGAGACGAATGCAAGACGGCCCAGCTAATGCCATGTAAGTATCCCGTGCCCGGTGTATAAGGGTTATCGTTGTTGGAAATAAACACGGTGCCCTGAGTTCAAGTCCTGGACAAAGCTGTTTGCATTTCACATAGTACTAATATCTTTGGGAAAGGTATGAAGTCAACTATTCTCCTGCCAGCTATGGACAAATTGTAGGACAGACTGAGCTCTTTAACCTTGGTATTACAGCGAGTTTAGAAGGAAATCTCTGAATTTAAACCTATTTAACATCTCCTAAAAGCTGACCTTGAGTCGCATCCTTCGGAGGGAGAGTTCAATAAATTCACAAGTTAAAACCTTGTTGTATTTGATGGATAATAGTTCCAGAAAGTTTTGCTTTTTCGAAAAAATAGCCAGAAATGTTTCTCTGGACAATGGACAAATTTGAAATATGCATGCACCCAACCCTTACGCCCTTAGAAGGATGCGATGTAAGGTCAATCTGTAAGCTGAGTACTGCTAGTTTTGAATTCAATCTTCATTCTCTTAGACTAGTTATCAAACCAAAGCTAAATAACCAGTCTGCCCTACTATTTACTCATAGCCGAGGGTAGAAAAGAAGGATTCATGTCTATCCCAAAGGCATTAGTGTGACATGAAACATACGCAGTCTCCTGCAGGTTTTGAATATGGATCGACAATTCCATTTCCTAAGATGAAAATCGTTACGCTAAGTGCGCCTCTTCTAGAATATATATTTACCCGATTCATCTGCTACAAGCAGGATATGACACAGCGTCAATTTCTTTGCAGCGTACAACTGGTTTGAATTCAGGTGTTTTTCCTTCTCCAAAAACGGTTGCCGTAACAAAGTTAAAGTGCGTAGTCTATCCTACTATTTACCCATAGCTCGGGAAGAGACCAGTTGGATGCCCTCTACCAAGAGTATTAGCGCTTATGAAATGCAAACGGCTTCGTCAAGAATTTGAACACGGATCACGTTGTCCATTTCTTAAGACGATAACCGTAACACTACGAGACAAATGTGGGTTGGTGATGTTTACCGAGACGCTGTAGATTACCAGTATTTTGTTGGGAGACAACTCCTTAATATTGCATAATGAAAGATAAATGGAGGAGTAATTTTAAGGGAGAATAGTTTTCATGCTTATGTTTCCCAAACGTAAGCGCTCAAAAAAATTCAGTTGCCCTAACGGGTTCAATTCTCTGCACTTCTTTCAGATTTTCTTTTTTTTTTTAACTGATGAGTATGAGAAAGGTATGAATTTTATCCATCTTATGCCTGAGCTAGAAATTAAGCCCTGGTACTGGCATACAAGTTGAAATTGATACATAGCTTAACGGTTATCGTCTTAGGAAATGGACACAATCACCCGATTTCAAATCTTCGACAACATCTGTCCACCTTTCATTTTGCGCTAATGTTCTTGAGAAAGGCATGAATCCATCTTTTCACCCACTGACCCGACAGCTATGGGTAACTAGTTGTACATATCCATTAGAAGAAGTATGTACAGGTCAAATATCAATATAAAAAGAATTTTTTTTTAATTTCTTGGGAGTTCGTCTTCCACTCGCAACTCATGAAATACAAAGTTTATAATCTGATTGAAACTATCATTTCTTTGATCAATATCATGCTGGTACCAGTCTTTGACATATTAAATAAATTTGCAGTGTTAATTTTATATACAGTAATTATTTAGAATTAACTAAATGACCTATGAACAGGTAAAGTTCCTATTGTCACATCGGTCTATAAGGATATTGATGCTCCTATTTAAGGAATAAGAGAAGGATCCTAATCACAATTAATCTCCATTAATTATACTTAATCTCCATTAATATAAGTTGATGCATGTGTGGTAAAATGGCTATTATCAGAGAGAATGGACTCGATAATCTGAAATCAAACCCTGGACGGGGCTGTTTGCATATCACATACCTCTGGGAAAATTATGAATCCAACGATTCTCTGCACTGCTATTGATAAATAGTAGGGCAGACTAGGCTCTTTATCCTTGGTGTGGCAAACTCTGAATTCAAACCAGTGCTACTGAAAAAACTGACCTTGTGCCGCATTCAGCTCGTAGCAGAGAGGTTATGTAAACAGAAACAAGTTGAAATTGATTGAATGTTAAACCACTTATAAACTCCTGTTAAATGAAATGTTTTACTCAGTTATAAAAGGTTGATCTTACAATAAAGAAAATCATCACAGCCAGAAAGAAGAATTTTAAGTTTAGTCAATTCCGATTGTCTTGGAGATCATTTTGTAATACTTCAGATTTGATTAGATTAAAGGAAGGTCTAAGGTTATTCATCGGCGAACTAAGCAACGTAAATCTTACAAGAATCATAGATCATATCAAACCACTTTAGCTAGGCTAAATGAAGAAAACTCAGACGATAAGTAGTCGTCTAGTCTCCACGGGTAGTCATCTCAAACCAGGCTGTCAATTTAGAAATCTTAATGAAGAATGACAGCCGGTGATAAAAAGATACCATATGATCGCGGTCTAGAAAAGGTTATTCTTCGTTACAACCCAAGAATTGAGCAAAGAATGATAAGAGTTTACTTGAGATTTGATTTTTCCACGAGAGAGAACTTCATTATAGTTAAGGTCACACTGTCGGCAGGGACTGTAGAAAACGCCGACAACATCCCTGCAGAGGGGTAAGGCTCTTCTACCACCAATATCCAACAAGACTACTTGTTGGCAGCGGGTGGCGACTCACAATGCTTGAGGATGGGAACCTGGTGGCTGAGCGTGACTCGACAAAGTAACTACATGACTTGCTGCTCCACACTTCGGACTCCTGACTGAGCGAGACGGGCAGTCAATGAGGCCCGGTCTGATGAATCGGCTGATCATGTCAAGCTTTAACACCTACATGATTATCCCGACCGTATTCTTCAAATATATTATGGCAAACACCTAACCCTTTTTAACTTAGGAGGGTTAAAAGGCGGTGATGAGGATCAATTGTGCTGACATAGCAGTGTTTGAAACCATTGCAAACAATTGATCTATATCAAATAGAATCATTAGTGTTAGATAGCAATACTTGAAACAATTTTACAGTGCGCAAACGATTGAATATTATAAATAGAATTATTTGTCTTAGTAAGACTTGAAACAATTCAACTAAATGTAAACAAATAAGCTTTAAATCGCTTAAATAATAGTTAACTATAAACTACTCGCTTACAAATCAAATTCATTTTAATATTCAAGAACAAATCCTGTTATATATATATATATATATATATATATATATATATATATATATATATATATATCCAGTCATCGTCCTAAGACAGTGGGTGTGGATTATTCTTTTATAGAACATATAAAGAATATCATATAAATTTATGTGAGTACTCAATGTATGGCTATTGTTAATCCCTTATTCATTCGCTGGGATATAATAAAATTCACATTCAGAGCGTATATAGTGTACACTATATATATATATAGAGAGAGAGAGAGACACGATTCGGTATGAAATAGCCCATTAAATCAAATAACCAATAACCTACAGTCAAGAAGCCACAGAAAAGTTCTCAGCCTGACGAAGTTCAGCACTTCTCGAAAAAAAAAAACCCCAAGTCATCACTGTCCTCTCCATCGATTATGTTCTCTCTTCTAAATCTTTAACTTTCCATTATTTCCTTTATTTGAACTAAAGTGATATCTGGTTTTCGTGCAAAAGCAAAATAAAACGCGAATTTTAATGTAATAATCTTCAATCGTTAAAACTTATTATATAATTCGATATTCCATTTATAACTTTTCTGTATTTTGTAAAGATTTTAATCTTGAAACCAAGAACATTTTTTAAAATCCGCCACTCTCATCATGACATTCATTGAGTCTAAGTTTGTAATGTTTAGTAATTCAATATTCAATTAATTTATTTGTGGGTGAATGGAAATTAAATTTGGTTTACAAGAGGTGCATCAAGTAAAACGTTTGAAAAACCCTGCATTAACAAAATTCAACAATGATTTTATATTATTACGAAACGAAATCAAAGTTCGTTTTATTACTTTTAGGATTGGATTGAATAAGCATTAATTATTTTACAAGTTCCTTTTAGATGAATTCAGTTTAGATTCTTTGTTTAATGGCCTTTCAACATTCGTGGGTTATTTAATGCAAGAGCCATCCTATTAGAAAGATGAAAATGGTATTATTTAACCCATAGCTGGGGTAATAAAAAGGTTTATACTTTTCTCAGCAATATTAGTCCGAAAGGGAAATTAATAGCGCGACTGGAATTCGAACTCACTTAAAACAATGTTGCAGTCCAGGACGTTAGCTACTACACTACGGTGAGTCCCCCTTTGATGCATACCAAATAGACGAGGATTTACTATTGAAAATAATATAAAATTATTAAAAAAAGGCTAAAAATCAGTAACGTTACATTTATGATTATAATTATGAAATCCCTGGTTATTTAACTCCAATTCTAACAGTTCCATCGCCAAATTTGCAATTTGCCTGTTTGTTTTAAAATCTAAAACGAGGCTACTGATTCTGAGCCCCCATTAACCATTACGACCGACCCTTGTTCCGTTGGCGCCTGCGGAATTCAACAGAGTATCACTAACCTTAAGTATTAGACGTTGTCTGCTCAGAGAAACGTGCAGTTTGTTCAACCATTTCAAACCAATGTATCTCACTGAACACTATATAAAAAAAAAGTTTTTCGTTGCTTTTAGCTTTATCTAAATCGATATGATAATTACTGCAGTGTTTATAATGCTACGGTAACCCTTTGTTCTATAAGCATTCATAGATTCATTATTTGTCATAATTTTCGTTGTTATTTGCATTATTTTCGATAAAATAATAATGTTTTGTCAATATCGGTGCCTTTTCATCAACTTTCTCTTTTATCTTCAGATATTTTCATATAATAATTTTGTTATTTTTTCTTCACGCCAGTGTTCTCAAGTTAGATCGGAAGGAGATCATGTGATAACAGTCCTTTCCAGGGTATATATTTGGTATTATCTACTTCTTTAATAGATCCGACACTGATGTGTTCTAATCTTGCATAGAGTTATTCACGGAGGTGCTCGTAGCATAACGGTTCTCATTGCAGGAAATAGAATCGGTGACCCTAGCTCAAATACTGGACAAGGCTTCTCGCGTTTCCCTTTCCTCATGCTCATGCGAAAGTCATAAATCGATCTGTCGTTTTCCCTCTCCCAAACTAAGGGAAAACAGGAGTACAGGCGAGGCTCTTTAATCTTGTTAAGGCAGGTGGTCTTGGAGAAGAAAAACTCTGAGTTCAGACCTGTTAAAATCCTCTTAAAAATTGACCTTGTGTCACACTCTGTCCGTGTTGAAGGAGTTGATAACTACATAGATAAGGTTATTTAGGTTGTGTTCCAGGATTTCTAAGTATAAGATTAACTGTCGTGCTCGTATTCTTTATCCTCTTGACTGAGGTTATATAATTTGATTTTAGACAATCACTTTTTACATTTTTTCTGCCTGTGTTTAATTTCGTAACTGCTGGACTTACGATATATATTCTTTCTTTGGTTTAAAGAATTTCCCCACAAGAAGTATTTAATAGCTTCTGCTGGTAATCAAAGGACTAGTTTCCTCGATATTCCAGAACTTTCCACAGTATTCTTAGACATTTCAGTCATAATTCCAATTCTTTTATTCTTTTTAAATGCTTTTTATCCACCAGAGATTAGGCTGACTATATATCTGGCAAAAGGGTAAGATCCCAGCAAAAAGTAGTTTTCTGGCTTTGACATAAAACAGCACCTGATGTTAAAGCTCCAGTTCTGTGGTGTGTAGTGTTCCTCTTCTTTGCCATTACTTATATAATTTTTGTCATATTTTAGAAATGACTGATAAAAATACTGACTCGTTCTTTGAAACCTTTACCGCATTCATGGTTAGGTTAAATTAGGTTATTTGGTTTAATGGCATATCAACCCTTATGGGTTATTTAATACCAAATCCAATTTACATATAGTTTCAAGTATTTCTATCAAATAGTAATGATTTATGCACAATTTTATCTTGCGCATGGTCATGTATGGTTAGGTGAAGTTATTTGATTTAATGGCATATCAACCCTTGATGGTAATTTAATGTCAAATACTGTTTATAAATACATTATATAAGATTATTTAAGAGAATTGTTTTTAGGTAACAAATTTTTTAAAGGATATAAGTTCAATTATTTGCACACAGTTAAATGACTTCGGGGATTTCTATCTAACAATAATAGTTCAATTTGCACATAGTTAAATGGTTTCAAGTTTTTTTTTATTTACTTCTAATTCAATTTGATATTAATCATTTGTTTGCACATAGTTAAATGGTTTCAAGTATTCCTATTCATTGTTAGCACACAGTTAAATAGTTTCAAGTAATGCTATTGTTTGCACATAGTTAAATGGCTTCATTGTTATCTACTTCCAAATCAGTTCGATATTAATCATTTGTTTGCACATAGTTAAATGGTTTTAAGTATTGTAAATGATTAAATATTTCAATTTGACTCCTAGATGGGACCCAAAGAAGTACTGCCAGTTCGGGTCAGAGTAGACCTGGGAGTAATGGCAATGAATAGGTACTCCTCATTCTCTAATACAATGGGACTGAACCTCATCATCAGTTGCAGTTAAGTGTCATACCTAGAATAAACAGTTCTGTTTGACGTTTAGATGGGACCCAAAAAGGTACTACCACTGCGGGTCCCCAAAGCTCCGGAAATGGAGCCTCACTATCAGATAATTCAGTGTCATAAATAGGACACTCGTTAGTATGGGGGGGTCTTACCCTTCTACAAAGATGCAGTATTCTACAGTCCCAGTCAACTAGACTTGCTCCAGTCACAACATTCCAGCCAATGTAGTCCAACAGTGAAGGATTAATTTTAAATAACAGACAACATTTTATAAAGGATTTGTCTTTATTTTTTCAAGGGCCCCCGCTTATGAAAAGATTGAAAATCAAAATATTGTGCTAATTCGATTAAATTTGTAGGTTACGGTAAAATACTAAGGTAAGTCAAATGTATTTTCGTAACTTGGGGCAGAATTCAACAGATCCAAATACTTTTGCCAAAGCTGTAAAGATGACAATTCACAGTGGACTGTGAGATACCGAGTTCACTAGATACTCCCCAATGTTATTACTCAATGGATTAGCTTGGACCTCGAGCTCGGAATCGACGGTTTTAGACATACCTATCTTTGCTCGCTCGTCGGGGTTTTTGTAAACTGAATCAAATTTCTTGAACAATTTTATTACTGTACGATGATCAACTGCTCCTTCACCTTTCGCTAAACAAATGTCGTTTGTTTTATTAACTTCATCTCTCCCCCACCCCACCACCCCCCTCTCTCTCTCTCTCTCTCTCTCTCACACACACACACACACACACACATCATTCTTCCTCTTCTCTTGATTCGTTTATAAGAACACAAATAATTAGTCTCTTTGCACTTGCGTGACTTCTGTTGTCTCTGAATAATGTTTATACATCTGCATTCGAATATTGAATAAATGCAGATCACATCTGATAGAAATATTAACAAGAGGAAAACATGCGTCTCGTATTTTTCCTCTTTTTTACTTTTTGCTGTTCTAATTTAAACCTTAGAAATACAAAAGTGAGTCAAAAGCCTTGCGATATTTTAGTATGTTTACAGCACGTTAATAATGTCACCGAAGCAGTTCAAACTGTGTGAGGTACTCGTTGTGGTTGATAGTATTGTGGTAGTTGGTGCACTGATAGGTTGTGCATTACCTCAATCCGTGTGTAATTTTTTTTAAAAACTTCACAAATTAATGTGCAATGAAGTCGAATTCTGGAACTTATGCATTATAAAGTCGAATTGGGCTACAATGAAGTCGAATTGGTTTGGTTTGGTTTAGTTTGTTGGGTTTTATGGCATATCAACCTTTGTAGGTTATTTAACGCCAAATCCATTTTTATGTAAATAATCTGTTCTATTTAAAACAATTCAGTTTAGCATAAGTACACAGTTTGTCAAAAACATTTCTATTTCAAACTATTCAAGCAGTTATATGTAACAATCCAGTTAAGTGTAAATACAGTTTTAATGTCGAAGTACGGTTTAATTGTCCAAAACATTTCTATTTCAAGCTATTCAATTTAATCAAACAATTCATTTTAGCATAAGTATGCTGTTAGTTCTATTTAACCCATAGATAGGGCCCTATCAGGTGCTACCACTCCAGGCCAGAGTGAACCTGGGAGTGATGGCAATGAAGGGGTATTCCGCATTCCCCAAAGCTCCAGCACTGCTGGAACCTTACCATCAGATTGTTTAGTGTCATATCCAGGACACTCGTTGGGGGGGTACCCTTCTGCAGAGGTGTAGTCAGTGTATTCTACAGCCCCAGCCGACTGGGCAAGAACTCGAATTGGGCCACATTTGTTATACGAAAGATAGCGGCGTTGTTAATCACAGCATAGAAACCAGAGGGTTCAAGAAATTTTATTCAAGTTGCAAAAAACTTAATGATCCAAGTTAAGAGTGTCTAAAACCGTAGATTCTGCGTTCGTTCTCCAAGCTATAGAGACAAATCCGGCGAGTAGCAATAGGTGAGTATCTGGTGACCCCAGCATCTGCCAGTAGTGTGATTCGGAAGGTTCATAATCTCGGCAAAAGATTCCAGATCTGCTGAATGGTTTTAGTTACCGAAATATTGCAAAACTTTTGACTCACCCTAGTATCAAAATGCTTGCAATCGTCATCCTGGGAGCTATCTGTAAATGTATATTGTAGAAAATGTTCAACTACTTTCGGTTAAAAAATCAAGCATTGACTTGACTATTATCACTAATACTCAACTATCTTAGCTATCAAGCAAGCTTCAATTATATATATATATATATATATATATATATTAAGTTTTTTAAATCTGAATAATTCGCTAAAAAAAAGATCGGAGTTTGTCATGAGATGCCGCCATGAAAGTAAATATTTACTGAGCAATTTTGCTCCGGATTGAGCCGCATAAGTTAATATCATCAACCAAGTATTGGTCAGGTGAATCAGAAAAAGTATTAAAGAAGAATGCATATTTTTTCAATCGAAAATATCAGACCTATTGAATACTAGCTCACTTGAAGATAGCGTGAAACGCTATGTCATGAACTTTTCTATCCTGTTTTATATCTCATTTTTTTAATTTGAAATATATCTTATACCCAAAATATATTGCTCAGCATTTTCGTACATTGAGCATTTTAATGATTTTTTGGATTAAAAACGCTTTAGCGTTAAATTTTAATTATATATATATATAATTTATAATATATATATCATATATTTTATATATATAAGTAAAGTTGGTGACTGTAGTCGAGGGCGACCCGAAGGCTCATTTTTCTATAGCTCTACACAGTGGTGAAGGGAAGAGCGCTACTCCTTTTCCTGGATTGCTCCACTTTACCCTCGATACGCACCTTATATTGCCGTGTGTTAAGCAAGGAGGTATCGAGTACCATTTTAAAAGTCTTTGGTATGACGCGACCTGGGATTGAACCCAAATCTCCCGGACCATTGGCGAACACTCTACCCACGAAACCAATGAGCCGGTTATATATATATTTATATATATATATGTGTGTGTGTGTGTGTGCGTGTTGTCCTAGTAGAAGTTCTAAGCGATCTTTATTTTTAGAAGTGGTTTCTGTTGTGTATTCAGTTTTTAGTTTTAAAAAAGATATCTCAAGTAGTTCTAGCACAAACCTTATATATATATATGTATAACCGGATGTTGTTTTACATGCCATAATAATTTGATGCTTATTGTTAATTGAAAGTTTATGTTTGCTTTATTATATAGGAGAAATAAGTTTTTGTTTTGTTTTGTTTTGTTTTTTGTTTTTTTGCTTTTTATAAAATAAAATTGTGAATGTGAAAAAACTTCATTTTAATCCATTTCTTCTTTGGTCTGAAGAAGTCCAGTTAATTTTTTAGAGCATTGATTTATATCAATGCTTTTAATAGGATGGAAATAAATCTATCATCTTAATGCGACTGATTGCTGTTTTTTAAGAGAAAATTATATATATATATATATATATATATATATATATATATATATATATATATATATATATATATATATATGCTATCCCTAGCAAAAATTATTGAATATGAACACTTCACCTATGATAATTTAGTTTGTTTTGTTTTTTTTCTTATTTCTTTTTTTAATTTTTTATTGTTTATTTCTTTTGTTTTTAGTAGTAAATAAACTTAAGTCAGATAAGATGTAAAACATTTCTTTAATGACTGGATGTGCTAACTTCATAAAATATTGCAAAAACAGATTAATTTAAATTATTTAAATTCATTTTATTTTTCTAAGCCATACTGAGGGAAATATTTCTTCGATGCCCCACCTCAACACACTACTTCAACCACAAAAGCACCTCAAACCCGTAATCTTGTATCATCAAAGTTTGACACGAGGTCATTTTAGTTGAGCACTCAATAATTCTCACATCAATATCAATCGTCAGATGCTTCACTTTTTGCACTTTATTTCGATATAGTTTATAATTTATTAATCTGAACTTGGCACCGGAACCTGAGTCAAAGGGGTTGTACTCGCTACACGTCATATGGCAGAGACTCCACATGTACTAAATTTTGATAAGTATAAGCAATAATTAGGCGTTTATTAAGGATCTGAATTTTTTTAAATCACTGAATTGCTAAACATATCTCTACAAAAGATGCCTACTTGGTAGTTATTGACTAAACATATTTTAATTTGGTTCAAGAATATTCGTATTGGTAGCCAGTGAAGATTGACAACTTAAAACTAATAGTCTGCTTTTTAACCATTATAGTATGTTAGGGTTGCCTAGACGCTCTATAATGTTGAATTAATCATTAGAGTGAGATAGCCAAACTTGAAACCATTTAACTATGTGCAAATAGAATTATTTATGTTACAAAGCAATAATTGGAACCAATTAGAATTATTAGCGTTGGCAATAACTAGAAACATTTAACTTTGTGCAAACAAATGATTTGTATTAAATCAGATAGGAATACTTGATAAATAGAAATGTTAATGTTAAACAGAAATATTTGAAACCATCTGTGTGCAAACAAATGAGCTCGGGCTCGTTTTAAAATAATGTTACCTACAAACGTTTCGTCACTTCCAAATAATGTATATAAAACAGGATTTGGCATTAAAGAACTCACAAGCGTTGATATGCCATAAAACATAACCAAACCAAACAAAACAGAACCTAGACGCTCTACATTAGAAAACAAATTTAGATAAATTAGAATGTACTTATCATTTATTTTAGAAATAGCCCCACAGCTTTAAATGTTTTTACTATTGGTTGAACAAACTCAATTTCACCATATAACGACATTCACTAATTTCTGAAGTCGTACGTAGATTTTAGGAAAACAAAAGATGTATTTCTTTTCGCAGTCTTTGGAGAATTCACTGGAAGAATTAAAAATAGAAATGATTCATATTCTCAGTGTTTTGGAATTCGATTTGAAACAAAGATGCTGCTGAAGCCACTGCAACTGCTGCTGTTGCTGCTGTTATCAATATACAGAAATGAAAATTGCACATTCTAAAGAACAACTGGAATTATCTGTCGTTACCTGGGGGCGGTGTATAAAATCTTTAAAAATTACAAATATGTTTTTTTCAATTAATTAATTAACCTCATAGTGTAGACGTCTATAAAAGAATACAAACATTGAGAGCATTGACTTCAAAGAGTATGGGAATATCATAGAACACATGAATATCGTAGAACACGTAAACATCTCACAACACATGAACATCACAGAACACATGAACATCGTAGTTCACATAAATATAACAGAACAAATGAACATCGCAGAACACATGAACATCTCAGAACGCATGAACATCGCGGAGCATTTGAATATCGTAGAAGGCATGAACATCACAGGACACCTGAACATCCCAGAATTTATGAACATCAAAGAACACATGAACATCTCGCAACACCTGAATATCGTAGAAGGCATGAACATCATAGAACATATGAACATCATAGAACATATGAACATCGCAGAATACTTGAATATCGTAGAACTCATAAACATGACAGAAAACATAAACATCGAAGGGCACATAAACATCCTAGAACACATGAACATCCAAGAACACATGAATATCACAGAACACATTAACATTTCACAACACATAAACATCTCACAACATATGAACATCACAGAACACTTGGATATCGCAGAACACATGAACATCACACAACACAAGAACATCTCACAACGCTTGAACAGCGCAGAACACTTGAATATCGTAGAACATAAACATCGCAGAAGAAAACATGAACATCGAAGGGCATATAAATATCGTAGAACACATAAACATCACAGAACACATGAACATCGTAGCACTCATGACGCTTTTTCAACACAATTTAACACTTTGCAAAATCATTTGATATCTGATGACTGTGGATTGTAGGTTGTAAAGTTGTTTTTTTATACGTGTGTGTGTGTGTGTGTTTTTGTTGTGTGTGTGTGTGTGTGTGTGTGTGTGTGTGTGTGTGTGTGTGTGTGTGTGTGTGTTTGTTGTGTGTGTGTGTGTGTGTTTTTGTTGTGTGTGTGTATGTGTGTGTATGTGTTTTTTGTTGTGTGTGTGTGTGTTTTTGTTGTGTGTGTGTGTGTGTGTGTGTGTTTTTGTTGTGTGTGTGTGTGTGTGTTTTTGTTGTGTGTGTGTGTGTGTGTGTGTGTGTGTGTGTGTGTGTGTGTGTGTGTGTTTTGTTTTGGTTTTTTTTCTAATAAGATAATTATTCCATTATATATCTTAAATACTTCGATACATGACTCGATATATACTCACGCATTTATTATTTTTTCAAATTGATTAATTAATAAATCTTAACGGCATGTCAATACATCAAGGGTCATTTTATACCTATAAGATAGGGGATCACATTCAGTGTATATTCATTAATACATTTTTTCGGGAGGTAGTTGTTTCTGAAGAAATTTTTGCACACACATATATTATATCCCGTATTTAAGTCTTTCTATTTAATACTAATAATTATATGGTTTCTAGTAATTATTTTTGTATGATAATAGTCATTTATTTGCTCATAGTTGTATGGCTTCAAACATTCTTCTCTAATACCAACAATTACATGGTTTCAAGTAACTATTCCAATCAAATAATAGTTATTTGTTTGCACATAGTTATATGGTTTCAAGTAATTAATAATAATAATTCTTACTAAACAATAAAAGCTTCACGTAATTATTTTTAATACAAATAATTTACTGTTATATGTTATTAAGTGTTTCTATCGAATACAAATAATGTTCAAACATGTCTATTTGACCTACAGATGGAACCCTAATAGTACAATCACTCTTGGGCAGAGTTGACCAGGGAGTAATGGCAATGAATAGGTAGTCCCTACTCTGCAGATCTCTAGAACTGTAGCCTCACCACCAGATATAGTTTAGTATCATACCCAGGATACCCCTTTGTGTACCTCCATCAATAACCAACCACAACTATTGCTTTAAATGAGTAAATTGGCACTATGAGTACTGATTCCATAATTTTTGTCAGGAGTGGTATATGTAATACCCGCTATATATATATATATATATATATATATATGTGTGTGTGTGTGTGTGTGTGTGTGTGTGTGTGTGTGTGTGTGTACATCTCTGTGTGTGTGTATGTATGTGCCTGTCTATCTGTCTATGTACGTGGGTGTGTCTGCCACTGTGTGAGGAGAGACGTCTGGATTTGCATTTTTAGGTCTCTGTAAGTCTCTGTGTGTTTCTAGCTGTCTGTGTACGTGTGTGCATCTGTCTTTTGCGTTTTTATGTATATATTTGTTCCTTTCCCTGTATATGTGCGTATGTCTTAGTGTGTGTGTATGTGTGTGTGTGTGTGTGTGTGTGTGTGTGTGTGCGTGTGTGTGTGTGTGTGTGTGTGTGTGTCACTGAGTGTACGCCTATCTGTCTGTGTGAATCCGTGAGTGTGTTTTTATGTCTCTGTATATTTCTCTCTGTGTGTGCGTACACGAGCGTGTGAGTGTGGGTGAGTGTACGTGTAGATAAAGATGCAAAGTAGTGTGTATATATCAACGGTTTTCATTATAACTTTTACGCTGCTCATTATCTATTACTAATGGCGATAACCATATTAGCTAGTTTTTTTTTTTTTTTCCTGAAACCGAAGATCCTTTTTGCCTCTTAAGTCAGAAGCTTTAATTGTTTTTTCTAGTTTTCATTCTTATGTTTCCCTATTTTATGAACACCCGGATGTATTCATTATACTGGAATCCACTTTGCTTTTTGATAATGTTTCGGCTAAAAGTTTTCATTTCAATGATTCGATATTCAACGATACTTCCCTTGGCTTCGAGTTTCCTGAAATCATTTTTTCCGCCAAAACCTTTTAGCCATAATCAAGCAATTAAAAGATTTTCAAAAAGGGACGATATATAATGAATTTTCTAATAATGCCTAATCAAACGACATAAAGCTTAAACCTGATGCACATTCATGCTAGTTCAGATGCAGTGTACTTTTACATAAAATGCAGGAACCCGGTTGTCTGGTCTCTACAATACACCGACTGCATCTCAGCAGAAGAGTAAGACCTCCCCTCTCAAGAAGTGTCCTCGATATGACAATAAACAATAGTGAGGCTCCAGTCTCTGTGGAATAGAGAGTACCCCTTCATTGCCATTGCTCCCAGTTCTTCTCTAGCCCGGAGTGGTAGCACCTGATAGGGTCCTAACTATGGGTCAAATAAAACTGATCGACATGTAAACTGTTTGTAAACAAATGACATGTCAATTTGTATTGTTAGAAATAGAACTGTTTGATCATTTCACTGTGTGTAAACAAATGACAGATGTTTAATTGAATTGTTAGTGCATACATAGCAATACTTGGAACAATTTAACAATGTGCTAATTAATTATTTATGTTGAATAAAATTATTTGTTAAAGAGTTTTAAGTATTGCTAATCGGCGCAATTTGCCTAAATTGAATTGGTAGTGTTACATAGTGATGCTTGAAATCATTTAACTGTGTGAAGATAAAACTATTTATGTTAGATAGAAATATCTGAAACCATTTCAGTGAGTGCAAACAAATGATTGATACTAAATAGGACTATTCATGTTAAAATATTTGAAACCATTTAGCTATGCGCAGGCAATAGCAGTACATGTGTGCATGTTGGCCCGGATTTATTTAGAAATGAGTTTGCCTGCAAGCTATTGACTCGCAGGCCTTTGTATAACTATTCAAATGTATGCAAATAAATTAGATCTGGCTCGTTTAAAAACGTTATCTATAAACTATAGGTTTACAAATCATATATAATATATATGAGAAGAATTTGGCATTAAATGACCTACAATGGTGGATATGCCATAAAACCCAACCAAACTAACCACCAAAATACAGAGTATTTAAAAAAACTAATATCATTTCGTCGTAATCTAATAAGTTCACCAATGATCTCAAATTTTAACTGCATGAGTAGAAACCACTCAAAATTCTATGTTTCATGTTTTTTGATGAGTGAGGTTGTATTTAAATGTCATTTCTTGGAAAAGAAAATATGTTTAAAGATTACACGTAGAATTGTAAGTTATTTCGACACATGCGGTTCAAATTTGAGATCATTTGAACGAGAATTGATCAATTATTAAATCATGAAACGATAACAGTTTCTCTAAAATACCCTGTATCAACGAGATGCGTAAATTTTAGCCAGCTCATAGGATAGATTAGTCAGGCTTGTGAGTTTGATTCACACTGGTTACCTCTCTGCTGTGACTTCGTACCTGGCTATTCTTAATACCTTCTTCGCATTTGTGGCAGCTGTGTATGACGTCTGTTATCAGTATAAGAGCTCAAGTACTAATGCCTATTTTCAAAGCATCAGGCACTCCATACCTGAAATAGTAGACTCCAAGCTTTTCCCACACGACTATTTATAATTACACTAAGTTCAAGTTTCATTGGTTACAACGTTGTGTCAGACTAGATTAAGCTTAGCATTTAAGAAACGCTTATCTTCTTACCGTTAGTGATAATGGTCAGTGGCTGCGTTTATGAAAAAATCTATGATGTTCGAATAGGAATTTTTCCACCAGAAAAAATTATCCCTTTTTGAAAGACTGACGCAAGTCAATCTTCTAGCTCACCATTTTCTTCCATTTTGCTTTCTGCTGAAAAATCCTGAACAAGTCCTGGCAGCAGCACCCCACAAGACACCAACTGTACGGCCACCTGCCCCCTATCACGAAAACTATTCAAGTTAGACGAACCAGACATGCAGGACACTGCTGGAGAAGCAGAGATGAACTCATAAGAGATGTACTCTTATGGATCCCCACACATGGCCGCGCAAAAGCAGGACGACCAGCTCGAACGTACATTCAGCTGCTATGTGAGGATACAGGTTGTTGTCCCGAAGACCTACCTAGGGCGATGAACGATAGGGAGGAGTGGCGAGAGAGAGTCAGGGATATCCGTGCTGCCAGCACGATATGATGATGATGATGATGATGATGATATCAACCAATCAGTAAATGAACCGCTTTTGAATATTCTCAAAACTTCAAACATAAGCCATACAGACTCTAAATTCAAATTATTTATTTCAATCGATCGAATGGGCATAAAGATTTAATCATTCTCTTTTAGCCAGTGATTAAAAATGAATTGATTAATCGATTTTAACGGTATGTCAACCCCTCTGATATTATTCTAAGTTAAGAATAAGGGAATTACGGACATTGGGTACATATACCAAACCCCTCCTCCACGAACAGGATGTGACAAAAGGCTAAATTAATAAACTCAGTCTGCTCTACTATTTATCCATTGCTGGAAGGAGAATTGTTGGATTCATGACTTTCCCCAGTAGCATAAACATAATGCGAAATGCAAACAGCCTCGTTCGAGATTTGAACTCGTGTCACCGTATCCATGTCTATAGACGATATACATTTCGCCACGATCATCTCCATTGATTATACCTATGAGAGTAATGGCATTGAAGGAATGCCACTCACTCCCCAGAGCTGCAGAACTGGAGCTTCATCACCAAATGTAGTTTAGTGCCGAACATAAGGCTCCTCTTTTGGGGGAGGGGGGTCATACTCCCCTGCAGAAGATAAAGTCTATTCTAACAAGACGAGTACTTAAGCTAGTTCTTGATAGTTTTTATGATGAACTTGAATGTAAATGAATGTTTTTTTGGGGGTGTTGTTTGGGGGGGTTGTTTGGGGGGTTGTTTTTTTGTTTTTTTTAACGAATCTGAACCGTTTCGTTCCTCTCCACTCCGTGTTGTCAAACCCAGTATTTTTACGAGACAAAAAAAAATATAAGGATCAATAAAATCGTAATTCGCTTGAAACTTCCCAGCGCAAATATTGGACAGATTTAACGCCATTTTATTTTTAAAATAAATAGCTTCATTAAAAATTCATCAAATTTTCTCGGTGATTTTAATGGATCAGTTGCTGGCAATTGAACCAGCTTTATTGTCGATGGAACAGGAATTCATGTTTTCTTTAATTAGAATTTCTATTTGGTGATTGTCACTCAGTTTATATGCAAATGTAACAAGTATTATGCGACAGAGGTTGTACTTCAGTCAGTTAAACTATTAATTAGTTTAGAACCCTTCATGTGGTGTAATGGTTAACAAGCTAAACTAGCAGATCATTGTATGTAAGTTCGATTCTTACATTTCTAGTTTTGTATCAGAGAATTCTAAAATATGCAATGTTAGGTGATACAGTTTAGGATATGTTGCTGTTTGGTAAAAAGACAATCCACATCTATTTGGAGGTAGGACCGCTTTCTTCTGTTGTGGTGTGGTCGTCCAAGTGAAACGAACTTCTTCACAAGTTCAAAAAGTATTTTGCTGCTTAGTTGCTTCTCCCTCAAACCTTCGGAGAATTCCTTGTCCCTCGACGCATTGAGGAGTTTCTTCTACCCCGAAGCTTAGGGGAGTTCCTTCTCCCTCGATGCCAGAAGTTTCTTCTCCCTCAACGCTTTGAGGAGATGGTATTAGATGAGAAAGAGTCATTTATCTTTCGCTGTATTAGATCTCTCTCTCTCTCTCTCTCTCTCTCTCTCTCTCTCTCTCTCTCTCTCTCTCTCTCTCTTTATTCTTCTTCTTCTTTGTATAATATTCGATCTCTGTGATTATTTCGTGCAATGAGAAAAAAAATAGATTATATAAAAAATATTCGTTGCGAAAAATAAATATAACTTTTATCATTAGCAGTAGACATATCGATGTGTCCACATTCATACACACGCGCGCGCACACACACACACACACACACACACACACACACACACACACACATATATATATATATATATATATATATATATATATATATATATATATACAACCCTGTGAACAAGATAGATAGATAGATACCAGTTTTTACGTTGCTTGTTCTTATTCGTTCCATGTGGGCATCATCGGCTTTGCTGGGCATACAGTTTTGTTTTTTGTAATGACGTTAATTTCTTTGAGACAGCTATTTTTATTCGTGGTTATATTTGCTTCGAGGCAGATATGTCGATCAGAACTAATTGGTGTATATGCTGCCATCGTAATCATATTCGCTTGTTTGATACTATTTCGGTTTTTGTGACTAAATTTGCATATACGCGGCAGCCTCGTTTGGGTTTTATTGTTCATTGTATCGTGCTATTTAAGGAAATTCATTATAATGATTTGTGACTCTCTATTTTTGTCACGTTCGCCTCCATATTGTGAGGCTCATTGAAATTTCTATTTATTTCATTTCAAAGACTTCAAAATTAAAAAAAGAAATATTCTAAAAATTACAACATCGACGCAATCATCTAGCACCAATTTTTATATAGTCAATTTATCCGGGCGCTTGCCGTTAAGTCAGTTTTTGCTAACAAGACTCGTAATTATAACTAATGAAGTGAGTTAGGTCCTCACTATGTGTACCTCTTATTATTTCCTAATTATATTTAATAAGATACCTGTTGAGAAACTTTCTTGTCTCATAGTTGGCTCGGTCGTTTTTGAATGGGTTCTAATTGTGGCCTTGTTAATTTAAATAACTATTACCTCAAGCAAGTAATATGAAATCAACACACTTAAAAGATGTTAACTTGGCTTTTTTATTTAGTACTAAACAAACTAATAACTGATAAGGGGAAATTATCTTGAATTTTTATTAGATGAAGCATTGTCAACCATTATTAATTTTTGACTAGTATTTCTTTCATCTAAATTTTAGACGCTTTTCAATGCAACTATGAGTCTATAGCCATTAATAAATTAAATTTTTATTAGCGGCAGCATTTTTTATTTAAGAGTTAAATATTCTGGCTTCATAAAATATGCTTTAAATAAAACGGATTAATAATTCAAATTAATAATATAATTTTCCGAAGTCATACAGTGGAAAATATTATAGAATTAATTGACAAAAGAAATTAGAATTAAGACTTTATTACCCCTCCTTAAACTTTTACAATAAACAGGTATGGATATCATTAATATATATAGATAATCTATATCGAAGTAAAACTACCTTTTCTAAATGGCTAATGATAATTCTTCTCCAGAGGATGAAGTATTCTTATAGGGTATTTTTTTAATTTCTATAATAAATTTTCATTTGGATTTTGGCTATGTCAGTGATTGTGTATGCTTTTCCAGTAGAAAATGTTTCGCGTCTTATCTGTTATTAGTTCATTTACGGCTAAATAAAAAAAAAATAAGACAAACCTCCTCTAAGTTCGCTAATTCCATAATTTTCCCCTTGTGTAGGAAAATAATTCTACAATTATCAAAGTGGCGTTTATGGTGCAGTGGTCATCGTCGTAGGAAATGAACCTGGCGACAAGAGTTCAAAACCTGTTTGCATTTAATATAGTACAAATAAATTTGGAAAATTAATGAATCCAATTAATCTCTCTCCAGCTAAGAGAAAATAGTAGGTCAGACTAGGCTCTTTAACCCTGATATGGCAACCTGTCAAGGAGAAGGAAAACTCTGAAGTCAAACCTAGCAAACTCCGCTTAAAAACTAACCTTGTGTCATATCATGCTCTTGGGGAAGGATTGGGTAAATATATATATATATATATATAATTAAATAATGTATATATGTACGCACACAACCACCCATATATATTTGTGTGTGTGTGTGTGTGTGTGTGTGTGTGTGTGTGTGTGTGTGTGTGTGTGTGCCAGAAATGAGAACTGGAAATGTGCCCTTTGAAAGGGCATTGCCTTACTAAAAGTTTTATGAATAACATATCAGTGCGTGGTGAAAATATCTATTTAGAGACTTTGGAACTTGAAAAAGAAGAATTTTGTAATCATAAGTCAATATTTATCAATAGATAGTACATCAATAACGCAAATAAATAATTCTCCTTCCATCAATCGGTAAATAGTAGGGCAGACTGATTTCTTTAACCGTGATATGGCAACCGCCGGTCTAGGACAAGAAAAACTCTAAAGTCAAGCTTTAAAACTCCACTTAAAATTGACCTCAAGCCATATCATACTCTTGGGAGAAGAATTGGTAAATACATTCTATAATCATTGAACTGACCTTAAAATATCCTCTAGAGTAGTCGCTTTGATTTTTGCAACTGACTCAGTGGCCTGGTGACAACGTTAAGTATCAAAATATTAGTGATTATCTGAAAACATTAAAATATTTTATTTTATTGTTGTTTTACACCTGCATATCTGTGTGTGTGTGTGTGTGTGTGTGTGTGTGTGTGTGTGTGTGTGTGTGTGTGTGTGTGTACTTGAATTTGATAACAGCAGCCAAAATTAGAACTCTAGTTCAAATAGATCAAAGTATAATCTTACCATAATTTACTAAATGTCTGTCCTTCTGTCAGTACAACGAAAATACCGTCAATTTCAACTAAACTTTTTGAAATTATGAGAGTTATCACTGTAAAAATTATAAATCATCAAGAAATGCAAATCCTACTGATTTTTGGTTTGGTTTTTCTTTGTTTAATGGCATATCAACCTTTGTAGGTTATTTAATGCCAAAGCCATTCTCCTAGAAAAACAGTAGTGGTACCATTTAACCAATAGCTGGGATGATAAGGGGGTTCATACCTTTCCCCAGGGTATTTGCCCGAAAGTGTACGTAATAGCGCAAGTGGAATACGAACTCGCTCACTACGATTCCGCAGGCCATCACTTTAATCATTACACCACGAAGACACCCCCCCACTGATTTTTGGGTGGGATCCGTCTCTTAGTCTCAGTAACTTAATATCTGAATATAATACAAAAGATCAAGCGTTTCGAGTCACCTCTTATAAAACTTCTTGGTAATTGATACGAGAGGAAAACAGCTCTCTCACTACCTCTCTATATATACTTAGATCCTCTGTATCGCGACGAAGTGTCGAGCTTCTAAGAGGAATGCATTTCAGGTCAACGGTTTAGAAATCCAATGTTTCAAATTCTGGAACATGACATTAAATATTTACTCGGAATATATATTAATCTTTAACGATTTTCGATGTTATCTACGATCTTTGCGTAGATATCCGATACTCGAAACCGTCTTCCGTGTGCCATGCTCGGGGTAAACAATGCAGTAATCTCCAAATGAATAAACGATTAAAAAAGAGACAACTGAAAGATCATTTTAAAATTAATAATAATTTTAAACCTTAATAAAAGCTACTAAACATTTGTTTTTTGCTTTTTATTATTTATTTATTAGTATATTACTTTTTTTATTATATAATCACTTCAATCAACCAAAGAAAATGTTAAGAAACTTACAAATGTTACTCTATGTAACAGTTTCTTCGGGCCTTAGATAAGCTGCCTATATTCTCGATAAAGTGTTAAGACCCTCCCACACACACCCCAAACAAAGTGGTGTCCTATAACACTAAACTCTATCTTGAGTTTTGCATAATGTGGAGGACCTCTTCATTGCCATTAATTCTTGTTCCACTTTGACCTGAAATGGTAATACCAGTTAAGGTCCATCTATGAGTCCAATGAGTAAGTAAGTTGGTGACTGTAGTCGGGGGCGACCCGAAGGCTCCCTTTTCCATAGCTACTACACCAAGTGTTAGAGGAGGGCGCAACTCCGTTCCCTGGATTCCTCCACTTTTCCCTTGATACCTACCTTATATTGCTGAATGTTAAGCAAGGAGGTATCAAGTACCATTTTTAAAGTCTTTGATATGACGTGACCTAGGACTGAACTCGGTCTCCCGGACCATTGGCGAACACTCTACCCACTAACCTGTATAAAATTTGTTTTTGATATTAATACTAGATGCTATTGTGTGCAAACAAATGACTATTATTAATCAGAAGCAAATGTTTGAAACCATATAACTGTGTACGAATTATTTGCATTAGATATGGGTATTTAATATCAAATTCGAATTGGGAAAAGGTATGAACCTCATTATACCACCCACCAATAGGCGGAATAGCACTACTATTGTTCTTCTACGAGGGTGGCCTTGGCATTGAATAACCCACGAAGGTTGATACGCCATTAAAAACAAAAAGAAAAGAAAAATTGATATCATATTACTGTGTGCAAAAAGAAAAACTCTAAAGAAACAAAAAACACAAAAAATATGAATATAAATGTACAATGAGCGCGATTCCCAAACCTCCTAGCATAGAATAACCCTACATAGGTAGACATTCCTGTTAAAATCACTAAATAGTATAAATAGTATAAAATAAACCCTCAAAATCGCTTTCATTTTATTTCGTCTCGTAGTATTCAGCTTCTGTGGTTTAGTTTGGTTTATTTTGGTTGGGTTTTATGGCTTATCAACCATTGTAGGTTATTTAATGCCAGATCTTCTTTATACATATACATTAGATATATAAGATTTCGTTTGGTTGAGTTTTATGGTATATCAACTATAGTAGGTTATTTAATGCCAAATCCTCTTTATACATATATATTAAATATATATGATTTGGTTTGGTTTGGTTTGGTTTCATGGCATATCAATTATTGTAGGTTATTTAATGCCAAATCCTCTTTATACATATGTTTTATTGTAGCTCGTACTACGTGACTTCCGGTATCGTAGAGTATAAACACCGCCGTGTCTCTTAAGCAGAAGCAGGAGGAGAAACAGAAGCAGAAGCAAAATCAGAAAGAGGAGCAGAGAGATAGCTCTGAAGGAAATCGGTCTGTAGTAAGACCAACTTCGGACGTAACCCCAACAGCGTGAGACTTATAATACTAGTCGGACTGTACCACTTGAGTTATCAAATAACTAACTCTATTTCACTGTGTATCTTTCACTTACCACGATACAACAATATATATATTAAATGTACATGATTTGTAAAACTCATTTTGTCGGTAACATTTTCAAACGACCCTGAGCTCATTTTTTGCATGCAGTAAAATGGTTTCAAGTATTTTTATGTAACAGTAACAATTTAACATTAGACATTTATTTTCATACATTTGAATGCATATATACATGATTTGTAAGTAAAAGTAAAGTTATCGACCGTAGTCGAGGGCGACCCAAAGGCTCCCTTTTCAATAGCTACTACAGCGATGCGTAGGGGAGGGCTCTACTCCTTTCCCAGGATTGCTCCACTTTACCCATGATGCGTTCCTTATAATGCTGAGTGTTACGCAAGGAGGTATCAAGTACCATTTTTAAAGTCTTTGGTATGACCCGACCTGGGATTGAACCCCGGTCTTATTGGTAATTTCATTTTTAAATTAGTTACCATAAATTTGTTTTATGGCAAACCAACCAATGGCAATGATCCAGCATTATTGAAGCCTCACAATCAGGTCGTTTAATGTCATATCCAGGACACTCGTTGGAGGAGTCTTACTTCTCTGCAGAGATGAAGTCAGTGTATTCTACATCCCCAACCGACGTGGCTGTCAGTTTCTGCGGTCTCATTCTTAATTAAATGCTCAATTACGCTAATAGTCACAACGTTCGAATACCAAATGGAATGGTACTTAAAAATATTGTCTCTTCATGTTGCCATGCAGATTATATCCATCCAACGGTCACGGCAATGGAAGCCGATACATAGACATGAATCTCTTGTATCACATGATTAATGCCAGACTGTTCATAGGACAAGTCATTAATAACTACCTATTCCTATTGTTCCCAGTAACAAACTGTTTCCCTTTGGCAACGGAGACATTTACCAATTCCAATCTTTTTTGTTTGCTTGTTTTGTTTTTTGTTTTTGTTTTTTAAGAATTATTGCAAAGAACAAAGAAAAAGTCTGTCTCAGACTGGCATCAACAAAAAAAGCGACTTCTTTTCACATGGTCAGTTCTATGTACATATGAACAGTGTTAGAAATCCTGAGAAGCAGTGAATTCTCTCTAAAAGCAAAGAAAGAACAAATACATCACATGCAATGTTGTCTATCCAGAATTCTTTTCATGATGAAAATAATTGCGATATCAGATTTCAAAAGTGACAGACATAAGTAAGAGGTTAGCTTAGCGTAACGGTAGGAAATAGAGTCAGAGTCGAGTTCAAATCCTGGACGAAATTGCTTGCGTTTCATTTTGGGCTAGAGCCATTGAGGAGAGCATGAATCCATCTGCGCCTCCCAATCAATGAATAAACAGTTGGGCAGACCGGGTTCTTATGCCTAGATAGGTAGCCATTCGAGAATAAGGATAGCTCTGGATTCAAAGTTGCAATACTCTGCGTAAAAATTGGCCTTGTGATACACCCTGGTCGTTGCGAATGGGTTGGGTAAATACATATGTTAGACATGAATAAATGAAATATTTTATCATAAAGTACCTTATGGACACCAACAACTATCTTAAAACCCATATAGTTCTGCTAGTTATGGTATTCCCAATCTCACAAATTAAAGAAA
The DNA here is from genome assembly GCA_963585895.1 of Sepioteuthis lessoniana. Classification (NCBI taxonomy): domain Eukaryota; kingdom Metazoa; phylum Mollusca; class Cephalopoda; order Myopsida; family Loliginidae; genus Sepioteuthis; species Sepioteuthis lessoniana. The sequence goes on from OY757906.1 coordinate 111,853,993, forward strand.
ATCACACACACACACACACACACACATATATATATATATATATATATATATATGCCGGGGGAAAAATGAAACTAGATTCATTATAAAAATGTACAAAGATGAAAAACAAAGACTTTAGAGGATGATTTCATTTGTAGAAATATTTGCCAATGTTAAATGTTTCAATTTTTAGACCTTCATCAGGAACGGTAAGTTACTAAAGTTACTAAGAAGAAAGTTTTATCACATTCCACTTCTCCCGTTTCAAATTTGTGTAATGCAACTAGCGTTCCAAATTTTATCAAAAAAATTCATATGATTTCATGATGGGATACGTTTTTTCTCGAAATTAACGGACAGGATCCTCTACTGGATTGGAACCGTTGATGTAACCTTTGGCTGCATGATTTCAAGAAAGAGATCAGTTGTAATATTCGTCATGCTGAACAGTATTCTGTCCATGGTATCCCAAAGATTACAGACAGAAAAGAGAGAATGAGGACGATACCGCGCAATTTACAAAAGAATTATTAATATTATACTCAGAATTTTGCCTAGCTTGACACACTTTCTGGAGAGACTAACAAAAGTTCCTTTGTACAAAACTTTTTATATAAGAAAATACAAATTGACCCGGCATCAACTTGTAAGTTACCTGACAAATTTGTAATATATATGTAAATATAGCGCAACGTTCTTTGACAACCACTGGGAAGTTTTTGATATTTTTGGTTCAACTACGTATAAATCGCAGAATGATCTGCCCATCTCAATTAAGAATCTGTCTAGTGTTCCTGTGATTTCTTCATATCGATTCAAATCGATATACAACAATATAACTATAAAATATGAAAAAGAAATGATTGGAAATAATCGATTTGAAAAATAATTCTTAAGATAATGTTCTTATACAAAGGCTGTCCGGAAATGATCCATTCATTTAACATTAATGAAAAAGTGTCCAACCTAGGGTAATGACGTTTTAGTCCACTTCAAAGGAAAACCCTTTCAATTCGTTCAAAAAAAAAGGCTTCAAATTCTTTTTTCGGAATTACTATTAGCCATCTATCTGAATTGATTTGATAATTTTTGTATTCATTTGAGATCAGTAAGTAAAATAAAGTTGGTGACCGTAGTCGAGGTTGACCCGAAGGCAAGGCAGCATCAAGTACTATTTTTTGAGTCTTTGGTATGACTCGACCTGGAATGGAACCCGGTCTCCCCGACTATTGGTGAACACTCTACCAGTAGTTATTAATAATGTATGTATTTACACAACCCCTCTGCAATGAGAAGACTTGAGGACAAGGTAGATTTTAAGTGGGGTAAACCTGGTTTGAATTCGTTGTTTTACTTCTCCTAGACTGGTTGCTTATTTAGCCATAGTTGGAAGAGAACATGATTTGGAGTACAGCCTCGGAATCAACGGTTTTAAGCCTACTTGACATTGCCTGACCATCAAGTTTCTTGCAACCCGAGTGAAATCTCTTGAACCATCTGGTTATTGTACTGTGATCATCTGCGTCTTCATCTTTCGCACAATAAATGCTACTGTTTTATTCCACGGCATTATGGATATCTTGTTCGAATTTGTAAAGCATAAGACTATGTTCCACGTTTATCTGTGTGGTTTTCAAAACACACGAGATGAAGCAATGAACAAAATGTCAACGCACAAACTAACACGTTACTACCTATCATAGTGGGTACCTCACATGGTTTGAATTGCTTTAGTTACGCGATAGATACATGCAACGCAAACTAGCACGTTCCAAAATAGAACATTTTTCACTCACCATGATAAAAAGGGGAGAGAAAAAGGAAAATAAAATTTAAGCAAAAACAATTAAGCATTTTTCTTTTTTTTTCTTTCTTTTTTTTTTTTTTTGCTTTTGGCACAAAAACGAACTCACTTTTAAATCGAATGTCAAAAAAAAATTTAAAAAAAAAACGGAAAACTACTTTTGTTGTTTTAGAAGAATAGCTATAAAACTTCTATTTTTTTAAATTTATTTATTTAATCATTTTTGTTGTTGCTGTTGTTGTTAAATCTTGAAAGTGCTTTATTGTAATTTTTAATTGTCTTTGGTTCTTTCTTTTTTCAATTAGAACAAAAAAAAACACTTCTTGAAATTTTGACTTAACTTAATGTTTAGTTTGTTTGTTTGTTTGTTTTTTGTTTGTTTGTTTGTTTGTTTGTGTTTGTTTGTTTTGTAAACAAAAGTAAATAAAAAAAATTATTATTCACTGGACTGTCTTGTATTTAGATAAAATGTCATAAAAATTCAAAGAAAATGTTAAATTTAAATTTTACTTTTGAAACGAGTTTAATACACTAATATTATTATTTCTTTTTTTTTTTTTAAAGGGAGGAATAAATACGATTCATTAAAATACTTGCAAACAATTTTTTTAAACTTAAAAAAAAATTATGTATCACTAATTTAATTTAACCTAACCCTTCACACAACACATGACTCACGTACTAGGAATGTAACTTGCTTGCTTATCTCCCTTTAAGACGTTCAAGACAGGATAGGATTCATTAATTAAACATATATCTGTGGATCCTAATCGTTAAAGAAAACCAACATTCTAAACAATGATTACAAATTTTACATAATTTTTTTTTTTCGGATTGATTTTAGCAGCATGTCAATCTGTCTAGGGTTACTTTATAGCATGAAATTAAGGAATCGCATACATTGTACATTTTTAGTTACATTTTTCTATAGTTTCTTTTGCACATTGTTATACGATATCAAGTATTCCCAGCAAATAAGATTATTTGAAAATAGTTATATGGTTTCAGGTAACTAATAACTGTTCTTAGTAAACAATTATAGCCTTACGTAAATCTCATGAATACAAATAATTTGCACAAAATCATATGGTTTCAAGTATTCCTATCTAATTCTAACAATTACATGGCTTCAAGTAATTATTTCTATTCAATAATATTTCATTTACTTGCACACAGTTATTTGGTTTCAAGTAACAAATAATAATTATTAGTAAATAAGTATAGCTTCAAGTAACTTTTCTTCATGCAAATAATTTACAGTTTTGTGGTATCAAGTATTCTTATCAAATACAAATAATTTTCAAGCAGATCTACTCGACATATAGATGGGACCCAAACAGAGTGAACCTGGGAGTCATGGCAATGAAGAGGTATTCCATTCTCCCAAGATCCACAGAACTTAAACTTCACCATCAGAGGCATTTTAGGGTTATATCAAGGACACGCCCATTTTGGAGTGAGGTCTTGAAATAAATGCAACTGAAATATTAAAGTACATTCTCCCTTCCAATGGGGAGAAATATGGTTTGAATTGACGAGCAAATTGCCAAATTATAGGAAAATATAAGTAAAAAAAATTGTACTCCCGGGATTTTTTTTATTTTCCCTATTAAGAACTTTCACCTTTTTGATTTACGAAAGCACTTTACTGCTTTTCATTTGCTGTTGCTGCTGCTGCTGCTGTTTGTTTGTTTGTTTGTTTGTTTTGTATCCTTTTTAGGGGCTTGCCGCAGGGTGAATATTTGAAAAGCTAAAATCATTATTATTTTGCTTTAGGACAATGAATAAAGTAAATATTTTAAATGTTTTGTTTCCAGGGATGACCGCAGCAACAGAAAGTAAAACCGGGGTTAGGAAGAAACTTCTGTATTGTTTTTTTGTTTTGCTGGGGTTTTTTTTTTTTCTTTTTTGATGGGAGTTCATACCATTGATAATCTATGTCAATTCTATCAGCTGTTAAATAATATAAAGAATTGTTTTTTGTTTTTTTTCCTTCAGGTTTAATGAGGATAGAACAGATTCTTGGTACGTTTACTCGGGAACAGTACAATGTGTCTATCATCATGCACAAACTGGAGGATGTCACCCGTGTCCATGAGGACTTTCGCATGCTTGACCGTGTCGAAATTGGCTTCATGAAATGTATAATTCTTGACCTTTCTTCCCCGGGAGGATATGAAATTGTCCTTAAACAGGTAAGCAATATATCTACTTTTACTTTTTTCTTTTCCAAACAATCACAATAATAATAAGAAGAAGAATAAGTACCTCAACCTTGCTAGAGAATTAATAAACTGTGGAACATGAAAGTAACGATTGTGCCAATTGTGATTGGTGCGTTAGGCACAGTAACTAAAGGATTATTAAAGGGCCTGTAGGACTTAGAAGTTGGCGGACGGGTAGAGACTCTCCAAACGACAGCATTGCTGAGGACGGCCAGAATACTGAGACGAGTCCTGGAGACTTGAGGAGACTTGCTGTCACTCAAACTCCAGTGAAAAACCATCAGCTAATACTGATGTGAAAAACTCTAGAGTAAATAATAAGTAGCAAACGACATATGACTGATGGAATCGAACTACCAAATCCCGACAAAATTAGAACGTTCGAAGAAAATGAAACCTACAAATGCATAGGTATCTTAGAGTCTGACACCATCAAACAAGTGCAAATGAAAGACAAGATCCGAAAAGAATATGGCAGGAGAACTAGAAAACTACTCAAGACAAAACTCTCCAGCAGAAACCTCATCAAAGGAATAAATACTTGGGCTGTGCCCCTAGTTAGATATTCGGGACCCTTTCTCAAGTGGACCAGGGATGAACTTAAACAAATGGATCAAAGAACAAGAAAACTAATGATCATGCATAAGGCATTACACCCCAGAGACGACGTTGACAGACTATATGTATTTAGAAAAGAGAGAGGAAAGGGACTTGCCAGCATCGAAGACAGCGTTGACGCATCGATACAACGGTTCGAAGACTACATAGAAAAACACGAAAGAGGACTAATTACAACCACCAGAAACGATACCGACAACACGATAGACGATAGAATGACAACAACTAGGAAACAAAAATGGGAGGAAAAACAACTCTATGGCCGCTTTAAACGTCTAGTAAACAACATCTCACCCGAGAAAACCTGAACCTGGCTAAGAAAAGGAAACTTTAAGAGAGAAACGGAATCCCTTCTAATAGCAGCACAGGACAACGCCATAAGAACCAATCGTATCAAAGCGAGAATAGATAAGACGCAACAAAACAGTAAATGTAGGCTATGCGGTGACAGAGACGAAACGATCAATCACATAATAAGCAAATGCAGCAAATTAGCACAGAAGAAGTATAAGGTGAGACACGACTGGGACGGTAAGGAGATCCACTGGGAAATGTGCAAGAAGTTTCAATTTGACCATACTAACAAATGGTATATGCACAACCCAGCACCTGTCCTAGAAAATGATACGCATAAACTCCTTTGGGATATGCAAACGGATCCCCTAATCCAGGGCCAGAAGACCAGACCTTATAGTAATCAACAAAAAAAAGAGAATTTGCAAAATTGTCGACTTTGCTGTCCCAGTTGACCACTGAATAAAACTGAAAGAATGGGAAAAGAAGGATAAGTACCTCGACCTTGCTAGAGAATTGAAAAAGCTGTGGAACATGAAAGTGACGATTGTACCAATTGTGATTGGTGCGTTAGGCACAATGACTAAAGGATTATTAAAAGGACTGGAGGACTTGGAAGTTGGCGGACGGATAGAGACTATCCAAACGACAGTATTGCTAAGAACGGTCAAAATCCAGAGACGAGTCCTGGAGACTTGAGGAGACTTGCTGTCACTCAAACTCCAGTGAAAAACAATCAGCTAACACTGATGTGAAAAACTATAAAGGAGTAAATAATAATAATAATAATAATAATAATAATAATAATAATAATAATTTTTTAAAATAGCAAATGTAGGTTCTGTGGTGATAGAGACGAAACCATTAATCACATAAGCGAATGCAGCAAATTAGCACATTAGGCTAGACACGGTTGGTTGGGCAAGGGGATTCACTGGGAGATGTGCAAGAAATTTGAATTTGAGCATACAAACAAATAGTAAATGCACAACTCAGCATCTGTCCTAGAGAATGACACACATAAAGTCTTACGGGACTTTGACATACACACGGATCCCCTAATCTCGCCCAGAAGACCAGACCTTATAGTAATCAACAAAAAAAAAGAGAACTTGCAAAATTGTAGACTTTGCTGTCCCGGCTGACCTCAGAATAAAGCTAAAAGAATGTGAAAAGAAGGATAAGTACCTAGACCTTGCTAGGGAATTAAAAAAAAAACAAGAAGGTGACAATTATACCAGTCGTGATTGGTGCTTTCTGTACAGTAACTAAAGGATCATTAAAGGGACTGATGGACTTGGAAGTTGGAGGACGAGAGGAGACCATCCAAACTACAGCATTGTTGAGAACGGCCAGAATACTGAGAAGAGTCCTGGAGACTTGAGGAGACTTACTATCACTCAAACTCCAGTGAAAGAGCATCAGATAACGCTGATGTAAAAAAAACTCTAAATGAGTAATAATAATGATAAAAATAATAAATTTACGACAACAAACAATAATGATAAGACAGAGGAAAAACGCTGGAATCTGTTGGAACGAAAAGGGAAAAGCAACACAAAGAGTAAAACAAACAATACAACCGAGGAAATAAATCAGAAGATACGGGCGAAAGAAGGAAGACTAAAATTATATCAAGACAGGATCAAACAATACAGACAAAACAGTGAAAGAAAATTCAACTAGCAAGTAGCGGGGGGAGAATGCAAGGACATATACCTTGGCAGTCTTTCTTATAAGAAACTGACGACCATGCACAAAGCATAATATCCAAGGAAAGACATAGTCAGACTTAAGAAACCATCGTACTTACAGTGTCAACAAAAGAATGGGCAAAAGGACCTACAAGCATTGACGATTGTGTAGCTGCAACAATTCCGGGATTCGAAGAATACACAAAAAGAACGAAAAAAGACTAATTACAGCAGATAATTATGGAGCACCTTGTGAAGATTGAAGTCACTACTCTATAGAAATTGATTCGTGGGATCAGCTTCATTATTATTTTACCATGACGAGATATCTACAGTCATCAATATTGTAAAACAAGGATCACACAAACCTATTAAGTTTAACAGCAATATATAACACAGGCGCAGGGTTTCCGATATCTGGTCTTGAACTCAGTGTTTCCTTCTCCTAGACTGGTTGATCACTCAAGATTTAGAGGATGTGAATGCAGTCATCCTTGAACCTGTTTCGCTGCTTCCATTTTCCGTGCCGATAACCATTATAGAAGCTACACGCCCACAAGCTAATTAAGAAATATATTTTAGTGCACTTCGCCGTTAGAAGCTAAGCTAATTTTGTAGACTTTTAGTTCTTTCTGAAGTTTGTTATTTACATGGCACCTATTTCTTTAGCCTTGTGCCAGACTTAGTTAAACTTGGGGTAATATCTCTCTATATCTCGCTGAATCCAAGCAAAAATAACAAAAAAAACAATTATGTAAATAATGAGGTAAACAGACATTTCAGTCTTTCGAATTAATATTTCGGTTGAATGATCAAAATTCATATAAAATTATCGCTGGCATATAAAGAGATTCTAAACGATTCTTATCTGGGAGCGGGGGCGTTTATTTTGGTTGCTTGATTCCATTGGTCTTAAATCTTTTATCCGGAATTTTTCCTGGGGGGACTTTGAAATTCCTTTGTCATCACCTCTGAATGTTTTATACTTCATTACTCTATGGAATTGCTCGGAAGATGCAATTAAGAATTTAGCCGATTTAATGACATTCAATGATAATAAAAAAAATCGATATTGTCCACACTGATCGTTAGTGTGCACTCAACTAACGCGTTACCGAGTCCTGGGGTCTAAATGTGATCCACGTTACACATATATTAATGCATATCTATGGACATTAAAGCATTCACGGGTCTCTATTTGAGTACATTTTCTTTATATATATATACAGTTGCTTGTAAATATTATGGGTTCAAAAATTACTCAGAACTAACGTCATTAATTGCATTACTACACACGTGCTAATGCTCTTGGAAAAGGCATGAATCCACTTTTCCCCGCTCCTGGCTATGGGTAAATAGTAAAGCAAACTTTTTTTTTGTTGATTTTTTTTTTTTAGTTTTTGTTTGGCAACCAGTCTAGAAAGAAAACTCTGAATCTAAAACAGCTTTACTCCCCTTAAAAATTACCCGTATGTCTATTCTTGCCCGTGACGTAAGAGTTGGGTAAATATAAGGATGTGCTCTCAGTGTAACGATTGTCATCGTAGGAAACCAGTTTAGGAGAAAGAAAAACCTGATTTTTAAACCATCTGTACACCACCTAAAAATGTCCTTGTCATGAGTGACTAATCATGTGAGGAATTTATGAGAATTTAATATTTTGTAAAACAAAAACTGGGGATTTTTACCTCATTGCTATTACCATTATTTTGTGTAAGCAAACATAACAGTTTTCTACTCAGAAAAAGAAATCGGCAAACGCCAAATTGATATCAAGGAAGACATGAACCCAACTCTCTTGCCCAGTTGGCTGGGGCTGTAGAATACACTGACTGCTTCTCTGCAGAGGAGTAAGACACCACGCCCAAACGAATGTCCTGTTTATGACACTAAAAAATCTGATGGTGAGGTTCCAGTGATGCTTCATTGCCATCGTTCCCAGATCTACTCTGGCCCGGAGTGGTGGCACCTGATAAGGGTCCTATTTATGGGTTAAATAGAATGTCATTGTCATCCCCAGGACACTTTGTGGGTGACTCTTAACCTTCTACAAAGATGCAATCGGTGTATTCTTCTGCCCCAGCCAAATGGGCTACATTTTCTCAGCTAGATTCTGGTTTGTGCGTATACCATCTGTCAGCATGGTTATGTTTTATTATCTTGCACATTTCCAAGCGGATCACGTTTACCACCCAGTTGTACAGGATCATGTGCTCCTTTTGTGCCAGTTTGCTGCATTCACTTATTATAGGATAAACCGTTTTATCTCTGTCACCATATAACCTATACTTCCAATTCTTTCACGTATTATTACAATTATTATTATTATTATTATTGATATTATTATTTACTCTTTAAGAGTTTTTCAAATCAGTTTTAGCTGATGGTCTTTCACTGGAGTTTGAGTGACAGCAAGTCTCCAGAACTCTTCTCAATATTCTGGCCGTTCTTAATAAGGCTGTAGTTTGGATGGTCTCCACTCGTCCGCCAACTTCCAAGTCCTCTAGTCTCTTCAATAATCCTTTAGTTACTGCACCAAAAGCACCAATTACAAGTGGTATAATTGTCACCTTTATGTTCCATAATTTTTTGAATTCCCTAGCAAGGTCGAGGTACTTATTATAATAATGATAATTATTATTATTATTATTAATTTCTTAATGGTATTTGCTTAATTTAAGTAATGTTTTCATATCTGCTTTTGGCTACTTTTATGATTTCCTCTCTTCGCCGAAGGATGTCGTTAACTGATGTCTCTTTTCATAAAACCGTTTTAAATCATTCATAAGAACTTATAGTCATTACTTATCATCTATTAATGAAATGTTCTCCGTCCTGTCTGATATGCCCAGGGGTAGGAGATATATTTAAATGTGAATTAATCATATATATATAGAGAGAGATAGATATAGATATTTTTTCTTTTTCGTTCACAGATTAGTGAAGTTGGAATGAATAAAGAAGGATACCATTACCTCCTTGGAACAATGGTAAGTAATCAAGTTTATAATTCATCTCTTGATTCATATATATATATATATATATACATATATATATATACATATAAAGTGACACCCAAAAGTTCGTGGAAGTTAAGAGTGAAATGGTTTCCACAATGAAAGAAAAATAGATTTATTATTTCTTGATGGTGTTACTTCAAGATATATGTGGTTGACTTGATAGATGATCAGAAGGATCAGTCTGGTCAGTTTTCAGTAACTTTTTGTTAATACCTAATATATATATATATATATATATATATATATATATATATATATATATATATATATATATATATTAAACGAAAAAGAATACAAATGGAATTACAAACTGAATTCATTTTCGTTTGATTTATATAAAAAATGTTTTTTGTTTGCATGTGAATTTCGATATATTTTTAATCTGAAATTAATTATGTATTCGATAGCCGTTGACAGTGAGCACCCAATTGGATATTTGTATTCTCTTTAGTCTAATACTTAGACTACTTTCCTTGGATTTGTTCGCCAATGTTCGAATTCTTGCAAAGACTCAAAAACTGGTATTTGATGCCGTCTTGCTTAACACTCAGCAATAAAAAGTACGGTTTAAGGGTAAAGTGGAGCAATCCAGGGAATGGAGTAGCGCTCTTCCTTACACCTCGGTGTTGTAGCTATTGAAAGGGGAGCCTTCGGGTCGCTCTCGACTACGATCGCCAACTTTATTTTTTACTTTTATATATATATATATAATTGCGCACGCAGAATCGATGAGGCTTAGTGACTGTTAGTTTCTCACCTTCTATGATCATCAGACCAAGAATGAGCGCCGGCGATTCTGTGTCAATGCTATCTTAGATTATACATGGTTCAGTGCTTTTGTTGTTTCAGAACCTCTTTTAGAAACGTTAGAAGATACAGAGTTACCTTCTCCTTGTGAAAGACGGCCTGGAATCCCACTGAGATTTCTGACCTGATTCAGTAAAACAAGTGGGGACCAAATTATAAATGTATTTTCCTCCATTTGTTTTGTAACCTGTGATCTAGTGACAAGCTTGCAAGAAACCTGCAAAGTAACAGTGTCTCTCCATTGTGGCATTGCACCAGAATTATTTATAATTTGTAAAATCCGACATTAAAATACAACGAAGTATACATATATGCAATGAGTAAAATATGTTGTGTGTATGTTTAAAAAATGTATATATAAAAAGTTGTATCAATCGATTTTATCTGCTTGTGTATATATATATATTGAATACGTATATTTGTATATATATATATATAGAAAAATATTTGTATTGGGGCGTATATATGAATCTGTATGTGTATATACGCTATTATATGTAGTTTGTATTTATACATGTGCATATATATATATATATATATATATGTGTGTGTGTGTGTGTGTGTGTGTGTGTGTGTGTGTGTGTGTGTGTGTGTGTGTGTGTGCGTATTTAAAAGAATATAAATAGATAACAATAAAAAATATGTATTTTCGATTACAAGGGTTTATGTGTATATATAGAAAAATATTTGTATTGGGGTGTATATATGAATCTGTATGTGTATATACACTATTATATTTAGCTTGTATTTATATATGTGTGCATATATATGTGTGTGTGTGTGTTTGTGTGTGTGTGTGTGTGTGTGTGTGTGTGTGTGTGTGTGTGTGTGTGTGTGTGTGTGTGTGGATTTTAAATATATAAATATATATTTGAGCATAATTAGATATTTAAGTGCTTGTCTGTATGTATATTTAGGTGTCTGCATGCTTTTCTGTATGTATATAAAGATATGTTTCGGTGCATATGTTTCAATATATATATATATATATATATATATATATATATATATATATATATATATATATATATATATATACTAGTGCAGTTAGTTTGTATTTACATATATTCACATGTATATATGTGTGTTTGTGTGTGTCCACGCAAGTGTATCTGTACATAAAAGTAAATGTATATATATATACATTACTGCACATATATATGTAAATATGTGAGCAGTTATATGTTTGTACACATAAATTTATATATTTAACATGTTACTTGCATATATATATATATATATATGACGTGTTTTCGGCCTTGTGACACATCGAAGCAAAGAACTTTGTAAATTACTATATATATATGACGTGTTTGTGCTTTTCTGTATTCATAAATATCTCTCAGTGTACGTGCAGGGATAAGTCTTTTGTTCGTATATATATATATATGTTTATATATATATATTTATATAATTTGTTTGTGTATTTACGTATGCATTTTTAACATTTCCCTCTATAGGTATGTCTAGACGGATATAGATTATTACTCGTATGTATATGAAAACATATATGTATATATATATATATGCGTGTAAATGCATATATTTGAATATATTTGTGTGTGTAGCAATATATTTTAGTTTATACGCATGTGTAAGAATACTTATGACACGTGACTCTGAAAAAGATTAATAATAGCAAAAGAAATTTAAGAGTAAAGGTAAATTCTATTATACAGGAGAAAAAGAAAGTTTTAATGTAATTATGACTTATCCAATGAGGGATATTTGGGAAGGTCACATTCAAGTTACCAACTTGCAGAAGAAGAAGGAGAAGAAGAATTTATACAGCAAGTTTTCAGTTGATCAGTAGTCTCCAGACATCTATGAAGGGTGTTAGTGCTGAAAAAATCTCGACCGAACCAAGAAAGCAATGCTCTAAAGCTATGAAGCGTGCATACGATTCCATATTTGTAATCTGTAGAACTGACATGTTTAGCACATGTCACAAAAATTCAATATATGTTTAAGCTTCTTGTTGGGTCAAGAAATGATAACTAATAACTAATATATAGCTTAACAAAATATTAGTATTTAAGCAACTTTTTTACCTGGGTGAGATAGAAGATCAACACAGAGAGAAGAAACCCAAAAATAAGTTTGGTTTGGTTTGGTTTGGTTTTATGACATATCAACCATTATCGGTTATTTAAGGTCAAATCATCCTTATACATATATATTTGATATCCGATTTCTTAACATATTTTGTTTATAATATTTTTAAATGAGCCTTAGCTCATTTTCTTTGCATGCAATTAAATGGTTTCACTTATTTCTATCTAATAAGAATAATTCTATCTACTATTAATCATTCGTTGGCACACGGTTAAATGGTTCCAAGTACAGCGATTCAACGCTATCAGTTCAATTAAACATCAATCATTTGTTTGAGCACTATTAGATTAACAGCAGTTCTATTTCAAACAAGCCAATTTAACACAAGTCATTCGTTTGCACATAGTTTAAATGTCAAACAGTTTTATTTGACGCATAGATAGGATCCTATCAGGTGCTACCACTCCGAGCCAGAGTGGACTTGGGAGCTATGGCAATGAAAGGGTACTCCGCATTTCCCAAAGCTCCAGCATTACTAGTGCCTCACCATCAGATTGTTCAATGTAATATCCAGGACACTAGTTGGAGTAGGGAGTTCTTACACCTTTGCAGAGATGCAGTTGGTGTATTCTACAACACTAGCCGACTGGGATGAAATTAGTTTGATTTGGTTTCCTATCTATGGATCCAATACAACTGTTTGATATTTAAACTGTGTGAAAACAAATGACTTCCGCTAAATTGAATTGTTTAAAAACAGAACATTTTTTTTTATCATTGAACTATGGGTAAACAAATTACTGATATTTAATTGAATTGTTAGTGATAAATTGCAATAATTGGAGCCATTTAAATGTGTGCAAATGAATGACTAGTGTTTAATAGAATTATTTATGTTAAATAAAAATACTTGTAACTACTTCACTGTGTACAAAGAAATGATTTACATTGAATAGAATTATAAGTGTTAAATAGCCATGATAGAAACCATTTAACTGTGTAGAAACGACGGCAACACTGGTGAGCCAACAAATTAGTTCTAACTCATTTAAAAACGAAATTACCAACAAATTAATCTCTTACATATAATTTATATCTATTTAAATGTGTGTAAACAAGTAATTTACATTGAATAGAATTATAAGTGTTAGATAGCAATAATTAAAACCATTTAAATGTGTAGAAACAATAGCAACACTGGAGATAAAACAAATTAGTTCTAACTCATTTAAAAATGAAATTACCGACAAATTATTCATTTACAAATCAAATGAATATATCAATTTGATTATATGCAAACAAATGACTAATGTGAAATTGTTATTGTTACATTGCAATACTTGATACAATTTAAACGTATGCAAACCAATAAGTAATAGTTAATAGAATTATTTGTGTTCGACAGAAATACTTGAAACCATTTAAGTAAGTACAAAAAAAAAAACTCAGGCGCCTTCAAAAATGTCATCAATAAAATGTGCTTATAAATCATATATATTTGATATGTAAGTATTTGGAGGACTTAGCATTAAATAACCTACAATGGTTGATATACCATAAAACCCAACAAAGACAAATCATATATCTTTAATATATATGTATGAATAGGATTTGGTATTAAATAACCTACAATGGTTGATATGCCATAAACCCACGCCAAAAAAACATATATTTAATATATATGTATAAAGAGGGTTCGGCACTAAATAACCTACAATGGTTGCTATGCCATAAAACCCAACAAAAACAAATCATATATCTTTAATATATATGTATGGAGAGGATTTGGTATTAAATAACCTACAATGGTTGATATGCCATAAAACCTCCCAAATATATATATATCTTTAATATATATGTATAAAGAGGATTAAGTATTAAATAACCTACAATGGTTGATATGCCATAAAATTCAACCAAACCAAACGAACCTATAACTGAGGGAATATGAGGGTTCACAACTTTTCCAAGGGTATTAGACCGAAAGTGAACGTCATACCGTGACTGGCCTTCGTGTCACCCTCGACTAAGGTCTCCAAGTTACTTGATATCATATAACTGTGTGCCAAAGAAACAACACAAAAGTAAAAACATAATTGTACAATGACTGCGATTCTCAGACCACTCTGCATAAAATAGCCAAACGCGTTGACATGCTGTTAATTTCAATTAATCATATATATATATATATTGTGGGTATGGATGTGGGTTTGGGTGTGTGTGTAGGCATTTGTAGTTTAATTTCTGAACGAGGCTGTTTGCATTTCTTGTTTGGCTTATAACTTTGTGAAATGTACGAATCCAACTACTCTCCTTACGGCTATTGTTAAATAGTAGGGTGGACTAGGGTATATATCTATATGTATGTGCGTATATATATATGTGTGTATATATGTATATGTGTATATATGTACATGTGTATATATATATATATATATATTAGATTATATATATTTAATACCATGGACGTTTATCTGCGACCTTAGATTTCATGAAGTTTTACAAACAACAATCATCAGGCAGATAACGAAAGAAAATGAAGAAATCGAAAAAATCGAAAAATACAGTCAAAAACTGTTAGAATTGTGTATAAATCTTTATGTGTGCTTGTGAGTGTGTGTGGGGGGTTATAGTTGCGTATTATGGTGTGCGGACGTGTAAGTGGTGTTTAGTATATGTGTGTGTGAAGATACATACGCAGCGCGATAAACTTGAGGTTGTCTTCCGGATAGATGAAAACTGTTATGTAGCAGGGTTTGCTACAGGATTGTTACATAGCCATAATGAATATGTGAAATGTACATAGAATGTTCATAATGCTCATAGGAATCCCGAAACACGAAAAACACTGACGGCTTCTTAGTTCAAGTACGAAACTTTTTATTACCTTTTGAGTTAAAAGGTTTTTCGACATAAGGAGAAAGATACACAGTCTTTCTATGCTGACTTTTCCATCTTCCCCCCACCACCACCACCACCATCACCACCACGTGGGGCACCCGCCGCAAGGCCTCGGCGAGCTCCGAAAGTCAACCTTCTTCTTCGGAGGCAAAAACTCAACTCCCTGACTTTTCTCAAATCCCCCAAATCCTCCGCGCACGCTTCTAGTGCATGACATCATTCACACCTCCTGGGCCATTTTCTATCTGAGGTTTTATTTTGACATCTGTGAATGACGCATCCTCCCCGCACGCGCGTGAATACGTGCGCTCATGTTTGCACCTAACTAACCCATGCACTAAGCGAAAGGTTCTCAGCCTAACTAAACCGAAAGGCAAGATATATAAAACGAAATCCCTCGGCCATTATATTATAGGATGCCCGAGAAAAAATTCTTTGTTTCTTTCTTTATTTGTGGTGGTGATTTTAACAAAGGAACAAAACATTATCATTTCATTTCGAAGAAAATAAATAAATAATATAAATAATATGATATAGTAATAGTAATAATGCCTGTATTAATTATATCCATTGAATCTGAAAAAGTCCTGTTAATTTTGGTGTTATTGATTGATATCAATACCCCTAACAGGATGGAAATAAATTTATAATCCTAATGTGATCGGGTTTTGTTTTTCTTAAAGGAGTTGTTGCTCTGTGATGTCAGTTACATTGAGCACTTTACCAGGAAAATTTAAATGTTCATAGTTGAATAATTTTATTGTCCTGGCGAAAGTATTCCCGACTCCGGTTTAACTGGACTGAATAATACATACATACATATATATATATATATATATATATATATATATATCGGGGTAGTTGCCTAAATTACATGAATTATATATATATATATATATATATATATATATATATATATATATATATATATATATATAATCGCTATGTTTGTGTGAAAAGAACAAAATAATTTCAGTGCTAATCACTTTTTGTCGAAATAGAATTTGTGTAGAAATGACGAAGTTTGTATAAAATCAGAGGGAACGGAAAGCAACAAAAAATATCGCCCTCGCTCAGGAATCTGATCGTTTCCCTCTCTCGTAAATCTGTCAGTCCCAGTCTATCAGATATATCAGCTTTGTCAGATCCGGCTAACCCTGATATCCACTGCGACAGTTCCAGTATCCTCTGATATCCGATTTGTTGGCTTCAGTTCGTCTGATTCTATCACAGACATTCACGTAATAGTCTCGGCTTCCCATACAACACAGGCTACAACTTATACGCATATGACTTGAAAGAAACGCTCAAAGACAACGATAAACAAAAAGAAAGTCATTAGCTTGAATTACTTCTGCTAATTATCCCGTTACGTCACACCTAAATCTGAAGGAAACTGAGACATAATTGTTTTAGACATTCGTTTCTTGCGTTTTCACACCATCTATCACTATGCTACTAATTCTAGTTCGGCCTCCGTATACGCACCTGCTTAAGGATCAACTTCTGCGAAAACATGAAATATTGTGAATAGCAATGGTATTTACTTAAACACCAAGGAAGGATATGACTCAAGGTCGATTTAACTCGATGACTCTTCCCCCGCTACACACATTGACACACACACAACCGGAAGCATGCCTTATGGGCAGGCAGGTACAAAAATTGTTTAAGTCCCCTGAGCATTCCCCCATCCACCCCAAGGAGGTACTTTTGTTTCCAGGCAACGAACCTAATTCCTTTTAGAAAATGGGGCCAAGTTCTGCTGGTAGGAACGATTCTCTGAGACTGAACTTGTTTTTTGTTCATTTGATTGGTTCGGGTTTTAGTTGGGTTTTTTTGTTTTGTTTTTTTTTTGGGGGGGGGGTTTGGTTTGTTTTTTTTTTGTTTTTTGTTTGTTTGTTTTTTTGGCGGGTCGAAAGGGTGGTTCAGATATCTATTCTTTCGTCTAAAAGAAATTAACATGATTCAGTATCACTGCAGAGAAATGATTATAATACAAAACTATTTCTGCTTTCCTGAATTTGATCCAGGCGGAGTGCCTCCCATTTGCGCCATATGAAGCTACACCACTGCACGTGGTTTGATAGTTGGCAAGATGGATTAGCAGACTATTGGTAATAAATTGGATTTTCACTGGGCGCTCTATACTTCTGGCCTTGTGCCACAACTAAGCTAACATTAGTTGGTAACAAACCAAATCTAATAACAACAATGTTACTAGATACTTTAGATATGTCTCTAAACGCTTATGCAAGTAGTACAATTAACATAGCAATGATTTGCTGTATTTTTATTATCGACTTGAATATTTCCCCAACGCCTCCATCAAGGGTAAGGTGGGAGACAAGGTGAAATTTTAAGCGAAGTACAGCTGTTTTTTTAATCCAGCGTTTTCCTTCTGCTAGACGAGTTGCGTAGGTGGGGGTCCTCGTGGTGTAATGGTTACAGTGATAGACTGCGAAATCGTAGTAAGCAAGTTCAAACTCCAGCCGTGCAATTACGTCCACTTTCGGACAAACACCCTTGGGAAATGTATGAATCCCCTTATCCTCCCAGCTATGGGTTAAATAGTACCACTACTGTTCTTCTAGAATGGCTTTGGCATTAAATAACCTGCAAAGGTTGATATGCCATTAAACAAAGAAACCAAACCAAACTAAACTAGTGGATAAAGAACCCAGTCCGTCCTATTTATTTACTTTGAGTATATAAATTCAAAAGAAAGGAAGCAAATGTCTTTGATGAGATGTACTGCTGTAAAGTCAACTCTCAAGTATCCGAGTGAGTCACTCGTCAACACTCTCTGAAAACGTCACCGACTGTAAATTACAACGTACAAGTCGATTGGGTATATAAGTAAACTATATAAATTTTTATTTTTAGTCAATACGAACCAAATAAAAAGTTGAACAAATGTTAAATTTTCCAGGTACAAAATATTAAAAAGTACTTTTTTTGTTTTTGCTTTTGTTTTTATTTGGTTTGGTTTGGTTTGGTTTTTTGTCTTTTCTTTTTCTTTTTGCAGAGGTCAGCATTTCCTGGCCCAAATTTAGAGATTCGTCTTATTCATTTTTGTGCGTTACACACAAATAATTACATTAAAAGAAAAAAGATTACTGATTTTAAATCATGAAAAAATCGTTTTCCTTAACCTGATAATCTTATTGGTTGGTTGGTTGGGTTTTAAGTCATATCAACCTTTGTTGGTTATTTAATGCCACATCCATTTTTATACAAATAATCAGTTCTATTTCAAACAATTCAGTTTAGCATGAGTACACAGTTTAATTGTCAAAAATATTTCTATTTCAAGCTATTCGGTTTAGTCAAACAGTTCTAATTCAAACTATTCAGTTTAGCGTAAGTACAGTTTCTATGTCAAAAACAGTTCTCATAAGTACAGTTTTAATGTCAACAACAGTTCTATTTCAAACATTTCAGTTTAGCTTAAAAACAGTAAACTCTCGAAACTCCGGTTTAGTTCTATTTGACCCATAGATAGAACCCTTATCAGGTGCTATCATTCTGAGCCAGAGTGGACCTGGGAGCGATGGCAATGAAGGGGTATTCCGCATTCCCCAAAGCTTCAGTATTACTCGAACCCCACCATCAGATTGTTTGGTGTCATACCCATGACACTCTGCAGAGAAACAGTTGGTGTATTTTACAGCCCCCAGCTGATTGGGTAACCTAATAGTCTTATAAAATCTAAGAAGCCATGGCTGATATAAACAACAAGGTATAATTCAAATTTATAAGTTTTATCTCTATCCCACTTCAACAGATTTTTTTTATTTGTCCACTTCATGACTCCAAGAGGCAAGAGTCCTCTTGGCAAACGTGCTGGACTGTGACATTGAAGTAAGCGAGTTCGAACTCCAGTCACGCTATGACGTTCACTTTTGGACAAATACCCTTGGGAAAAGTATAAAGCCCCTTATCACCCCAACACTATCTATGGGTTAAAAAAAACACCACAACTGTCCCTCTACAGGGATGACATTGGCATTAAATAACTAACGAAAGTTAATATAAAACAAAAACAAAAGAAGCCAAAAACTAAACTAAAAAATAGTAAGACTTTAACTAGATGGAGCTACTATTGCGACTTGCCGAAGTTTACTTACAACACATAGATGATAGTTTAAAATTATTTCTGCCGCACCCAGTATATTAACTCATGAATAAAGCATTGAAAATGTCAAATTTAATCCCTTGTGGTTCTTCCTTAATAAAGAATGGAATTTCCAAAGGTTCAGCTAGTTATTATCATTATTTTCAATTTCCTTGATTTTTATTATCCTTTTCTAAGTCTGATTTTTTAATTTTGTTTTTTGTTTTTTTAACCTGACGTAAATGGACGTTTTATGAGGAAATCATTGAACAAATTAGATTGAGAGATTTTTTTCTTCTTCTTAGTGTGCGAGCAGTGCTCATTAGCGCGATCTTTTGTATTTTAGATAAAAATGGATTTTCTTGGATTTTCTAAATGTGTATTCCAGTATTCGTCTTAATCATTCCCAGCTTTCCCATAATTGCTGGAATAGTGGTTGTGCTTAAATGTCACATTCTTGGAATTTCTATTTTCAGATCCTTATATTTTTAAAAGTTTATCAAATTGATTTGCTGGGATGTTGTTTTTTTTCTCTGACTGGATTATTATTATTTAACTTTCAGTTTTACTTTCAGTTTCTTACAAATGTTCACCATTTCTTTACTTAAGACCTAGGGTGAGGCAAGATAGTAATTATATGTATCTATTTATGGTTTTTGCTGCCACTTTTGAGTGATATTTTTCAGTCACATCGATATTATTCTCCTAAGGAAAAGAGAATGTCTCAAGGTGAAAATTTTGTAACGAATAAAGGCTGGGACTGCTATTATTATTTTTTTTTTTCACATCAACGCTAGCTGATGGTCTTTCACTGGAGTTTGAGTGACAGCAAGTCTCCTCAAGTCTCCAAGACTCTTCTCGGTATTCTGGCCGTTCTCAATAATGCTGTAGTTTGGATGGTCTCCTCTCGTCCTCCAACTTCCAAGTCCTCCAGTCCCTTTAATAATCCTTTAGTTACTGTACCAAAAGCACCAATCACAATTGGTATAATTGTCACCTGCATGTTCCATACTTTTTCAATTCCCTAGCAATGTCGAGGTATTTATCCTTCTTTTCACATTCTTTCAGTTTTATTCTGTGGTCAGCCTGGACAGCAAAGTCCACAATTTTGTAAATTCTCTTTTTTTCTTTTTTTTTTTTTTTTGTTGATTATTATTAGGTCTGGTTTTCTGGCCGAGATTAGGTGATCTGTTTGTATGTCAAAGTCCCAAAGGAGTTTATGTGTGTCATTTTCTAGGATAAATACTGGGTTGTGCATATACCATTTGTTCGTATGGTCAAATTTAAATTCCTTTTTACATCTCCTAGTGGATTACCTTGCCGACCCAGTCATGTCTTGTCGTATACTCCGTCTTCTTCTTCTTCTTCTTATTATTATTTTTTGAGAGTTCTTCACACCAATATGATTTTTTTTACTGGAGTTTGAGTGACAGTAAGTCTCCTCAAGTCTTCAGGACTCTTCTCAGTCTTCAGACCGATCTAAACAATGCTGATGTTTTTGATGGTCTCCACTCGTTCTCTTATTTCCTTGTATTAATCCTTTGGCGACAGTGCCGAGCACACCAATTACCACTG
Source organism: Sepioteuthis lessoniana (assembly GCA_963585895.1). Taxonomy (NCBI): domain Eukaryota; kingdom Metazoa; phylum Mollusca; class Cephalopoda; order Myopsida; family Loliginidae; genus Sepioteuthis; species Sepioteuthis lessoniana. The sequence goes on from OY757906.1 coordinate 111,875,082, forward strand.
GTATCACCGTCACTCTCGTGTTTCCCAACCAGATCTAGGTACTTAAATCTCTTTTCGCTTTCTTTCAGTCTTACTCTGTGGTCAGCCGGAACGTCAAAGTCCACAATTCGGCAGATCCTTTTTTTTTTTTTTTTTTTTTTTGTCTTTGGCGGAATGCCACTAGGTCTGGTGGTCTGGCGGAGAATACATGACCCAGTTGTATCTCAAAATCCCAAAGAATTTTGTGCGTCTCATTTTCCTGGGCGGATTCTGGGTTGTGCATATACCAT